>VZSZ01005190.1:163421-174255 GCA_013398815.1 Ibidorhyncha struthersii | reverse complement strand
CTTCGGGAGGTTGGAGGAGCTGGGGAGGACTGCTAGGCGGCTGGGGAGCTGGGAGATTGCTAGCGGCTCTGCTGGCTGTTCAGCCCTCTCCAGGCCACTGGGCCAGGTCCAGACCCTGTCTGGCTACCAGCATCACCTGCCTGTGCCAGGGCCTCTCCTGGCTACCAAGGGAATGGATTGGGCTCTGCCAGCTCAGGGCCAGCAGGGAGCAGTGGCAGGGAGTTTGCAGCCCCCACAAGAGCTAACCCTCCTCCACAGCTGGGCAGGGCACTTGGGGATATCCTGAAGGTGCAGACACACCACACCTCAATCAGTGGCCATGTGCCCCTCTCCAGGTGAGAACCGCTTGCCCCTACACTACCTCCATTTTCCAGCTTCTTCCCCCACCACATTTTTGGCTTTTGTGGTCTCCAGCCTTCAGAAGCTGTGATCTGGGGCAATGGCAGAGGGGACACAGGTCAGATCCCCTACTCACAAGAACTACCTGTCTTCCCCAGGGTCTATCCATGATCCAGATCTCCAGAGCCATGTCCATGCAGCCAGGAGCATGAAGCAGCCCATTGTGGGGAAACTGAGGCAGACTCCAGAGAAGGAGCTTGCTGAAGGTCAGAGCTGGGACAGAGCTCTATCTGGCTCAACCCATGCACTCTGACATCTCAACAGAGAGATTCAGAATCCCCCAGTATAACTGGCCTCAGCCTGGGATGGCTCTGGAGGGAGAGCAGGAGTGATCCAAAGTTTCACAGGACCTGCCTGAACTGAGGTCCCCTGATAGGCAGCCCAGGGCCTGAGGTGTTCAAAGGAACCTGTTCAGCCTATGAAATGGGTCCCCACATCTCCCAGCACACAGACCCTGCATCTCTGCAGCTCCCCTCCTGCAGGGCCCTCCTGCACCCGTACATGTCCTCCCTGTCCCAGACACACCTGCACAAACACAGCAAGACACATGCAAACAAACACATGCTTGCACACAGGCACACACGGTGATGTTGTCACTGGCACAAACACCACATGCTGACAATTTGTGGTGTATTCATAGACATGCATGAAAACACATGGGCCAACTTTTTCGCAAACCCACGAGGGGCTTACACACATGGCGGACGGGTTTGCACACAAGCTCATGTATGGTTGTGAACATGGGGAGGTGTGTTACCTGCAAGCATGCACATGTGCACACTGAGCTGCTTCCATGCACAGGTACCTTCACCCACACCCACCCAGTCCCACTCACACCCACCCATGTGGTCCCAGGGGCGGGTGCATGGCCGGGAGTTCCTGTCAGTCCCATGTGCCTCCCCTCTCCCAGCCCCACTGCGGGCAAGCCAGGAGGGAATTTCCAGCTGCAAAGCTGCAGCTGACAGATTTAGAGGCTCCCACCCCAGCGCTCGCTGGGCCAAGTTAATGGTTCACCAGTACCCTGCTTCCCCACTGGCTGCCTGGGGGTGGGTGAGGAGGGACCCGCTGGTGGGCATCACCCCACTGCAGCTCCCCTTGCCTTGCAGCGTGCCCAGTGCTGCGAGCTCTGCTCCTGCTGTGCCCGGCAGTACCCAGCACACAGGGCATCGCCCACCTCAGCTGAGAGCCCCGGTAGCCCTTTTACAGAGGGGTGCACAGGCAAAGCCCCCATGGCCTGACTTGTTACAGCATGGAGGGCAGGCATGGGAGCGTGAACATCTCTGGCTCTGCGGACATCCCTCGGGGACTCCTCTGCCCAGTGTGGCATTGCCAGCCAAGCAGTTCCCCTCTGCTAAAACCTAAATCCTCATGCTGGGAAAGGCTGGAGAAACCAGTTCCCGTGGGCTCCCTGCGGCATGGGAGGGACCCCCTGGGAGACCCCCAGAGCCTCTGGAGCGGAGGGGTGGCAGCCTGCCCAGCTGGGCAGCCAGGCGGGCTGCTCCTTGCCCTGTGTTTGCCCATGAGGGGCACAGGCTTATCAGGTTACCAAGACATGCCTGGCACCGTGCCGGCCAGGTGAGGCTGCACGTGGCCCACGGTAGGCCAAGCGAATGCCTTGCATGCCACCAAGCTGACAGTGCCAGCACCACACAGGGCTTCTCCGTGCCGGGCCTCGCAGTGGGGACCGCAGTGATGGTGGCTGAAGACGGAGTGAAAAGAAGAGAGGACACCTTCAAGAAACTCACAGCCCATCACCATGGTGTCGGGGCAGCTAGCTGTACCTCCTGCATGAAGGGTGAGCAGAGGGGACCATGGACTGCAGTTCATCACAAATATTCCAGGTCAGGTGGTGGTGGGACACAAACTGTCATCTCCAAACGACGGTGGCCATGGATGATGGGAAGAGAGCACACGCCCAGCCTGAGGGCTGCGGAGCGGGGCAGGATAGTGCTCACCTTCATCCACACTCATCTTCTGGCTCTACAATTGTGGAGAAAAACAAAGAGCGGATGAAAGATGAGCCAGGCTCTGCCACAGGTCCCAGCCTGGCCAGCATGAACAGGAGGCCGGAGGCAGTCCAGCTGACTGGGACTCACAGCCGGGGTGGGATAGGTCTCTTGCCAGTCCCTTCCCAGTATGGTAGTCAGTGCTTCCCAGCCCTCCCCAGGAAGCGCTGCAGCACACTGGCTTTAAATAGCTTTATTAGTGGAAGCTCTGCACCCACAGCCCCCACCATGGGGGCCATGGGGATGCCAGGCAGCCCCATGCTGTCCCCGGGGGAGCCAGGACTCCCTGGGATGCAGAGATGGGCTCACGTCCCACTGTCCCTGCCACCGGCTCAGTCTGTACCTGTCCCAGGAGGGGCCGCAGTGTGAGCCTGGGGGTGGCCCCCCAAATTGTCCTCGCCCAACCCTGGGCCATCAGACGCAGAGACTGAGCTCCTGACGGACGGAGCACTTGCGGCACTGCACCACGCAGCACCAGTGGAAGCGGCAAAGGCAGTTCTCCTCCAGCACCACCGTCTCGTCCCGGTGCCCTCTCCCACAGCACAGCAGGTCGCACCCGCTCGTGTCCATGGCCGTGCTGTTGCAGATGCGGCCCCGGGTGCCCAGCGAGCCCGTCTTACGGTTAGCCGAGCAGAAATCGGGCGAGTCGGCTGAGTAGATGAGGTCCTGCTTGTCAGGCGGTTTGATGTTGTCGCCCACGGGGATGAGGGTTTTCCCATCGTTGCCCCCCATCACCTTGAAAGCCCCGTTGAAGCGCTCGAGCAGGCGGTCCCCCACCTCGCGGAAATGGGGCATCTTCCGCCAGCAGGTCCGCAGGGTGCAGGAGCCCGACAGCCCGTGGCATTTGCACTCTGTCCTCATGTAGCTGCGCACTGCCTGGGGAAGAGATGGCGATGCTCAGCGCCCAGTCCCTCAACCTCCCTGCCCAGCATCCCCAGCCAAAACCCCTGCCTCTTGGTGATGCCCTGGCCCGGGGGAGGATGCTGGGAGGGGCACAGGGCTTTTCCAAAGCACCTGCAAAGGGGTCCTGAAGGATGGTGGTCCATATTTCACCCAAAGTTGGTGCAGGTACATAGCTTGGAGGAGCTAAAGGTGGAGGGTTGTGCCGGGTAGGGGCATTGGGGGGGTTGTGATGCTTGCGCAGGGCAGGGGGTGCGGGGGCCTTACCAAGCGCCCGGCTTCGTTGTTGTGCAGGTCGATGAGAGCTCGGATGTCATTTTTGCCTTTCTTGCTCTTGGCATCCATGAACTGCTGGGATTTCTCGTAGCCAAACTGCACGTCATCCCCGCAGCCCCCCCATTCCCAGGCTGTGCCCTCCGTGCCCGAACCCGCCGTGGGCGAGGGGGGAGCCCGGCTCCGCGTCAGCTCGCAGCCGCACTGCAGCAGCTCGCCCATGCTGCAGGCCTGCGTGATGGCGTGGCTCACCCCAGCCGCCGTGATGGCGTACACGAAGGCTGTCTCCCGGATATCTGCAGGGGAACAGCCAGGGCCGGGATGTGGGGTCAGCTTTGGCAAAGATTCTGCAAGGAAAGCATCCCCCCCACCGACACCCCATGGGTGCTCAGACCTCCCCTTCTCCCCCTTCCTCTGTGTTCTGTTCTGTTCTCTGGGTGATGCACCCACCCTGGAGCAAGCTGTTTGGGGCGGGAGCCATCTCTTGCAAGCAGACATGCAGAATTTGGGGGATGGCCAGGCCCTGCCAGTGTTCTTCCACCCCAGCTGTAGGGTCCTAGGGGCAATAAATCTCCTGCCTCCCCTTGCAAGGATGGGTGCTGCCCCAGAGAAAAGAGGGGAGCTCAGTGAGCTGGTGCTGGCTGCAGACAGGGGGAGTCCCTTGTGACCGGGTGGTACCCACGGCTTCCTCACACCACCCTGCAATGTCCCTCCAAGCAGTAAAAATCCCATCCCCAGCTGTAAGCTGGCACTTGGAGAGGTGCTGTGAGGGACACCACGGGTGCCACTCACCCCTCTGCAAGGTGGCAGCGATGAAGTTGTGCTGCCCACTCTCCCCCCATACCCGCTTTGCCACGGGGCGCTGCCTGCCCCCCTCCCTCCACCGGCACAGCCTCCACCCTGTAGGATTATTTATTATTAGTATTTGCTCCTGTCTCTCTCTGCTCCGGGACACGAATTCCAAGCATCCTTCCCCTGCCCGGACCTGCCGCTCGCAGCCGCAGCCAGCGGGGGATTCTGGCAGCGGGGGTGCGGCGCCCTGCTCGGGGGGCTCCCGCACTCCCCCCACCCCCGTGCCAGGCAAACCCTTGCCCACCCGAATGCCAGGGCAGGGCTGGCCCAGGCTGGTGACACATAGGGGGTGCCTGGGCCATGGGGACGGAGAGAAATTTGTGTTTTTAGTGGGTGCCCCATCCCTCCATCTCCAGCACTCTGACTTGGGGAGGGGGGGTGTGTGGATCCTGGACACCAACTCCATGAGCAGCTCCTCCATCCCACACAGCACCTGATTCTTGCTGGTGTTGGTAGGACTGGGCACTCTGGTGCCTTGCCAGCAGTGCCACCCCAGGGATGGGTGCCCCCTGTCCTGGCCCTCCTGCCTGCCCTATGCCACACGACCACCCACAGGACCACAGAGCACTTGGCGGGCAGCCGGCAGCTGGCAGAACTCCCCGTGCCACCCTGCCAGCCGGGGCCCCAGGGGGGTGCCACTCCTCTGACAGTTCCTCCAGACCACTCCTCTGACAGTTCCTCCAGACACGTGGCTGCCCCCGAGCCAGCCTGCCCTGGCATGCTGCGCCTGGCACAGGCGGCAGGGAGGGAAGGGGGGACGGCCGCCGGGGAAGCCACGTCTAGGAACCGGAGCCCGCTGAGGTATCCTTGAAAAAAGGAGGCTGTGGGATGGCATCTGGGAACTCCCCAAACTCTGGGATGGCTTGTGCAGTCCCAGAAGGCTTACAGGGAGGTTGGTGCCTGCTGGCATCTCTCAGCACAGGGTGATGTCTCTGCTTCTGACACCCATGATGCAACCCTGGGGACCTCCATGCCTCTAGCTGTGATGTCCCATGTCCTCAGAGTGCCAGCGGTTCCCAAAGTCACCACTGTCCCCAGGACATTGCTCTTTTCCACTGCCCCAGCACTGAAGTTGCTCCAAACAGAGTGTGGTGGCTCCTTCAGCATCCCCATGGCTGACACACCTGCGTCTTTTTCAACCCAAGCTACCCCGTGTACCCGACAGTTCATCCACCAGCATCACTACCTGGTCTGGCCCTGGCATCCTGGCACCATCCTGCTGCCAGCCCAGGTCCCTGCCTGGCAGAGAGCCCACCTGCCTCGCCACGAGGACACTGTGGAAACAGGTGACTCCAGAAGCAGGGGTGACCCCGCACACCATGTCTCTCTGCCGCCCCCTGACTGAATATACTGTACTAGGGGGAAACCCACACTTGCAAATCAGTTCCTTAAATGACCCTGTCTCCCCGCCACAGGCTGGTGTGTCCCTCAGGGCCACAGCTCTGTCCCCAACCAGACCTGCAGCTACCAGGTGCCCAGGGCGCTCTGTCCTTGCCAGTGCCTCCAGGGAGGAGGAAAACAGCAAACCTTTGACATGGAGGCACTGCCAGCCCGACCCCTTGCAGGGCCCAAGGGCATACCCCACTCTGCCTTGGCCTGGCGGACGCACTGCTGGGAGATGTGATGGCTGAGGAGGGTGGGACTGGTCCAGCATCTTCATCATCCTCGACACAGGGACAGGGAACAGGGGCAGGACTAAACTCACCACCCACTAAGTGACCCTACCAGCCCGAGGTGCTTCGAGCATCCTCCCCTTCCCTACTCACCTCACCCCTGCTCCCTGGGGAGCGTGACAGGGCTTTCCCATCCCTTACAGACTCACGGGTGTCCCATCGCTCTGCCCCTGCTCTGCCTTTGATGCAGCTGGGCTGGACTTGGACCACTGCATCCACCCGGCTGGGACCTGCCCATTTCTCCCTGCTGCCCCACCTCTGTCCCTCAGGGTGACAGCAGGGTGCCCACCTGAGGGTGCAGGGATGGGGGGTGAGCACTCCTCTCCTCTGCTCCCCGCGAGGCCAGGAGGAGGGAGTTGCAGGGCACCCATGGGGCGAGGGGCAGCTCCCAGTGCTCCCAGTGTGCTGCCTCCCACCCAGGCCCCTTCCCCCAGCACACCCTGGGGTCCCGGGGGAGCAGTAAATCACTGCCAGACGAGGGTGCATTCTTGGGCTTTGTGAAGCCCCGCGCTGTCTGGGAGCATCGGTAATTGCTTCATTACAACACGGGGAGACATGTCCCGGCAGTAAAACCTCAGCGTGACGAGGAGCACACACACACACACACACACACATTTGCACGCCCAGACTCTACTCCAGGAGTCCCCGGGGAGGCACGTGGCCAGGTACCTGGAGACTGTGGTTTGCTTTTCGGGAAATGGGAAGCTGAGGAAGCCCTGGCCTTACCCTGCTGCAGGATCTTGCCGAAGTACTTGCTGTGGCTGGTGCAGTTCCAGCGGCGGAAGCGGAATTGGTACTGGCACTCCCGAACGCCCAGCTTGGTGCCCTTGGCCACCTCCTGCACGATCTCCGGCTCCAGCTGGCAGAGCTCCGCCTGTTTCCCTGCCAGCCGCTTCGTCTTGCGGCAGATGCTGTTGGGGTCCATGACCAGGGGGCTCCCCACTGCCCTGCAGGAGGGACAGCGAGCAGAGCAAAACCAGCACCCGAGCCGGGGGCAGGGACCAGGGTGGCATGGCCAGACCTGCTCCCAGGGATGGAGCGGGGCCGTGGGGCAGTGCCGGCTCGGCGCTGAGCCTGGGTGACAAGGGGACGGGGAGAGGTATGCAGGGAGGGCAGGGCAAAAGGTACGGGTGGCACCTGCCTGCCAGCACCCAGGGGACACCTTGCCCTCCCCAGACAGTCAGGGAATGGGGAAGACACACAGCCGCAGGGCTGGCTAGAGGATGCTGGCACGTGCTGCTCTACACCCTTGGGAATATCCCTGGGGGTGATGGCGGTGTCCCCGATGGGAGGCGACAGAGTCGCTGTGCTGCTCAGCACTTGCTCTTTGGGTCTGGCACTGACCCGGCACAGCCCTGGCATCGCAGTGTGACTGATACCTGGTGCAGCCGCAGTTCCCGGAGCCCTGTGGGCACAGCGGGGAACCCAGCCAGCGCTCTCCGTGTGCCTCCCTCTCTCCCAGCCAGCGCTCTCCATGTGCCTCCCTCTCTCGGGGGAGGTTCACTGCTTTACCCTGTGGGAGATGAGCTGAGTGACCTTGCCGGCGATAAAGCCCCTTGGCTGCTGGCCAGGCTCCCATGCTCGCCTCCCCCTACTCAGGCACCGGCCCCAGGGGAACAGAGCCGCGGGCGGGCGCGGGTGCATGAGGGAGGGATGCAGGTGGCATCGCCAGCCCTGCCGATGCCAGCGCGGGAGGGCAAGTCTCGTCTGGGCCCGTGCCAGAGGCGGCTCCTCCTTGCCAGCACAGCTGGAGCGAGGTGCCTGACTCTCCAGGCTGGGAGGCAAAGTCTGAGCACGACGCCACGCTGCTCGGTGTGCCGCCGGCTACAGAAACTCCTGTACTCTCCCCACACATTTCGCCTGGAGTGCCCTCCGTGGCATGGCTCATGCAGCTGTGCAGCCCGCCAGCGCCGTGCCCCGTGCCGAAGCGGGCGATGCTCCAGCTCCGCCGCAGGCAATGCTGGAGCCGCAGCGGGCAGAGGGCAGGCACGCCATGCTGACAGCCTCCCGCCTACGCCGCCTGTCCCGTGGCACGGAGACCGCATGGCCGTGGGCCACCCAAGTTTAGCATGCCCAAAACAGAGCCCCACTCACCACCCCCCTCACCTACAGCACCGCTCCTGTGGGCTCAGAGCTCGTCCTGCTCTATAACATGATTTTCCTGGCTGCAGATGCCCACAGGAACCCAGGGCTGGACTCAGCATCACCCAGTGTTTTGGGATGCCCAAGGACTGTGAAGACACGTCCCCTAGGGTCCCCTGGGGACCATCGTCCCGGGTGGACCGTGCTGCCGGCAGCTCACTGGGGAGCACCAGCTGCACTGCAGCTTCCAAACCCAGACCTTTATAGTCTGGCCAAGCCCCAAGGGCTCGAAAATCACAAACTGAATCTCGGTGTTTAACTATGTTCTGGGTTTCCTTTTTGCTCTCGCGCAGCTGGGGGGGCCTGTGTTCAGGACACCAGGCTGCAGGACTTCGCTTGCCATCCTGCCCCCTGTGCAAACCCCCTCCAAACCCCTTGTTTGAAGCTCAAGGTCCTGCCAGGGTCCCCCTGCCCCATGTCAGGCTCCCCAGCTGCCCGCATCTTCTGCCCACCAAACCCCAGCTGTGTTTGGGGAGGACATGCCCTCTTGCACAGCCTGGAAAAGAAGCCCTTATGCTTTGGTTGGAGGTTTAATGGGTTAAACAGCTCAACCAAGAGGTGCAGCCTGGAAAGGTGACCTCCAGCAGGGAAACTGAGGCAGTCCCACACTGCTGCTGGGGAACACCCATCTATCTTTGCTCCCTTCAGGTCGGTTTCCCTTTGCATGGGCATCCCGCTGAGTGAAGCAGGGGCATCTCCGCAAAGGGATGGGTCAGCTGGGGAAGCATCACATGGCTGCAGCTGGGCTGGCACAGGTCTCCCATCGACAGGGGAACCGAGGTCCATGTGGCAAGCCACCAGTGAGCCTGTCCAGTTCCATCCCACGATGGCGATTCACGCCTCCATGCTGGGCTGTGAGTTCACCCTCCATGGGAACTGTGAGCTCTTGACATCCCCAATGTCCCGGCGGAGGTTTGACCGCCTGCTCCAGTGGGGTGGAGAAGACAGGGAGCCACGACGGGACTTTCATTAAGAGACGACTCTTTGTACTCGTATAAAAACGATACGCCAGCCCCCCGAGGCCATCAGATCAAATGCTGAACTGCAGCTCACCCCGGCCCGCCGGATCAGGCCGGGAAGAAGAGCTCAGCCCCGCAGGGCCGGGGGGTGGTGGGCGGCTCGCCGGCACCATGGGGGTCCCCACCCATGGCCCGGGTGGCGGCGAGACCGGTGGAAGCGCGCGGGAGCTCTCCGGCCATGCCGACGAGGCGTGGGGTGGACTGCCTAAGTCCGGCAAGATATTAATTTCCGCTGGGCTCCGCTTTCTGGCGCAGGGAGGCTGCCGGGAGCCCAAGAGCTGTTTTGCTTTGGAGGGTTTGGGGGGGGCGGAGGGGAGACAAGGGCAAGAAAAATGCTGCCAAACTGCTACCGCTTTGGCAAGGGCTCCGGCGCGGGGCCCAGATCTGCCTGAGCTTGTCCTGCTCCAAGCCCTCCCGCATCTACAATTAAGGTGCCCCACCTCTGCCGCCGGGCACTCCTCCCCCTGCCCTGGTGAAGGAACCGGGTCGCCAGCCCGGCTCCCCTCAACCAGCCCGGGGCACCCCAGGCCCCCCCACCGCCTCCCGCCCAGCTGTCCTTGGCCAGGCTCGGCACCTCAGCAGCATCCCTCCTGCCTGTCCCTGGTGCCTTTCGCCTGCTGCCAAATTTGCCATTGCGTTGCTGCCACCTCGCCCTGAAAGGCACTTCCCACCATGATTCCCAGCACTCCTGTGCAAGGGAAACAACCCCTGTTGCTGAAAGGGAAAACTGAGGCACAAAAGAGGGGCTGCAACCCGCTGCCAACCTGCTGCTGTCACCTCTTTGGCTACCGGATCTGCAGCCTGAGCCTGGTTTAGGTGACACATGGGGAATAGGAGTCACTGGTGCTTCTGATGCAACCCCTGTGCTCTGGATGCTGTCCCTGCTGCGACGAGCTGGGGGCTCCTGCCAGATTTTCCAGCTCAGCTCACGGTCATGGAGCCTCCAGTATGTCCCAGACCGGTTCCCAGCTGAAATTGTAGACCAAGGAGACTGGCACAAGTCCCTCTCTACCCCTCAGACATGGGAATGGTATGGAGCAGGGCTTTGCCTGCCAGCAGACCATGATCAAGTGGAGCCGGAGGGGTCCTGGTTAGCAGGGAGTCAATGGTGAGGACGAGAATGGTCAGCTTTCACAAATGGCACCCGCGCCTCAGGTAGAAAAATGCCTCCTTTGGTCCTGATGGCCCTGAAACCCTGAAAGAGGCTGGTGGTTGTGCCATGCCAGCTCCACGTGGGACCGGCTGAATCTGCACCTACCAACTGCTGCTGCCTGGGCGTTCCTGTACGGCTCGCCTCGCATCCAGGTCTCCATCCCAGCCCCTGGATACCTTCAGGAGAGGGATGCAGGATGCCAGGGTGCCCAGCCCATTGTCCCAAGCCCACAGGCACTTTTTCACCCACTTGGAGCAGCATGAGCTGAAGGACACCAGCCCTGGAGAGCTGAGCTCCATCCCTGAGTGGGGATAGGTCACCCTGCATCCCACCCACTGGTGTCACAGTGTCAGCCCTGCAAGGAAATTGGACCCGATGGGAGCCCATCTCTTTCCAAGCTGTGCAAACAGGGGGGTG
>VZSZ01005190.1:96549-143033 GCA_013398815.1 Ibidorhyncha struthersii | reverse complement strand
GGCAAGATCTGGCCCTGGACTCAAGACGAGCCCCAGGACTGGGGCAGGTAGGCTCTCCCCATGGAGAGCCTCCGGGGCCCGAGCCTCCTTCCACGGCCCCAGGGCCATGCCAGAGACCCCCGTGTCAGATGAGATGACAGCACTTCCCTGGTGTCTTCAGAGTGAGAATCGGTCGATGCCTGTGGGGCAAGAGAGAGCGTGAGGCCATAACTCCCTAGCAGGCTGGGCTGGGCACCCTGTGGCATGGCCCTCTGACCCACCCTGGCAGCCATGGAGACAGCAGGGTTTGCCTCCATCCCTGGATGCAAGCCCTGGAGCAGGAGGGGAGTGCTCACCCAGAGTGAGACACCCTGGTGGCCCCCCAGCATCTCCCAGCACAGCCACCCCTGTGGGCATCAGGGATGGGGTGAGTGAAGGCAGCATGATGGGGAAATGGGGGGTCCCACATCTGATGTGTTAACACACACCACCCCCATTCTCCCTCTGCATGGAGCAACTGGGCATTGCTGGGGGAATGGGTGCGCACAAGGGTGGGACCCAAGTGTCCCTCACCACCACCCAAAAAAAACCATGATTACCTTTGGGAAGCAGCTGGACCCCGGGGCAAGCTCCTTCCTCCCCAGTCCACCCCTAAATGGGTGCCACGGTGGGTGCCAGTGCCGTGCCCACCCATCACCAGTGAGGACTCACCAGGCAGTGGGAGAGCAGAGCCAGGCGCAGGTGGCTGGGCAGCATAGTCCCAGCACAGCCCAGGAGTGAGCCCTGTCCCTGGAACAAGCAGTTTCGTGGCCACCATGGGTAGAGGGGGCAGCGGGCTCTGCCAGCCACGGCCCGTGGGTCAGCCACACTGTGCACACCGCTAGTGGTGGGCGGCATGTCCAGGCTGTGCGAGTGGGGGTCTGTCCCTTCTGTGTCCCCCAGAAATGGCACTGCAGGGGCTCAGGTCTTGAGGGGGGCTGCTTTGAGGCAAGGTCAGAACAGGGCTTTTGTCTTGGGGTGCATCAGAGTCTAAAACCCTCATCCAGCCCAAAGCCCAGGGACCTGCAAAACCTGCATCCCACACACCACCTGGTGTCTCCGTGGAAGATATCTGCATCCTTCCTCATGGACACCAGGGATCAGGGTCCCAGAAGGGATCCCCTATGATCCTTTTGTCTGCGGGGACAAGCAGCATCCAGGTCCTGCCGTCTCCACCTGGGCAACCAACACTGCTAGACCCCAGCCCCAGCCTCCTCCATTCCCCCGTGGCCATTTTGGCTGGGGTGGAGACAGGTGGCCCGCGCAGGGAGGTGATGAGGTGCGGGTGACCCAGTTGCAGGAAGTGGACAGGCACGCAGTGGCAGGGGACGGCGCCTACCTGAAGTGAAGAGAAATGGAGGGTGCAAGTGGAGAAAGACGGAGCGTCGCGGGCTAAGAGTTAAGAGCATCGATACCTGCGGGAGTGAGCACAAGGGCCTGGAGGATGTCAGAGAGGGAGACGATGCCCCGCGGGTACCGGTTCTCATCCACCAGAACCAGGCGATGGACCTGTGGATGCAGGCAGAGCATCACAGGCAGGTCCGGCAGTGGGCAGGGGGGGCTGGTGCTGGCGCAAGGCGCCTCGGCCACTCACCTGCTCCTTGGCGATGCGGTCGATGATGTCCTCCATGGTCTCGTGGGGGTAGCAGGTGAGAACCCCCTCCAGGCAGATGGTGCGCTGCCGCAGCGCCTCCCGCACACTGATGTCCAGGTTGTTGTAGGTCTTCTGGGCTGCCAGGTGCTGCGGGAGAGGTGGCCTGCTTAGTGCCCCGACATGTCCTCACACCCCGTTGTGCTGGCACTGAGGGGGACACAGAGCCCCGATGACACACAGGGCAGTTCTACGCTGGCATGTGCATGTGAGGTTGGTTTGCATGGGCACAGGCAGGTGTGAGCACCCCACCAGCAGTGTGCAAGGGGCCACACTCGTGACAGGCATGCAAACACACAGGGTACTCACAATGACGTCGAACCGGGAGTAGAGGCCGACCACTTGTCCTGCAAGGAGAAACAGTGCAGGGGCTGGGGAGGGGCCCCTGGGGACCACCTGCCATGCTCCCCCTGCACCTCAAGGTTCAGCCCAAGGGTCAGGAGGGGGGTTTTGCATGGGGATGGGGCTGGAGCCACTGGCAGAGGCAGATGTGGCGGTCGCTTGTCCCCTCCCCAGGTACCGGCATCGTTGATGACGGGCAAGGCGGAGACACGGCGGTCCACGAAGATCTCCAGGGCTGTGTAGATGGGGGCGGTCTCGGGCACGACAGCCACATCACGGAAGGTGCCAATGCACAGCTCCTGCACTGTTTTCTTCAGGAAGCGCGGCTTGGGGATGGTGGAGCCCTGTGGTTGGGCAGGGCAGGGCTGGACTGGCACCTACATGCACCCTGACATCCTTGCCTGTGCCCCTACACACCCACCATCTGTGTGCACACGCAACCCCAGCACTCACAAAGATGTGGAGGAACTTGAGGATGCGCTTGTGCGTCAGGATGTGCAGGACATTGCCCGAGATGGGCTCGATGACGGGCAGGCGGTGGATCTTGTGCTTGATCAGGGAGTAGACAGCATCGAAGAGGCTGCAGGTGACGGGGACACCATAGGGGGATAGGGCTGCATCCCAGGCACACCCCACACGGGGTGTGCTCTCCCCCAGCGGGCAGGCGCTCACCTATTGCTCGGGGAGATGTAGACCAGTGGCTTGAAGGAGCCCTGCAGGTATACCTCTGCCAAGGGAAAGAGATGGGATAGGGGGTCCCCCAGCCCCCTCATGCAGCCCTGCACCCCTGGAGCCCAACTCCATGCCCTGCGTGACATCCCGAGCCCAGCCACCCCCATTGTCCCCAGCTTTTTACCTCTCCAGGTTTCAATCTTGTGCTCCTCTACCTCGTAGATCTGAACCTGAGGGCAGGGAGATGCTCTGGTCACAGTGGTCCCATCAGGCACTGAGGGAGCTCTAGGGCACTGCCCCCTTCCCAGGCATCCCACCCCATCACCCTGAACACGGGGATCACATTTGGGTGCCGGGCAGAGGAGCACCAAACAGATGCTTGGCTGGCCCAAAGCATCACCCGTGATGAAATGTGGACCAGGAGAGGGAAGAGGGGACCAGGAGAGGTGAGGACAGCCCGTCCCTGTCCCATGCCCCCCCGCCCCAGCCCTCCGTGCCCTCCCTGCCACACTCACCAGGGGCGAGCGGTAGTAGCGGTGGAGGATGTTGATGAAGTCAGTGATGGTGAGCATCCCTGCGGAGACACGTGGGGCTGGCAGCCTTGCCCGCACTCCTCGCTGCCAGGCAGGGGAAAGGGCCAGGCGGCGCTGCCGGCACTCACCCACAAAGCTCTGCGTCTTGCTGTCCCAGAGCGGGGCAGCACGCACCCCGTTGGCCACCAGTGCTACAAAGGCTTTCTTGATCTGCTGGCAGAGCGGGGAGAGGGTCAGGGGGTCCCCAAGCCTGCTGCCCCCCTGTCTGTCCCCACCGATCCCCTGCTTTGTCACCTCCAGGGAGATGTCGAAGACAACGAGCTTGCAGCTGGTGGGGACGGCGTCGTAGCAGCAGTGGCTCCTCAGGAAGTGCATGTAGACCTCTGCGTCGGGGCTCTGAAACTCACTCTCCGGGCCTGGGCCCAGCCCCAGCATCTCATTGCCCAGCGTGAAGGTGACGGGTCTCGGGCTCCTCTGCCTGTCCTCTTCCTCCTCCTCTTCCTCCTCCTCCCCGTCCTCCCTGGGGCACAGGGCCTCTGGGAACCCTGTGGGCAAACCCGCCCCAGCCCTGGCCAGTGAGCTGAGCTGCCAGGTCTCAGCACCCTCCTGCCTGGGGGGGAGCGGGAAGGATGCTGCAGCAGAGGGTGCCCTCCAGCGACCCCCCTGTTCCCCACTGCACAGGGGCAGCACACAGCATTGCGGCTTTCCAGCCTGGGGACATCGGGAGCTGCTGGGAAGGAGCTGAGGAGTGGGGCGACAAGGGGTATAGGCAGGGTGGGCAGAGGACCGATGCATGAGTGAGCCAGTTCCCCCTCCTATGCGCCTCGGCGCTACCTTCTACCCACCTTCCTCCTTGAGGCGGGCAGCGTCATCCAGCAACGCCACCTAAAGGGGCACAGAGCGAGGGGGGGGGTCAGCAGGAGCCAGCCCATCCGTTCCCCCACCCATGGGTGCTGCCTGCACCCACCCAGCTGCCCCAGCCCCCCGCAAGCTGGGCAGAGGGGACCATCTTTTCAGGGTGGGGATGCAGGCTGGGCTCAGCCTCCATTCCCCTGGGGGGACCCTCACTCGTCCAGGACCCCCAGAACCTGCTGCCCCTGTGGTGGCTCCAGCTCAGGACACCCAGCTTGTCCCCCCGCTCTGGGGGCAGGCAGCGGAGGTCCTTAGATCAGGGCAGGAGATGGCAGGACCCCCTGGCTCCTCTCTCCGCTGTCAGAGCCGAGCGCGTCCCACAGCGGCTCCACACCCATCCTCTCCCTTCTCCGACCCCAAGGTGTAAATCCCGGTCTTGCTTCCTCCCGTGCCGGGAGCCCCGCCAGCCCCACCAGCCCCACCTGCCCTCCCGGGACCAGGTCCGCCCCGGGAGACCCTACAATAACAAGGGGGGCAGCCCCAGGAGAGAGCTCTGCCGGCTGGCTGACCCCGTGCCCCCTAGTCCCCAGGAGACCCTACCATAACAAAGCGGCACGCACGGTAGGAAGACCAACCCCGGACCACAAACCCGCTGGCAGAGCCAATGTTTACAAGCCACCCTACAATAGCAAAGGCGCAGGGACTGCTCCCTAAGGGCCCCAGAGCCAATCCCTGGGAGGAGGTGACCCTACACCAACACCCCCACCCCAACCCCAACTCTTCCCAAGGGGCTGGGGACAGCCGGAGCAGGCAGGCAGGTCAGGCTGTGCTTCGTGTCCTTGTCCCCATGGCTGTCTGGCCGTGGGAAAGGGGCCGCAAGCCCCCAACATACCCCCCCACACACCCCGGAGGTGGCCTGTCCCTAAGCGGGGGGCTGTCGGTCCGGGCCCCCCAACCGCCCCGGTGGTACCTGGGGCGCGGTGGGACCGGGGAGTCGCTCCATGCTGACTGCGGGGCAGCGCTGCTATTCTGGGCCCGCGGCTGGCGGGGCCCTGGCAGATAGGGTGTCAGCGAGCAATGCCAGCCATGCCCCCGCCACCGCCGCGAGGGGAGGGGACGACACACGACACTGCTGCCACCGCCGTGCAGCTCCCGCAGCCACCGCGCCACCCCCCAGCCACCGGGCTGGAGGGGGATGGCCGCGGCCCCGGCGACAGCGCCGATCCTGGGGATGCTGGAGGAGGGCTGAGTCCATCCCCAGGCTGGGCAGCGGCCGGAGCAGCTGGGGACACTTTGCCCTCCACGCTGTCGCGGCCCTGCCCCTACCCGGGGTCCCGTTGCCGTTCAGCCGTCCCCGGCCACCCCGGGTCTCAGGGTGGGGACAGCCCACGCGGCCCAGGGAAGCTGCTTCCTCGCCCGTGGGGCCACCCCCTCCTGCCCGCCCTCCGCTCGCTCCCGGCTCCATTTCTATTTCAGGAAGGTTCAAATAACCCCTTGGCCGCCTGCCGTGCCGGCCCGGGAGCAGCCGTGGGCGAGCAGGCTGGTGGCTGCCAGGCCAAGGGGACAAAGCGGCTCCAGGACTCCCCGGGGACAGCTGGACCCTGGTGGGGTGCAAGGAGCGAACCCCCCCATCCCCTGGTGCTACCCCAGGGCAGGGAGGATGAGGAGGGAAAAGGCAAGGAGGGTCGGTGCTGGGGACAGGCCAGCAGGGCTGGGGTGACAAAAGGACACAGAGTCTACCCCGGTCCCAGGTGGCCCTCACCCCACAGCGGTGCAGGGGGTGGGATGGGGTCAGGCCCTTACAGCTGCGCCGAGCCGTGCAGCCTGGCTCCAGCCTGGCCACCGTCGGTGCTGGCAGCGGGGAAGGGAGCAGGCATCTCCACTTTCGGTGGCTATTTTCAGGTGCTGGAGAGAAGCCGAGGAGCGATGAGATTGTCACCAAGGAGACCGGAGAAACAGGGCACAGCTCCGGGCAGTGGGGGGCTGCAGGGAAAGGGGAGGGAAGGGCTTTCTGCAAGCCCCAGGGCCCACGCTTGGGGCTCAGCACCTCCCCTGGCCCCCAAAAAACCCGCCTGAGTGCCCAGCCATGCCCCTGCCAGGCTGGGGGGACGTAACCCAAAATGGGCAAGGGACAGCTCAGGGCACCCAACCCTTCCTTCCCCTGCTGCAAGGCTGGGCTGCTCTGTCCCCTTTGGTCTGCGGGAGGAGTCCCCAGAAGGTAAGGCAGACCCCAGACCCCAGCAGCTACATTGGGAGCTGCTCCCCCATGCAGGGGTGCACACTTACCTGCCACGGGGCAGCAGGAACAACCCCCGGCTCTGGGAAGGACAGGGGAACAGCAGGGTGGTGGCACAAGCCCTTCCTGTACCAGGGCCCAGCAAAGCGTTGGGAGAGCCAAGCTGCTCCGCAGACTCAAACAGGTCAGGGAAATGGAGGCAGATGGAGGCCAAGGGAGCAGCTGAGCGTTAAACGCTAATAGAAATCCTTGAGAAATGAAGGGAAAATAGAGAGCAGAGCCCAGGAGAAGAGCACCAGCCTGCAGTCCCCACACAAATGCTGCAGGTCACCCGGGAGAGCCGACACCCTCAGGAGGATGCTCCCTCTCTGGCAGCCCTACTGTCCCATGACAAACCAGAGCCATACTGGTACCCACGGTCTCTATGAAGCAGCAATGTGCAAGCCCGAGGTTTCTGTCAGGCCCCGAAGTTGGGGGAGGGCAGGATGTTGGCACAGGTGTTCAGAAAGGATGAATGGGTCAGTTGAAAATCCCAAGCCCTGCTCCTTCCAGAGGAGCAGGGTGATGGCTGGGGACTTTTCTCCAGGGCCAGGCTGCAGCAGGGCAGGAGCAGGCTCGGCTCCCAGCAGCTCAAGACGAGAGCACAGAGACACGGGAGAGCAATGGCTCAGCCTGTGCTGGCCCAGGACAGGAGGGCCGGGCTGACTCCAAGATGAGCCAGCATTGGAATGCAGCAAAGAAACCACAACCGCCACGTCAGGCTTTAAGAGCAGCCTAGGACAAAGCCCAGACAAACCCCACTTCTCCAGGCTCTGCCATTTGTTTTAAAAACGGAAGTCACACAGCTCTCCCCTTTGCCCAGTAAAACATTCCTCTCTAAAAACAGCCCCGCAAGCAAGTGTGCACCACAGGGCACTCCCACGGTCCTTGCTCTCCGGAGCCAGCTCCTGTCTCTTCCTTTGAGGTAGGTTGAGGTGTCCCCGGGGAGGGACGGCGGCTGCCTGGTCACATCACCAGGGCAGTGTCCGAGAGGCAGCCAGCAGGTTTCTGGTCGGCTCCACCAGTGCACTTGTTGAGAGGTAAGCTCTGAGCAGGGCTGGGCTCCAGGCATCTCGTGAGGTCCTCATTGGTTGAAGGGAGGAGTGTGCTGCAGGAGAAAGAAGACCCCGTGCTGCTTAGGGACAGCAAGAAAGGATCAAAAGGGCCACGGTGCGACATTCACAGAATCGTTTAGGTTGGAAAACACCTTTAAGATCATCACCTGTGGTACCATCATACACAGGCTCAGAGACAGGGCTGCCAGGCTCACCTGCTCCACCCCCACCCTGGGCAGCACCAGTCACCCCAACAGACACGCAAGACAGTGATGGGACTTTAGGGTCACAGCTTGACCTCCCTGGCTGCACGTAAACCTAACTCCACCCTGGCCTGGGCACAGGAGCAGGGATGCTCTTTTGCTTAATGCTAGAGACCAGCCTGCCCTCCATTTCGGCTCACCCAGATGAACCCCAGTCCTCCACGTCTCTGCAGGAGGCTGTCTGGGCTAGCAGCAGCCATTTCGCAGCCCAGCTTTGCTTGGGGAAGCTGGCAGAGTGCAGCAGTCCTGGGGGCCTCACTGCTCCCCCAGCCCCACACTTGCGGCTGAGAGCCTCTACTCACTGCCGGCCGCATCACAGCCCACAGAAGTGCTGGTCCTTGTAGGGAACATCTTATCAGTGTGTCCTGACCACGACAACACCAAACGTCATCCAGTCTGGATGTTCTGGGCCTCACTCCCATCTGAGCTGGGCGTACAGTGCCAAGGAGACATGCCCAGGCGCATAGACATCATGCCAGTCCCACCAGTTGGCTCTCCAGAGAGCAGAGGCTGGCTTCAGAACCTTGCAAGCCAACCTGTTCCTCTCCCCTTAAACAAAGCTGCTTTCCCTGCTGCCAGTTCTCTCTCAGGACACCAGTCCTAAAGCCATGCTGCAAACATCATGCACGTCACAGCCAGTGCAAACTCACCCCAGTCTGCCCAGTTCCAGTTTGCTGAAGCCATTTGACTGGACGCCGCTCTTCTGGAGAAAGAAAGACTTTGGCAATGACCACTGCAGGAAGAGAGAAAGACAACCAAATGGCTATTTAAGTCATGGCAAAAATCCCTCAAGCCTGCTGGGCTCTGCTGTAGGCTGCCCTAGTGCGCTTCAGCTTGAACTGCCTCACGCTGCTGTGCATCATCACTGCCACCAGACTGTTCCCAGAATAGCAAACAGAGCAGTCTTTGCTCTCTGCTTAATGAATCCCTCTGCTGTAAATGGGAGCAGAGCATCTCGAGGTCAAAAGAGTGGGTTTCTTTCACTGGATCAGCCTGCTGTAAGGCACAGAAATGACAGACGGAGATGGCTCCCACGCAGAGGGGAATAAAGCGCGGGCCAGGTGCAAAATATGTGGGGCTGTGCCTGGTGCACCCAAGGATATTCAGATGCAAATGCAGATCTGATATACCGGGTGGACTTCATGTTGGTGAGAGACAGAGAAGCGTGGGTTTCTGCAGACTCCTGGAGGCCTTGGCAGAGAGGGAAGAAGAGGGCAAACAGGTGGGGCAGGAGTCACAGGAAGCAGAACAAACAGGCTCTCTGTCCAACTCTGCTCAGGCAAACAACCACCTCTGCCTACCTTACCCACAGCCATACGCACCGTCTGGGCCAAATCCATTCCTGCCCCAGTGTGGTACCCTTTCACACACCAGTTCCTCAGTAGCTCCAGACCTGGGAAGGGACAGAAAAGACAAGGGGCAAGAATGAATGACCAAGTTTGCAGAGAGTTAAGCCTTTCCAGCTTGGGGCACGCAAATATGCTGCACAGAGTGAACTGGCTGTGCAGTACATGCTATGCAATAACTACTCGAACATGTGCCTGAGCCCCAGCAAACACGGGGTAAACCAAGGGCGTTCACCCTTTGTACAAGCAAACAACAGCGAGCGCCAGCACGTGGGCTGCTGCAGTGCCTGCCTTCCTCCCAGGGAGCCAGACGCACTGTGCAGCAGGCTCAGCTAAGCAGGGAAACTGGGGCAACACAGGATTTGCCAAATTAGACCAGACTGGCTGTCCCCCCTGAGCCTGGTGCCTGCCAACGGCAGCACCTGATTTGGGCTGCACCGGTGAAAGTTCCTACAGTGCAAATCTAGAGCAGCTTTGCTGTCACCAGCCTCTTTCCCAGAGGAGGGCAGCTTGGGCAACCTCCTCCTTGCACAGCGCTGATCAGCTGCAGCACCCCAGCGCATCGTCTCCTCCCTGCACGGATCCATCTGGAGCTCAACATGGGCTGAGACCTGGTCTCCATCACTGACAGAGGGTGAGGCTGCCACAGAACGAGCTCACCAGCAGTGTGACTGGAAGGGACCATTCATCCACAGAAGATGTGCTGCTCTGGAGCACAGGGAGGTCACCTTGAAGCGGAGCCATGTGTCTGACTGCACTGAACAGGCTCCACTTCCTCCAAGGCCTCCACTACAGCCAAGCTCCCTGCTCTGTGCTAACCCAAAAATATTGAGAAATCCAACACTTTTCCCTTCCTGTTTTCTTTTTTAACAGCTTTAGAGCCATAGCACAAGCTAAGGTGCCTCGAGATTTAAAAACCAGCAGAGCAATGGCCAGGAACTTGATGCTGTCCCGCTGGGGTTACTGTGGTTTGCTATATGATACCAGCCCTGGCTATAGGAGGAATCTTTGCTGTGCAAACTCTGCTCCTCCATGACCTTTCAAGCAAGCCCCAGGACTTTGGAAAAAAACCCCACGTGCTGGGGGCTGAGGGGAGCAGGGCAGCTCGGCAGCCCTGTCCCAGCTCTGCGCACCAGCCCAGGCTTTGCTGGCTGGGGCGAGAGGAGGAACATACGTGAATGGGAAGGGGCCAGGGGAAGGTGGGGTTTTCCTCAGAGGTGAAGAGCAAGGAGGGGGTAGAGCAAATCTGCTCGCCAGGCTGCTTCAGGGAAGCTGGAGCACCAAACCAGGACCCCAGTCTGAGCGGCAAAGTTCAGGGCAGCACTTCAGTGCAGACGATGACAGGATCTTTCTTCCAGCTGACAGGAGAGCATCCAGCAAAGGTATTAGCGAGGCAAAGGATGACACATGCTGACAGCGCAGCTGGAGAGGGCTATGAGGTTACTGTCTCTCTGTGAAAGACTGTTACCAACCCCTTTGATATTTGCTTTAACACCAGTGAAAAGTGACAAAAGCATTTTTTTTTAATCTGCATGACAGCCAGGCTAGGAGCACACATACGGTTGCCTCAGAGGAGGGCCGGCTCCTTCAGAAGCCTCTCCAGCTAGATCAGATGCTGGATGGAGAGCCCTGAGCCACAGCCTCTTTCTTTTTATGTTCTCTAACCCTTCACACTAGACCTCACTGGTTCTGTCTCCAAAATATCCTCTACTGCTGCCCTGACAGAGACAGCATTGGGCGAGAAGGAATTGGTCCAGCCCAACTATGCCTCATTAAAGGATGTTTTTTATTAAAATATAGAGTTGTGTCCTGGAAAGGTGGAAATGATAGCTACATTTCTAGTATTCAGGAAAAATTCCTCTGTGCATGCTGACAGTTTTTCATCAATTAGAAAGAAGCAGGAGACCAGGGAATAGACCCAATTTTTCCTTCACTTAACAGATCACCTGCAAGGAGCAAAGCCCAGCGACTCCAGCTATTTCTCCCTCAAAAGAGGACAGAGGAATGCAATAAGAGCTACATGCTGAAGGCAGAATCCCAGCCTGCTTCAGCCCCAGGGCACCTAGAAGTGCTGGTGCTGCGTTTACCAGAGCAGTCAGCACCTCTGATCAACTCAGAATAAGCTTTTTGTGGTATTTGAAGCAGTCTGGCAGGGTAATACGTTTCCCATGGCCAGTGTGCAGGCGGGCAGCTCCCCCTCAACATGCATAGCTCAGAAGTCTCCCATGACCACCAGCAGGCAGCCTGCCTGACTCAGGTGGCTGTGCCAGGCTCTCAGATGGCAGTTACCTTTGTGTTTATTGAAGTAGTATTTGAGCTCCCACTGGGTCACCAGGATGTTGAAGTAACGAGGCTGCTCGAAGAAGCGCAGGTACCGCATGGAGATGTGGGTGGGGAACACCCGCTCGAACTGCCCGCGCCGGGAATACTCGTCTTCTGTCTCCACCAGGACACGGACATCATCTGGGGTCAGGATGTCCAAGACAGAAGAATAAAAGTCCTGCAGACAAGAGCAACCCAGGGTCAGGGAGAAGTGAACTACATTTTGTCAGTCCCCCTTCCCACCTCCCCACTCCTCAAAGTCTCTCAGGCAGAGGTCTCCATGTCTGAGATCTCTGGGACAGAGACCACATGAAAAATTAAGAAATTAAGGCTCAGTGGTGACACCAATGCTGCACAGAGCTGGAGATCCCCAGTTCTGCAGCTCGACCTCTCTTATAGACACTGCCAGGTGGCATACAAGGCAAGCGTCCCTGCTAACCTGCACAAGGTCAGCAGGCAAAGGCTGAGAGCTGCGCAGAGACACAAGGAACAGGCAGTGCTCAGACCCTGTTTGGGGACTGGCGGGTAACACACCCCTCAGGACGTGCCTATTTTAATGTAAGGATGAGACAGTGCAGCAGTGGCTTAAGCAAACCCAATTTATTTCTGACCAGCTGTCTTGTAAACCACTGGAGCCCAAGCGCACCCCGTCATTTGGCTGACCCCACAGAGGGGCACAATCTGGAGAGGGACAAGGGATAGACCTGTGGGACTGGTTGGGACAATGGCTTGGCAGGATGGTGCAAGTATCAGAGGAGATTGTGTCATACCTGGTCAGGTATCTTCTGCGTTAAGTAATACGCTTTCTTCATCTTCTCCGCTATGAAATGCTCAGATGCTGGCTTGGACTTCTCCTTCAAAATACTGCCCAGACTGAGGACACAAGAAGAGGCAGCAGAGCATTTAAGCAGAGAAGACAAAGTCCTGTCAGGGAGAGCTCTCAGCAACTTCTGTGAGAGCAGTGACACCCTCAGGAAGATGCCATGGAGGAGAGAACACTTTCTCCAATGATTTTACTCATTTTGAGATCAGTGATGCACCCACAGCCTTGTGCACCAGCACAGGACCCAGGAAGGATGTGGGCAGGGGAACAGGGAGGGCCCTGCCAGCTCCTCACTAAGGCATTTCAGCGTTCCTTCATCCAAAAGGTGAACCATCAACTCACACCCACATAGGAGGCAAGAGAACCAAAGACACACCATGACCCGATTCACAGCACTCGAAGCCTGGTGAGACCTCATGTTTACATCCTACTTAGAATGCAGTTTCTTAACTGTAACCACAGGGCTGGGCATACAAGTATTCAGTACTGGTACTGTGGCAAGGAAGTAGAGAACTCTTAGACCAAAAACTTCCTCCTGCAACATCCAAGAACTCTGAAGACTCAAATTCAGCTCCAGCTCCACATGCGATGGGAAATCCTGGCCTTTCGTACAATCTGGCCAGCAACAATCTAAACTATTTTAAGCACCCAACTGAACCATTTGAGGATGCCAGAATCTGGGAGATACTTGTACAACATCTTTTAACACTTATATCAACACAGCTAGTTTGTTCTGCTGCTGCAAAAATTAGTTGTGTGTGGATCCAAACAGGGAGAGCAGAGCCTCGAGGCTGTGCTGTGTGGTGTTTGGGGAAGATACAGATCTACTTGAATTACGCCCATAAGCAAAAAAACCCTTCGTATCCTTTCCAGGGCAGGAGATATGGTGAAGCAAGCTTGACCCTGGATGCAGAAACTCTGGTAATGCATCATCTGAACAATGTTAAGGATCCACTTAATCCCCTGCAGGTCCCTCCGAGGACACCTGCCCTTCAGCACCTCCGTCGCAAGCTGCAAACGAGTGTCGCAAGCCGCAAACGAGTGTGTGATCAAATCACCGCAGATGAGCTGGCGAGAGCTCCCCGGCTGGAACGGGCCTGTGCTCCAAGCTTCTGCCTTAGCTGAAGGCACAGGGCAGGTGGAAGGCAAGAGTCCCATCTTTTGGCGTGCCTATACATCACCGCATGCTGGTGCTTATCCCAGCAAGCAGCTCCTTCGGTGACATACGGCCAGCAGCCACTCTGTTGCAGGGAACAGGACCGGTTTTCCCCCCCACCATCAGGTTTGACACCAGTACAAGCCCAAGCTGTGGTGAAACACAGAAGGAACAGGGGCCTGGGTGGACACATGCCCAGGAATTAGCCTTATGTAAGAAACAGTCATGTTAGCTGCAAGGTAAGACTGTGCACACCCATACCCATCGGTCTACAGCCTCTGACACCTGCAGTCCTGTCTAAGGAACAGATCACTCGAGCATTTGCAAAATAACAGGTGCTCCTCTTGCTCAAGGCAGCAGCACGTCAGTGCTGGGGTAGAGGGTAAGAGGATCCAGCCCCAACATAGCCAGCCAGCCAGCCCTCCAAGCAAACGAAGAGGCAGCGCAGCTCAGCATCGCGTTAGTTCTGGCAGGGGGAAGGAGGAGAGCGCACGACTCGACTAACTGCAGAGCAAGCACAAATTACACTGGCCTCACTTCCAACTATGGGCCTGCAGAGAGGGCATAAATCCTTCTGCATTGAAGAGACCGCAGGAACCAGATACCCAGGCAATGATGCAAGTCCCTCAGACCCACAGCTGAAGGACCAGCAAGCACAGGCTCTCAACAGCATAGAAACCAGAGCTTGCTGGGCTGCAAGCAGCCCCCAGATGAAATCCCCCAATAAAAAAGCCTGCCTTGCCATGCTGCTTTGACAGAGAAGGGGTCTGACCTGCAGGTAGAGCCACTTCTTGTCTGCGGCCTTGAGGCCATGTTGTCTGTGCTGGGCAGAACGAAGCCAGCGAGGTTGAGGACGTCCCGGATCATCTGGCCCTTGATGCTCACGTTCAGCGGGGAGTTGGAGTGCAGGCTGCAGGGAGGAAGCAGTCTGAGTGCTAGAACAGAGATGCCAAGCCTCATGGCCCCAAGATCACACCAGGACACAAAACCCAGCCTGTCCCTAAACCTCATCACAAACAGCCATGAGACATTAAGAGAAAAATCCTGACAACAGGTCTTTGAATGGGGGCTCCCCACCAGAAATAGTTAATTTCTCCACCTCTTCCCAGATTTGCTGGAAACCTGAAAATCTATCTCCCAGAGCCCTGTGTGGGACCACAGCTCTGCGTCCAGCTCATGCCCATCCACTCTCGCAGGCAGGAGAGGCCGTACTCAGGCACACCGCAGCTCCCAGCCCTGCCTGCACAGCTGACACCGCACGGCTGGGGCCCATCAGCAAGCAAGGAATGGTGCATGAGGCAGCACAGCCCCTGATCACTTCTGCCCACGCAAAGAAGAAATCTCTGCCGTTACCCGTTCCCTACATGACACATCCCTCCTTGGCCTTCCTTTTTTAATGTACTCTTCCCTGCCTCTAGCTGGAGCATGCCCAGGGAAGGTTTCTGAGCTGCAGATGGATGTTGCTTTTGCAGACAGGGAGGACTTTGATTCCTGCAATCTGGAGAAACCGGCTTCAAAGCCCAGAGTATTTCAGCACACAGTGCAGGGGACATCATGAGCCAAATTCACTTGGTGGTAAAAGAAAGGCCATTATCCGCTCTGCTGTGGCTCAGAATCTGCTTTACCTTGGCGAAATGTTGACCTCTAAGATCCAGGGCTTGAGGTTTTCATCCAGCATGATATCAAACCCAAACAGCTCATGGCAACAATACGGCCGCCGCACGTACATCTTCACCAGGCTGTTCACATAGGGCTCAGATCTGCAAGCCAAGGAAAAAATGCTTGTTTCCAACAGGCAAGACATCAGAGCTCTGGCTGTTCACAGCACATGCTGCTGGTTCTGAGAGCATCGCAACAACATGCTGTGGGAGTAGGTGGGTCTAGAGACCAACGCAGGCCTGTGAGCTGCTGCTGCTACACTGCGTATGGATTCAGCATTGCATTCTGAGCATCCCCCACCTCCATCAGGCAGGATCCGCCTCTGAACACAAGATCCATCCTGCACCAGGGGACCTTTCTTCTCAGGCACCGTGGCCAAGCAGGGGTGCAGGTGGCAAGCTGGACAGAGTATGGGGTACACCAAAACCTCCTGGCTTTCTCCCCTGCACTGCAGGCAGACCCAGGAAATGTAAGGTCTATTTACCCACTGCAGCTACTGCAGCATGAGCATAAGTAACAAAATGAAAGGAAGAATCCAAAGAGAAATACTGAAGCCAACAGCAGTGGTAGAATTTAGATTAAGAGCAAAAGGACCATGTGAGAGGGGACTGGAGAGCCAGAGGGGCCAAGGTGCACCGCACAGCCAGGCACAGAGCAAGGGGTGCCAGGACTCACGCAATGATGGTTTTGATAACGATGTCCTTAATCTTCTCCCAGATGGCCTCACTATTAACTCCCTTCTGGGTCAGGTAACTCCAGAGAGCTTTGAGTGCCCTGGGAGAGAGAAAGGAAAGGAGGTAGCTCTGTAGCCCCTTGCTGCCCAGCGCTGCTAGGGGAGTGAAAGTAGCACAGGGGAGCCTTGACAAAGCTCTTCCCTGGCCCAGCCATCCTTCTGCCACCCTCCAACGCCTCAGCTCCTGGTTGCTGCCCTCCCCAGCCTGGCCCCTGGTCTTGTAGGCCCAAGCTACTAGGAACATAAATCTGTCATAGCCTTGTCCCAGCACTGGAGTAATAGGTCCCAAATTAGCACATGAGCAAGGTATATCAGGCCCAGATCTTCTCTTCCCTCCCCCCTCCATGTCCTCAGCAAACCTCCCCTTCCTGCAGGCCTTCCCCCGCAGCACTGCAAAGCAGCTCAGCAGGAAGCCAGCAAGACCCCTGTAAATCTTTTAGCTAGAGCCATTTCACTGAGGCTTTGGGGGTGGAGAAAGATTTGTGAAAAACGTGGAGAACAAGATGGTAGGGGGGAGCGTTTCTGCTTTTACAGGAGTTTCCCACACCACACCGAGCGCTGCAAGCCACCCTGACACTGAGCCAAGGATGCTCAGATGTTGCTTAAGTGAGACCGTGTGGCTAATGGCCAGGAATCCAAAGGTCATGCTTCCTGTGTACAAGATGGAGCGGATTACAGCCACTCTCATCTTCAACGTGGGAGCAGCCAGCTTTGACTTGCATGGCAGTACCGAAAACCCACACAATCCCACCTCCATGGGATTTCAGCTGCTGGAGGACAGGAGACCCTTCTCAGTGTCCTAGTGGAGGAACAGACCACTGCACAGCAGGTCCAGGTCTGAGAAAGCAATCCTACCACAGCAAACCACCTTCTGCAGCTCCCTTTGAAGTCAAGTAGCTCTGCCCAGGCCCACGAATTGAGAACTCTATCCTGCACTATTTTTAAAAGAGTTCAAACACCGCTGTGGAATCAGAGACAAGTGCCTGGGGCCTTGGATCAGTCCACCCATGGGACAGCAGGGAACAGGAAGTCCTGCAAGACTGCAGCAGCCCTCTTCTCAAATGCCTAGAAATGGCACCACTGCTCCTGTTCACAAGAAGAAGCATATAAATTATCAGTTTCGCACAAAGACTGTCCCTTTCTCTGCCTCCACAGGGAAGTCAAGAATGAGATGGGGAGAAGCTCCCATCTAGCCAATTTAAGCATCACAACTACCCATTCAAGTTCTACCAGAAAAAAAAACAGATTCTGCTCTAACCACATCCCACTGCCCCCGCAATAGGGCAAAGGGATGAATGAGTGCAGATGAGAGCAGCATTGGAAGCAGGGAACAGTGCAGACACAGGCAGGATGAATGGCAACCACAGCCCAAGCAGCAGTGGACAGGATGAGTCACAAGCCAGGGAGACCATCCAGATTCCATTGCCACTAACCCATGCCAAAATCACTCTGCTCCTCCAGCTTCCCCAAGCATGAGCAGATGATACAAGGAGCACCTTCAAGTTTTGGGTAGGAATACTGAAAAAAGGCTGGCTTAACAGTCTGAAAGAGCTGCCCTGTGCCCTAAAAGCAGCACACCTACCATTTGTGTCCCTGACAAGCAGTCTCATCTGAGTTGGACTTGTACTCCGCGTTCTTCTTGTTCACGCTGTAGTTGGTCAAGTGCACAAACTTGTTGCTGAGGCTCTTCATCGAGGACGAGTATCTGGAGGTGACAGAAGCACATGCAGTCTGAGCTCGAACTGGCTGCCCGCAGGTCCACGGAGCAGGCAGAAAATCTGTTCTCATCTCATATCACTCTTGGCCACCCACCAGCCCTGCTGCCTCCCTTTCCCAGGCTGCCTGGAGCTCTCTGTCCCCACAGGCCCAGAAATGATGGGACCAAAGCATGAGGCATGGAGCAGGCTGCCTTGGAGCAGTGGGATGCAATCCCACCCTCGCAGCAGGTCCTTAGGAAAGACCACAGCATCAGTGATGGAACTGTAGCAGCCCATGGCAATATAGTCAAAACTGACAGAAACATCTAATTTTCTGGTACACCAGCCTTGGGAAAGGTGGACGAACGAAGCATCCTCTCACATTCCCTTTCAACACTGTCACCTGCAGTGATCTCGCGTTTTTCCAGACTGCTTCTTAAGCAAGCAAGCTCAGCTCTGAGCATCACCGTATACAGAATGACTCCCTGCTGCCCCAGCCGAGGTGGATACCACAACCACACATACCTAAGCGCTAAGGCAGCCCCCCAGCACTGCTCTCCCACAGAACCTACTTGCAGCTAGCAAAGCGAACCAATCCGTCCTTGAACAGGTAGACCCTGAGGGGATCATAGCAAGTGACATAAACGTAGATCCTCAGATCAAACTTCTTCCCGCCAATGAGGTAGGGTTTGTGCAGATATCTGCAGAGGGAAGCAGGCACCAGAGGAGGGTTATGATTTCTGTGTGCAGGAACATCTCTAGCCCCCACCTCAAAAGGCTTGGCAAAACCGGGGATCAATGCAGAAGCCCTTTTGCACAGCGTTTCCAAGTTAAGCACATCACAGTCAAAATGAGAGAGAAGAAAGCCCTCCCATGCATGTGGAGAATTTGCAGCACATGAACAGTACTCCCTTGTGTTCAGTTCCATTTTGAAGAGATTTTCCCCAGCTCTTAGGCACAGTGGCTTTTCCACACCCACAAGATCAACCACAATATTCAGGAACATCTAAGGCATGCAGTGGGCCACAGATGGTTTGGTTCAGTGAGCAGAAACAGCTGGAAATCTTCATCCAAATAACTGATCATTCAACCCAGAAGTTCACGATTTTACATAGGAAAGCTTATCACTTTGTACGGGAAGCAGACAGGGAGGACAGACAAGCCAACACAGCAGTTCCCTGTCTGCCAAACACCAGTTTTTCTGCCTTCACAAGAACCTTCACAGAAAGCAGCTTCAAATCAAGATGAGCTATTCAATCTTTCTGCAGAAGGGGAAGGAGATTCTGAAAATCCTGTAATTTCAAGAAAACCCTTTGACCAACATCCGCACACACAGAGGCTCTTACTGCTCCATTCTAACTTGGGTAAGAACAAATCTTCGACAATTGCCCTCTCTTCTCTGGGACTTCTCTTCCCACTGTGCTTGTGGGCACTGGATAAGGTTTGTTTGCCTCCAAAGATGCCAAACGCCAGAGTACAAAGCAGTGGGAGCAGGGTCACAGCAGAGCTGAAGCTGGATCACCTGGCAGACAGAAGCTCCAGAAAGCCCATGGGCCAGTCTGTACCTGAGACCTCAAAAAAAAATCTGTGCAGAGACAGCAGCACTCCAGTAAGCCCAGCTGCAGCTGACAGAGCCAGACTTCCAGCAGCAGCGTTACACCCAGGCAATCGAGAAGTTTTTGGATGCAAATCGGGTGCTTCTGCTCTGCCACATAGCAGCAGCGGCCAAGTCCTGGCCAGAGGGACTAGACACTCGGAGGTCCCAGGCTGTTTGTCAACCTTGCTTTCCTTCACTTACCTCTGTACCAGCAGCGGTCTCCTTTTGGGGAGCTGACTCCATTTGTGGATGACCTGGATACCAATGCCTCTTGCTGATGCTGGCTGCAAAACACAAACAAGAAGGGATCAGATCTTCTCCCTGCAACTACAATGGGACAGAGAATTGAGCTCTGCTTTGCACTTACTGGTTTCACAATCCATTTCTGGCGGCTAGCTCCTTCCTCCCATGCTTTCCTGAGTAATTTGATGTCCTGGGGCAGGATGAAAGACTGGGGGAAGAAGTTAAACTCCTTTTTCCCACAGCGAGCCTGCATCTTCAACAGGTTGCGCCACAGACGGTCCTTTCTCCCAATTTGAAATGAACCGGGGAAGTGGTTTAGCTGGAAAGGAACCCAGATGCTGTGAGAACTCCCTGCTTCCCCACCTCCCTGCCTACCCCTTGCTGCTCTCTGGCCAGAGGGTACATCTTTTCTAAATACAGTGCAGGGTAACGCTCCTTGCTCCCCTCCCAGGACTGCACCAAGACAGAACGCATCTGCTCCTGAAGCTTTGCAGGGACAAACACGTGCACGGTGACCTACACTGGCTACGAATCCAGCAGCTGCCACCTTGTCCCATCAGATGACTGAGCAGCTCCAGGGCACTAACCCTCAGCCTTTGAGCTTCCTCTGGCAGTATTCTCCACCCCCGTGGTTTCCCACTTGCTTCTAAACTGTAGGCAAGAGTCCTGCCCATGCAACACAAGCTCTGGGGACAGAAAGACCCCCGCAGTAGGACAGGAACAGGGCTGAGAGCTTGCTAGCTTCCAACCCTGGATGCTGCCTCAACACTGAGCAGTTTGGAGTGTCACAGCTCTCCAGAACATGCACGTGTGATAGCTATCAAAGCTCGGGTCCCTTGCACGTTCCCCAAGCCATAGGCCACTCCTGACTGTTTTATGATCTGAGCTAAGGACATCCCCTCTGGCTGCGCTGGCAGGGAGGGCACTGGCCCTACCACTCAGTTCTGCCAGAGGAAGGACTGCTCTAAACAACAATGACTGAATTTAGATGAGCTCACAAGTGAACACAGCTTGGCTACAGCCTCAGTCTGTACAAGAGCCACCCTCACAGTGGGGATGCTCACCCAGCTGTGCCTTTCTCTTGGGCTCATCTCCCAGCACAGAAATGCCAGTTGCCACAGTCTGGAAGGGACACTGCAGGGACAGCCTGCACAGCAAACACCTGGCCCTGAAGAGAGGGGCACCCAAACTGCATCCAACACAGTCCTCATGCACATGAAGGAGGTCAGCCCAAAACATCCCCTACCTTCTGGTGCTCCCTGATGGCTCTGAAGCTGGGGGATTTCATGTGGTGGCCCCAGCAGCCCAGCCAGTCATTGCTTTCTGCAGGAAAAACAGAAAAGTCCATGACTGAGTACCTGCCAGCCACAACACCCTCTCAAACCACCAGCACCCCATCTCCCAGGGCTAGCAGAAGGGGGCCAGGGATGCTGCACAGCAATAGCACAAAGCGCTCATATTGGCTACTGCAAAGCAACAAGCAAGGCCTATGAGCAAGATCCAGTTAACCAGGTGGGTCATATCCTTGCAAACATGATTGTTGCAGGGATCTGGGCAGACACAGGGTCAAATGAATGGCTTTAATTGCCCAATATCACTGACTTCCCTGCTTTACAACAGGTGAATAAAACAGTTGGCTAATCAGTACTGCACTGCAGACAGACATGTAGGACTGCACGACTTCCTAGGTCATGCTGTGCCCTGCTTGTCACATTAGAGTCCCAAAATGGTCAGTGCAGAGGTCTCTTGACACACGCAGGAGCCCCCTAAGTATTCCTGGGAGATCACACTCCAGGGTATGGATCATAGGTGCAAATGTTCAGTGCTTCCCCAGCCCCAGCCCTCTCCTACACATCTCTTCAGCAACAAGATCCCAACCCTGAGAACTCTGGCTGTGGTCAGAGAGGATGGATTCTTCCTCAGCACATGGGGACAAGGGACAGTGGTGCTGGGGTTACCACCAGATGAGTGCCAGCCTTCTTAGAGTGGCAGCACCATCTACAGGCACAGTTCGAACAAGCTGAAGCACAGCTCTGCTACCCCACAAGCTGCCTCAGCTCCTGACAACCTAGGATTAAGTCCTTGTGGTCCATGCCAGTGACAAGCCAAGAGGGAGATTAGGCCCGGCCAGGACCCACAGAGCTCGGATATTGCAGGTAAGACAGGCAGAAACAGGAACCCAGCATCCTGCAGAGCCAAGCCTGTATCACTCTTGCTCTGCTCTTCACAGGCAGTCTACCTTCTCACTCCCACGGGCTAGAGGCGAGGGAGGACATGACGTGTCAGATGCTGCCAGCCTCCCACAACTTACTTTTGCTGACTCTAAAGTGGGACCTGCCAACAGTTTGTTTCACTATGTTCGGCGTGACTGTGCACATTTTCCATCGCAGCAGCTTCCTCTGCTCCCAAGGCAGCTTTTCCACTAAGAAGGCAAAAAGATAAGGACAGAAGGAAAACATACACAATACCCTGATTTTCTTCCAGCTTCACCCCTGGAAATTCTTATTTCAACAAGTATGGAGCAGAAGAACCCACGGCTGTGGGAGATCCAGGATGCTGGAACATCTGGTGGCAGCCTGACTCATACCCTAGGCTGTGGGAGCAGCCATCATTTTACTCCAGCCCTTTGGATCTCACAGTGGTGCTGGGTCTCATCATGGGAAGGGTGAAGGGGAGCTGCTGCCAGCCAGCTCCCAGCTGTGCGCTGGCACCACTGCTTGCTAATAGTGGGCTGGCAGCTCTCACCTTGCACAGCAACAGACCCCGGCTCACCTCTCTCATCCCGAGTACTGAAGTAGATAGTTGGAGGCACATTAGGGAATAAACTGCAGACAAGAGCTGGTTTGAGCACTTTCTCCTGAGCCTCAGCGGGCTGGGTCAGGCACTCAACGCAGTTCCTGGAAGAGATGAAGCAGCAGACAGTTAGCTAAAGGTGAAAAGTAGCACAGGGAGGAAGGGGGAAGCTGTAAGGAGCCTTGACCCTGGTACTGGGAATTTGCACCATTGCAATGTGGTGGAAGCAATGGGTGCTAAGGTCAGTAACCCAGTCTGCAGCAACAAGGGGGCGAGCTTCCAATGAACGCACATGCCAAGTGTTGTAACCCCCCAGGATTTTGTGTTTTGCCAGGGAAAGGGGTGGAGTTTGTTACATGACAAACCCTATAACCTAGTCCACAGGAACAAGGGGTGGAGGTTGTAATGCACATATGATTCAGCAGTTGTAACCTTGGTTTTGGTGTGCTGCAGGGAAGAGGGCTGGAGTTTTACTGGCTGTATGTACACCTTCTTAACACAGCAATCCCTAACACCTGGGAGGAAGGGTAGAATTTATAACATATCTATCAAGGTTGTGATGACACTAAAAGTAGAGTTTATAATGAAACTATATTCAAATATATGCCACTGCAGCCAGTGGAAGAAGCCGCACCAGAGCAATCCACTAAGGAACAGAGCTGCAAAAGAAAAGGAACTACAACGCATTGACCCCAACCTCCCAGGCCACCCCTTGCTGAAGGGACTGAGTGTAGCCTGCGGTGAGGCAGCTGGACATCAGGATGGAGGAAGAATAGGTGTTTTTCCTAATTCCTTGTACATGTTTTTTTTCAATACCAGAACTGGTAATTAAAAGTTTGTTAATTGGCAAAAAGTTATATTGATTAACATTCCCTGACACAAAACTGGTTTTGCCCGCAACAGACTGAAGGGAGGAGACAGCTGCAAAGGCTTCCAGGCCAGCCCAGTGCACAGCCCGCACAGAGAAGTGGCCAACATCCCTCTCTCCCCGCCGCAGGAGGCATTTGGCTCAAGCACTGCTTTCCCTCATCTGCCCCCAGAGGCCAACCAGCCACATCCTGCCAGAAACAGCTGCTGGTCCAATTTGTCACCTCTACAGGACTTTCACAATCACATGTGCACACCCAGTACCCTGCAGCACCCTGAGGTTCAACACTTGCTCGCAGGAAGCCTTCCTCATCTCCCAGGTGAGTAATGGCACAATGGAAACCAGCAAATTTTCGGGCAGACAGCAAAGCCCAAGGCAGCCCTGGTGCACGGTGCAGCATAGCTGCAAGGACCAGCTCCTGTTGCTGGATGGGCAAGAACAGGTCCCACAAAGGTCTGCCAGGAGTCACAGAGGCAGGGCTCAGATGACCACAGGCTGATCAATCCCTCCCAGAGAAACCTCCTTCCAAAAGCTAAAGAAAAACCCAGGCTCCAGGACTTGTTTCTAGGATGCAATGCTGAGGAACAAGACCCCAAGGAGCATTTGCAACCTCTGACTCAGGTCACCTCACCTCTGCTTCATCTACAAGGCAACGGCACTGCAAGAGTACAATTTAATCCAGTAAACCTAACACAGCAACTGGCAGCAGGAGTAAAATTAGGACCCCTGCTTTGCTGTGGTGGATGCACCCTCAGTGTTTTACAGGCTGCCATCTGTAGCAAGAGAGGTGGCTTTGGTCTGCAGGGTAGCAAAGATGCTCATTTTGGTTTGGAAGCCTGTTGCTACCTTCACTCCATATCCCCACATCCTACAGCTCTCCTCTGTCACCAGGGAGGGCAAAGATGGACAAGTCTGGACAAAGATTCCAAGTTCAATGCACTATTTACAGCTACTAACCTGGATACAAGAGCCACAGCACCACTGGATGACACGCCAGCGACAGAGGAAGCATCCGAGTCACCTGCAGGAGGGGACAGACTCAAGTTTTGTCTCCGTGGGGTGTGAATGCACACAGAGTTAAGGGAAGAGAGAAAACAAATGCTCCAGGGGACAAACCCTTCCCAGCTGCCCCGAATCCTTGGATCCTACGTTTTGCTCGCTAATTGGTGGCATAAAAGGCAGGGCAGGGGGTGGAGCTGACAGCCCTGCAGAGAGAGGAGATGGGTAGGTTTTGGAGCAGGACACTGGTGAACCCTAGCCTGCTCCCCAGAGGAACCCATGCAGTTCCTCCTTGCTGCTACATCACTTTTGGGTTCCGCACAATCTCTAGGTCATCCTGCAATGACAGCATGAATGTAAGACAGGAGGGCAGCTGTGCTCACCTCCAGCTCCCAGATGGCCCCCACACTCCCCACCTCAAGGCATGGAGCACAGGTCTCCCTGGGGAACAACCACTCACTGTCCTCATCCTCCTCCTGACTACAGCTCTCGTCCAGGCCATCAGGAAGTTCTTCCTCTGCTTCATCCTGGGGATGGCTTGGCTCCAGCGGTGACTGCTCAGCAGTGACACTGGGACAAAAGACATCACATCAGAAGGAGTGGCACGTGCTTTCTGGGACCAAAAGACCCAGAAGCACACAAGGCAGCATGAGATAGCTGCATGAGATAGGGAGTGATAGCACTGCCCTGCCCAGTGCTGGTGTACAATCACCCACCCCAAGCTAGCAAGATGGAGTGGCCCCAAGGCACCCCGAGAGGGCACAGTTCCAGAGGAGACAGAAAGAAAGAGCCACAAGGACTCTCCCGGCAGGAGAGCAGGAGCTCTGTGTCCTTGTGCCCTCCCTGTCCTGCATCAGGTCCGCATTCCTTTAGGAAACCATGTCCCTGCCCAGAAAAGTGCTGCTGGACCTGACTCGACAGCAGGCTTCACCCAACATATGTGCAGAGCCTGCCACTGCCACTGCCACTGCCGACAGGGCCACATGATTGTGCAGGGAATGAGCCAGAAATACCGCACAACAATTCTACGCTGTGACTGAAGGAGAAGGTGGAAGGGCTTGGAGCCACCCTGAGGGCTTGCATCAAGTTGAGGGTGGCAGGAAGGCTCCCCCTGCAGCAAGATGCCACACATGGGTTTTGCTCAGGGATGCAGCCCATGGTTATCCTTACAGCCACCCCCATAGTGCCCACAGTGCATCCTCTCCCAGCACACACAGACACAACAGCCAGCTTAGCTCATCCTGCCACAGCCTCCCTCCTCCTGATGGCTCTACTTACTCAAGTTTTCCCGGGAGCACAGCCTGGGCCTGTTTCTCCTCTTTCTCCAGTTGGATGGTGGACATCTGAGTTGCCACTTCGGAGACGGCAGCAAGGTATGGAGGCTCTGCTCTCGGCACCCGGTCTCCGCTGCGTGAGCACAGCATACTCACAAGCCGGCAGTCAACGTTGCGGTCCGGAGAGACAGCGCGCGAGGCCAAGAGATGGACGCTGATACGCTTAGTGCAGACGACAGCACCATTGGTGCCTATAAGGCTCGAGTTACCATTAAGGCGATGGCTACCCAGCTCCAAGTTCAGAGGAGCAACAGTTTCTTTTGGGGTGAGCTGCGCTATGATGTGCTGCCCCCACCTGCTGTTCCAGTTGGACAGGCTGCTCCCATTTGTAAGGCCAGAGCTTTCGACTTCGTGTCCAAAGCCGTTGCATGTGGCAGTCTGTCTGGGTAGCTGCTGCACAGCCTCCATGAGGCTGATCTCTGGCTCCTTCACTTTTAAGCTGTGTGCTCTCCTCTCAGCATCCTCCCGTGAGCACTGGTCCTTCCTGAGGATCGTACTACTGGGCACAAGGGTCAGGGAGGGGACCACAGTTTGCTCCAACACAAGGTCACTGCTTTTCACTGCTCCATTGAGCAGACTGCCAGGGAAGCTTTCTCCATCATCCACAGAGTGGGGACACAAGGCAGCAGGGAAGTTAGGGGTGTTTTTCACCTTCTTGATCTCTGTTGACTGCAGCAAAGGCACTTTAGCACTGCTTGGCCGTAGGAAGGAGTTATTATTGAGCATTGGTCTACAGGAGCTGGAAGCCTGCCGACCTGAGCTGAGGGCAGAGCCTTTGACCCCAGTCCCAGAGTGCTCCTCCCCCAGCGCAGGCAGCAGGCAGGGCTCCATCAGCAAGGAAGACATCACCCTTCCCGTAGCAGAGCCGGTGTCCGCAGGGCTTCGGAAAGGAAACCCGTAGGGCTTAGGTCTGAGGCAGGAGCGTCGGTAGAGCAGAGCACTCCCACCCAGGTCCAAGCAGGGCTGGGCCAAGGGCAGGCTTGGAAGGGTGTCCTCACCGGGGTGTGCGTGGCATAAGGATGGTGGGCACAAGAAGCAGGACTGCTGCAGAGGGATCCCTGAGGGCAGCAGGTTGTGATTCTGGAAAGCACTCACATACCTCTTCTCTAAATTCCAGATGGGTTTTGCCTGCTGCTGAGCGAGGTGCCAGACCCGGTGCGGCTGAGCTCTCCCTGCCGGAAGGGTGCCTGACTTGAGCCTGACGCTCTTCTCCTGTTTGGGGCCCAGATTAGCACGTTCTGGTCCTGCAGAGGCCATGTAGAGACATAGCACATGGGGCACAAGTAAGTCAGTCATCTACAGCAGCATCTTTGCTGACCTGAAACAAGACGACAGCATGAAAGGTGCTATTACCCCAGCAGGGTAAAGCACCCAGCCCAGTGGGAGGGGAACAGGGCGAGCTGCTTTCCCTGCAGGATGAAAAACCACATCTCCATCTGCTGAGCTCCCCGAGAGTCTCCTGGGACCAAGTCAAACGAAGAGCTGGCATCTCACGTGAAACCAGAGGATGCAAAGGGTGACTTAAAGATGGCCCTAGGAAAAATGCCATCTGCAGGAAAATTTGTACCCTGCAAACGTGCAGGGGTGCCTGGCTGCCAGCCAGGGCCACGGGGTAGCAGCCCCAGCACAATAGCCCCGGCTGCAAGGAGGGGCCACCTGCCCACCTGCCTTGGACCTGGCACAGCAGCTAGAGCCCAATCCTACAGGTCTGGATCTCCAAACTGCACCATGTGCTCCACCACCAGCTCTCTCAATTCCACAGCAAGCCCCAAAACACCTGCTTCTTTTTCTTGTCCCCACTCCTTAAAGCTTCGTCTCCCAAGGTCACACAACTAGGTGAGAACCTCAGGCTGAGGGCATCCTAAAGAGCTCAGGACTGACAAGGCAGAAAGGAACGAACACAGGGCTGTTCTAATATCAGCATCTCAGTTTCCAGCAGAGATTGGCAGTACCACACACACGTTCCTCCCTATTGCAGTCCTACAGAAAAGTCTCTTGCAAGGAGCAACTGGCAGACCACAGAGCTGCAGACATAATCCTGAATCCTCCTAAAATGAACTATTGCACCATGCCTGTAAGATCCTCTTGCCTGGGGAGAAGGGAAAGAGAAAACAAACCATGTGCCAGGTACTTGTCTTGCTTTAATATATACCTGGAAGGCATCTGGATACAGCCGTGACAGGAATTTGTACCCCAAGCAGCCTGGCTGGCTTGCTTTTCCACCTTCCAGCTCTCACAAGCTTGCATGTTTAAAAAAACAAAAAGTATAAAAGGAAGGGTAAGCAGAGCATCAACCACCACCCTTAGTTTTCTTGCAATACTCATACACACTCTCTCACCTGGAAATCAAGCATCAGCTGCAGCAGTTAAATTGTAGCTAGGAGACCTCGGGGTTGCTCTGTAGCACCATGACAGCAGCCCACACCCCCCAACAGGACCGGGTTAGATAGACCTACACCCCACCTAGACTTACACCCGCCAGACCTTCTCAACCTCTGAATCAGGCCCCAGTCTGCAGCGCACATCAGGTCAGCAGCATTCCAAACAGAGGCTGTATGAGGTGGGAACGTCCCACGCAGAATCCCATAGGAGCTATACGTCCTCAAGGAGAGCTGCTGCCCTGCCAAGCTCTGCAAGGAGGTATGGAAGGGGTCAGGTCTGCTCCATGCCCATGACTGCACCACTCGTTAGCACTTGTACAGGCACGCTGAACACTCCCAATGAGGACTGGGTAGCTATGTCCCTCCTCGAGCTGCAGCCCAGAGGGGCTCCAAGCCCCAGGGAAGGGAATCCCATGCATTGTACACAACTGAGTTGTACCACACTATCCAATCGCTACCTGATCTGCGCCCAGCAGAAAACCCAGCCGTGTTGTGACATTCACAGCGATTAGCACAGAGCGAAGACGCTGTGGCTCAGATGCTGCCACCTGCCCGGCTCAAGTTTCCCCCAGTAAACAAGCGAGAAAAGCTTGGCTTCCTCACACCATTCCCCCAGGCGCACCCAGGTCACAAGCATGCTCGAACCACAAAGCGACCCTAGCACACTAGTGAATACAGATGTGAAAAAGCAAAATAAAAATACAAGGAAGTGAATGAAAGTGTCCCTGACACTCTTGCCTGGAAGGGACTGTCACTGCAAGTGTCACCACACATGCTGCCAGCTTGGCCATCACTTGTGCTCTCACCCGGCTGTGAAAATGACCTTGCAAAACCAGCCTGCAGTGAAAGCCACCTGTGCCTCATCTCCACTCGGCTTTACAGCTATCAGTGGATCATCCTGCTATAAAAATAAAAGTGATTTCGCCTAATGAAGCTGTTACAAGGGACATGAATCCTACAGCCGGCTTAGACACGGGTGTGAGTATGCCAGCAGAAGTCCTGTGTGACCCTGCTCTGGAGTAAGTTGCAATGGCAGCACAGATGTCACCAGCACAGGCACGGGGGTACCGCTGGCAGCCGTGGTTGCCAGCACAGAGGTCTGTCCATGGCACAGCCTTAGCTGCCAGTGCTTGCTCAGCCAGGGATGGTCCCCAGCCCCGCAGCGGGAGAATGTGCTGAGCTTGCCCCCCTCCTGAGCGGTTTTGCCACGGAGCTGCAGAAGCAGGTGGGCCAGCACAGGGCAGGGGTGTACTGGAAGCAGCCGCTGCAGAAGAAAGCAACAGGGCCTTTCATACAGCTTCCAGGCAAGGACTGTGTCAGCCGATGACTAGTAACCACCACTGTTTCCCTATGGAGACACAGGAGCTCAGAGATAGGGGCAGGAAAGATGAAAGGAAGAACATGCCCAGGCACGGGGAAGGTCAGGATGCATCCAGACTGGCAGCACCAGCTTACGCTGCCTGTTCTTCCCCTTGTCCACACTCCTGTCCCACCTCTTGCGTGCCAGCACAACCATCTCTGATGTCTGCCTGCAAACCAGCTCCTGTACTCGCTGCAAGGACAGCTCAGCAAAGCAGCTGTTGAATATCCAGGAGAACCAGCAGAGACAGAGGCATCTTCACATGCCAGGCTGTGGGTACAACAGGACACCAGCTGCCATGTCCCCATGGCTCTGGGCATGAACCACATCACCTGCCCCAAGGTCAATCCCTGCTAGTTACCAGTCAGGGAAGTTTCCCCTTTATGTTTAACTCGGTCAGAGTTTTGGGGTGGATGAAGGTCAGAGACTGATGCAATCCCTAGTTCTGCCAACCCAAGCCTACGGCAAAGGAGCAGGAGTCCGTTCTGCTGCTCACAACAGCAATAAAACTACACTTGGAAATTTTATTGTAGAAACATGAGCTAGGAAAAGCCCAGGGTGAACTGGCTGGGCTGGAAGTCAAACCCAAACATCATTACTAGTAATTAATGGATTTTGGCTTGGACTTATTGACACACAATATAGAGGCCAAAGTTGTCACTGTTAGAGTGACCGTACAGCTGCACTTGCTTACAGTTATTTTGCTAGCACCTTTTATTATTGCACAGCCTGCTCACAAGCTTTGGGATGTCAGCTGGAGTGCTGCCACAGCCTTTATGAATGTCACATCACAGGCGCACAGGGGCCACCCTGCACCCCAGCCTGTGTGCACCCCACTAAGTGTCAGTGCAAGTCCCTTACTCCAGTCCAAGCCCCACAGCGAGCACTTCTAACGGCAGTGTAGCAGCTCCTCACAAGACCCGTTTCTAACAGGAAAGGACAAGACCATAAGAGCCCGGGTGTGCACATCATCCTTCTGTCATGTGAATTTGGCTGGGGATGTTATTTTAAACACAGCTGTGGTGACACACTTAAAATAACAAGAGCTTGCAAATGTATGAGCTGCAAGCTGACCTGTTAATGTGCTATCAGCCTCACACAGCACAAAGTCAGGGCAGGGGGGACAGGGAGTCACACAACTGTGATTTGCTTGCATGGATTGTTTTCCATGCCATTGCAGGGTGTAATTTCTGTTCTTTACTATTAGACAGGATAACATCTTTTTCTAAATGAGACCTGAGTTCACACCAAGTTCCTCACTTGGAGCTCTAGGGCTTTTGATTAAAGCTTGAACAAGCAAGTTAACAACAACGCAAAATAAACAGGTTTTAATACCAATATACATTTCAAAATAAGGGTTTGTACCCCTTCAAAAAAATTTAAAAAGCTTTCAACAAGATCAAGCACACTGATCTGAAACTAACTGATTGAGAGTGCCTAAAGGTGTTCTTATACCCGGTAGCTAGGTATAAACTCTTGTGTTTCTACAGCATGGAAACAACCCTCACCTACATCAGCTCCAGGAAACAAGTGGCCTCAAGTGCAGTCACACACTGAGCCAAAGCAGCACGCGAGGTCACCTGCAAGTTCAAGCTGAAGAGCAGAGGGTCCTGTTGGCCATGAGAAGTCCATGAGGACAAGACAGCTCAGAGACAGCTCAGCCACCACAGAAATGCCAGCAGCACAGGGACCAGCAGCCTGGCATGCTGCTTTGCTATGCAGTTAAGCATCATTGCTCCTTCTCAGCTCCAGTATCGTCCTGCAAAACCACGTTTTGCGTGCAAAACCAGAGGCACAGGATGATGACCCATTTCTCTTCTAATCAAGACACTAAGTTTTTGCTTGGCCACTCTGGTCAAAAAAAGATATCAGTGAGAAAAAACGCACCATGGGGATGCGTCAGCAAATTCCACCTGCATCCCAGGGTTACATTTGTGCCTGGCATTTGTGCTGGGGCTAGTCATTTCAATTCAACAGCTGTGGTGCTGAACTCCCCTCCATGCTGAACGGAGAAGGCGTGAGAAGTGCACAGCTGCCAAAAATGATCCTTGAACTAAGCAAAGCCTTGACCTGCAAAAGCACCGGAGCAGCTCTGGCGCACACTCCCATTCCTGAGGTGGCGGGGAGGGAGAGAGGCAGACCTTAAAGCCATGGGAGAGCTGGAATTCAGCCACTGCCTCGCTTTGCGCCACAGCAAATGCCTCCCTCCATGCACACACAGGCTGCCATGGGGACTGAAAGCTCATGCGTTCAAGTTCACAGGGAACTTTCCCATCGCTTTCAGGGCATTACAGCACAGTCCTGGACGAGATGAGGGATTCCAGCATGGTTACGCAGAAAATTCAGGGCTGCAGCTTTGCCGCGGAGAGAGCGTACCAGGGACATCTGAAATAAAGGGCTGGCTCAGTGTTTGCCCCAGGCAGGCTGACCTGTCTGTGACCAGAGGGTACAGTGGCCCCACCAAAGGGCGAAAGGTCCAGAACATGGGAGTCCCCATTGCTATTGAAGGATATCAACTTTTCCACCCTAACAGAGTCCCCAGGCCACCGAAGGGGACCTGCTGCACACAGACAGCAGACCGTGCAGCTCTGTGTCTCCCAGGCAGCAAAGCTGGGAAGTCCCTGCCCTTGCTTGCATCTCCGATTCATACTTTCCCACCGTCTGGGCTATGGGAGCAGCTGTATTGCAGCCTAAACTAGAGCAGGGAAACAAGTGCGGGTTAAAAGCAACCAGCTAAAGCATAGGGTGTTTTACAGACTTTCAGTGAGGAGATCTAAAGCACCTTCCTGCAGATCCAGCAGACTGAACAGAAGGCATAGCATTCCCAATTGAGCTTCGCAATGGGAGAAAAGGTACAGAATCACATAGCAAGACCTGAGGAGAGCGTGGCCACCAGCACAGGAACTGACAGGCAGTCAGCACAGATCAGTCTGATTTTAAGCAGCCTGACCACACTCTCAGCCTTTGGCACAGAAATAAAATAAAGGTGGAAGAATTGGGGCGAGTGGAACAAGTATAAAATATCACTATGTAGCAAGGAAACAAGAACCGCCCAGTCAGTTGAAAACACATAAATTCTTTGTCCATCCTCTTTTCTTGATACTTTTTTTCTGAAACATATCCGGAACTGGAAGAAAAAGCTCCCAGGTCTGTTCTTCAGTATGTGATGAGGACCCTTCCATGTCTTGACTGGGATGGGAAAGATTCCTCTGGAGGCACTGCAACCACGTCACTCCATACAGTGGTCTCTCAGAGCTCAGGAGTGGAGCACAGAGATTCAAGTTGGGAAGAAGCTGCCAAATACTCCCAGGCTTGCTGCATGGAATGAACCTGGGAAATGCCAAGGAATAGCTCCTGGCCAGGTCGGTACGGCAGCCAAAGCCCTCAACCTGTATCGGTGACATCACATCTCCAGGCAGGCATCATTATCTGGGGATGATGGCATTTGGCCCTGTCAGTGTCCTCCTCGCAATGTGATCCCTGCTATACTGAGAAGGGCCCCAGACATGAGCGAAGAGCGGGAGTGGCCGATTTGTCATCAAGAAAGTTTGCCTAATACAAAACTTAAGGACTGCAGCAAGAGCAAAAACCAAGGACAGGCAAGTGCCACTTTCTGCTGGGTACAACCACTAAGAATAAAGGAAAAATTATTAGATAAAACTGTAATCAGACCAACAACTCACTGTTAATTCCCCCAAACTGCCTAGGAGCCACCAGACCATCACACACACGCTTGGTGGAGAGCACACAGCAATGAAAAAGAAGCTGCATCACAGAAGTCACACAGGGAGGGTTTTGATGTGGAGCCATGGGGCTGAGCTCTGCTGCCCACAAGATATCCGCAGCCCGGCCGGGCAGGGAGACAGCAGGCTGGCACAGCGCTATGCGGCTTCCCTACTCCTGCACCCCTCATTCCCAGCCCAGACCCTGGAGTCACTCAGGAAACACTTCAGGCTTGTCTCAACTCTTCTCACTGCTCTGCCATTCAGCTTTCAGACCCATCAGTTCTTTTTTACAACACCAGAGCAGCCAAGCCAAGACCCCAGTGGAAGAATTAACAGCCAGGCTGTCCCAGTGCCCCACTTGGGTCCAGTAAACCCCAGCTCCATCCTCACTGCTGTTCCAAGCACTGCTGGAGATGCTCACTGAGGAGCCAGCTCTTCTTTCTCCCTGGTGCTTGCCGAGGGAACACACTCCGGTTCTCACTTCTTCAGGTAGAAGTCTTTGAGGCCAAAGGCACTATTGAGACGCTCTGTCCCGTCCCAGAAGCGCTGGCCAGGACGCCGACCCCAGCACGTCCTGCCGCAGAGCACCCCCATGCCGCCTCCCCAGCCCCACGGGCCCCGGCCCAGCGCACCCCAAGNGAGGGCCGGGGGGGCACGGCGAGGCGGGGATGGGGAGGCAACGGAGGGGACCAAGGGCCCCACGTCCCGGGGTAGGCCCTGGGAATAGCACCCACGGGGGGCACGCACTCCCCACGAGGGGAAAGGACTCACTCCTTGAAGGAGAGACACACTCGAACCCGCCCCTCCCGTACTCACCGCTCGCCCGGCACACCCGGACCGGGCCGCGCCACCGCCGCCGCCGCACGGCCCGCCGTTACCATAGGGATCCGGGGCGGAGCCGCCACGTGACTACACCTCCCGGCAGCCACCGCGCCAGCCGCGCCGGCGGCCTTACACGCGCTGCGCCCCCTAGCGGCCCGGCGGGGAGGCAGCCTGGGCGCCGCTGCCCGCCGCGGGGCTGTCCCGGGATGCAGGAGCAGAGCGCCGGGATGGAGGAGAAAAGCCCCGCGGCCCGGTGGGCGGGCACGGCACGGGAGGCCACATAGAAAGAGGTGGTTTCTTTGAGGTCTACAGGCACTTTTCCAGGAACGGCTTCCCACAGGGAGAAGCTGGCCGGGCAGGGTGTCCCCCACCCAAGGGTGGACAAAGCGGGTTCCACGGAAGGTTGGGGCTGGAGCCCGAGGAGGAGGGAGAAAGCGTTTGTCCTGTCCTGCTGAAGGCAGCGTCAGGCTGAGCCCAGGCATCAGCCCTCAGCGCTGGCGTGGGCCGGCAGACCTGCCAGGATCTGGGGGGCTGGGGGTCTTTCCAGTGCCGCTCCCACTGGTGCTGTGCAGGGGTGCGAGGAGGCGGAGGAGCTTCTCGCAGTGCCGGGCAGAAGATGGCCGGGGACTGCCACCGGCAGCAGGCTGTGAGTCACCGCTGACCAGCGCTGCCAGCTTCTCAGTGGCTCTGAGGGACAGCAGGACCTGCGGAACAAAGAGAGGGACAGGAGTCACCTGCCAGCCTGGCCCCTTGTCCCATCAGGTCCCCCAAAGGAGCTGAGGTCCCCGTGCGGTACCTGCTGTATCCCGGGGTGCTGGATGAGGGCCCGCAGCGCCACCAGGGCTCCCTCCCGCACGCTCTCCCGGGGGTCCCGGCAGGCCACTTCCAGCAGGACATGGGGTGCCCTGCTCTCGATCAGCAGGTCCCCCAGCTCAGCCGAGCGCCGGCCCAGGTTGCCCAGAGCCGAGGCCGCATTGCAGCGTGTCCTGGCCTGCGCGTCACTCAACAGCCTTGTCAGCCTGGGCACGGCCCTGCCCAGGGTCTCGGCTGGTGAGGACTCGTGGTAGGCGGCATTGCCCACCGCAAAGCTGGCTGCCTTGCGCACGCTCTCCTCCCGGTCCGCCAGACACCCCAGTAGGCTCTCCAGCAAGCCCGGCTGGCTCTGCAGCACCTGGGGAAAGCTGTGGCCGTGTCGGAGCAGGTTGCCTAGAAGGTTGCAGGTTTTGGCCCGTATCAGGTGCTGCCGGTGGCCAAGCAGGCGGGTCAGTGGCTGGTCGGCCACATCCGAGCCCCTCAGGATCCTCTGGAGAAAGGGCAGGTGCTCCGGACAGGCCCGAGCCACGTGGGTCAAGAGAGACAGGAGGTCAGTTGTGAGTGTGAAGCTGTCTGAAAACAAGGCAGATGTCAAGAAGGCAACGATGTGCTCTGAGGCAGCGGCTGTCCTCACCATTTGGTCTATGACCTGCTCATCAGACACAACGAGGTGGCACAAGAGGCTAATGGGGAGCTCGGTGTACAAGAAGGGCAGATGGTGAGAGCAGACCTAATGAGAAAGGAGAGAAAGTGGCACTGAGTGCGCTGTCCTCATGTGTGGGGCAAGTCAAGCAGTGACTGAGGGCTGCCAGCAGGTCGGTGCAGAGCTCAGCTGCCAGCCAAGCTGTTCTGGGGGCTGCATGGCACCCAAGTGACGTCCCTGTGTGGGCAGAAGTCGCCAGCGTGGTGTGAGGTGGTGCCACGCACTGGCAGCTGTAATGTGGGGAGGTGTCTCCACAGTGTGGAGTGGAAGAGAAAAGCAGGGCCAAGAGGGTACCTGTAGCAGCTGGGCAGGGATCTGGGCGTCTCTCACAGCCTCCATGACCAATGCTAAGGTGTCTCCGTCCACATCCAGGGCAAAAGGGAAACAGAAGAGCTGGCAGGCCTGGGTCACCACAGCTGGGACAAGCTCAGGGTCCCCATCCGTTCCTGCTTGCCTGAATTGTTAGAGAGAGGGGGCTTAATACAGAGGTGATCAAAAAAACATCAAGGCAAGAGGCAGAGAGCATTCCCCATGTCAAGCACTAAGGAGAGGCTCCGCAGGTGAGATGTGCCCACCAAGTGCCAGGTCAGACACTTCTCAGCCCTCTGCATGCTTGTGTCCAAGCCCCGTTCAGCAGCTAAGCTCTGCCCGCTTCAGCCCTCCCCACAACTCACGTCTGTGCCAGGCACACCAGGAAGCCAGGGGACAGCAGCCTCTTCAGTGTCACCATGAGGACACCATGGGATTGAGCAAGCTGAGGCAGGCACTGGTGGGACTCGCGAGTGAAGACGAAGAGGGCCAGGCTCAGGAAGAACAGGGTGCCTACAAGGGGAACAGCGCAGCAGCGGGGAAAAGCTAGGGAAGGCTGAAAAGTCTCCTCTCCTCTGTCTGCCAGTACTACCTCAAGGCTGCTCCAGGGTTGCATTTGTACTTCCCTGCCCAAGACCAGACCATTCTCCACCCATAGTTGTCACATCTGCCAGGGTGCATGTTCCCCTCCAGCAGAGACACCCTTTCTTGTTCCTCCACAGCCAGCTCAGCTGGGCTGCTGCCGACTGGGTACAGCATGCACCAGCCCAGCAGCACTCTCTCCACAGAGGAGAACAGCAAACCTCAAGAAAAGCCCCCCAAGTGCTCTAGCCTGAGGGACCAGATGCTGACGGGGACAGGCATGGGCAAGTCTGAAGGCACGCTGCGAAGCAGGGCCCAAAGCAGATACCCTGCTGTCCTGCAGCTCCTACCCTGAGGGGAGACGAGATTCCAGTCTGGCTCTGCTGTGGGGTGGTCTGCCCCTGGGGGGTCTCCCTCCAGCGCTGCCCTGTCGCTGCCCACGCGAAGCACCGCAGCAACACAATGCCACACCACGTTCCACAGCTCTGAGGCAGCAAAGCCCTGCTCCACAGCCACGTCGTCCTGAAGATGGGAAGACAGGTGTTGGGGGACATCTTTGTCCCCCATGGCTCCCCGGGGTTCTGATCCGCTTCCTTGCCAGCCCCATGGTTCTGGGGAGGTCAGGGCTGGATGGACATGGCGCACGGGGAAGAGAGGAAGCCAGGCAACTGGCAGCCCTGCTACGCTTGCTGACAGTGCCAGTCCTCGGGCATATCTGCCCTCTCACTCCAATGTGCCCACAAATCACACTCCTCCCTGCCGACCACCATCCCACCAACCCTCCAGAGCTCCACAGAAAACCCAGGGACATTAGGTGACTTTCATGGGGTTGCACAGCTCAGCCAACACTCACTGGTTCCCTGGTTTGCCTCAGCCTCCATTACTGATCTACATTTGTGCCTTTTTGTCCCCACACCTTTTGACAGGGACCAGGCAAAGGGAGATAGGCAGGCTGGTACCTTGGCAAGGAGCTTCAGCAGGAGGAAAAAGATCCCATCATAGAGACCAGCACCCATTGGTGGGGGGAGTTGCAGCTGTAAGAGAGAGTAGAGGACAGCCTGGAGCTAGGTGCAGGGTCTGAGTGCAGCAGGACCACACCTGCACCCTTCTAAGCCCATCTTTGACTGCACACCTCCATGGTGGGGTGACAGCATGGCTCCCCTGCTCCTCTGTACCCATGCTGTACCTCAGCAGGCGCCATCAGCGCGTTTGTCACCACCGGTAGGATCTCTTCTCCCCCAAGCTCCAAGGTCACCCCATGCTGACTGAGCTGTGTCAGGAGGAATGCTGCAGCACCCTGTGGGACCAGGGAGAGCTCAGCACCTTTGGAACTTTCCCATCTGCCCACTCAGTTCTGACTCTTCATCCCTTGGCCCAGGGCAGGGACAGCCAGGCTGCGCATGCCCCCATCCCACCCTGAACAAGCAACAGTAGGACTCAAATGGGACATGGGGCTGTGCAGAGCTCTCAGTGTTGGCTCTGGCAGGGTGGGCAGACTTACCACAAGAGAGACGACAGGAGACTGGGTGACGAGATCCGTGGCCAGGGTAACCACCTCCTCAAGCCTGAAACACAGGGACCAGGAGAGAGGTACTGCGTTCCCACAGCTTCTCATCCCACACAGCAATAGCATCCAAATACCCCCAGCGCTGGGAAGCAGCCACTTTGCAGGAGGAGTGAGCCATCGTGCACAGCATCTCCTTGTCCACACTGGGTCCTCACCACATCCCCAGCCCCCACCCACGCTGCCCAACACTCTGCTGATGTGCCTGGATTGGAGGGATCAGCAGGAGCAGAAGCCCAGATCTGGATAGGGTGCAGGGCAGAGGGCTGTTTGAGGCAGGGCTTGTTCCTCTCCCACCCATGAGCAAAAGGGAGTACTTACCTGGGAGGGGAAGCCTGGAGTTGCAGGGTGAGCAGGGCCAGCAGGTACAGAGAGGCCTCGCAGGCTGCCCCCTGGGCCACCTCTGCCATGGGGACCTGCCAAAGAAGCAGGAGTCACAGGGGGACAGCAAGGCTGGGAGGGGAGGAAAGGATGTTTCTGGGGCCTGGAAGAGAAGTGCACTCTCCAGACTAAGGTCCCCCAAAATCTTCTCCCCACACGTCCCTCAGCTTGGTCTAAGCAGTACTCAGAGGAATGAGTCCTACTTGCCCACATGACTAATCCAGCACCCGGGCTGCAGTCAGGCCTACCTTGCCCTTCGAGAGCTGCATGAGGGAATCCCACAGTCGCTGGCTCCTTCCCAGGTGCTGGCACAGACTTGGGCTAGCATGGCAGCCAGCGTAGAGGATCTGCGAGACAGAGGGGAGAGATGCACACCAGCCCCTGGGGACAGGGACACAATGACCAGGCCCATCCCAGTCACACCCCATGGCTACCATGGGCTCATTTATTCAACAACTAACACCATGGAGATGGGAGTCATTGAGGGCCAAGCCCACGGTTCCCCCTTCTCCATGCTCCTAACCCCAGACCAAAGGTCCAGGCACCTCTGGGGGCAGCCAGATAAATGGATGGGGCTATTACCTTGAGCACGTTCAAGGAGCAGCTTGGGTGCTCCAGCCTCCCCAACAGCCTCCCAAGCTGCTGGCTCTCTCCCTCCATAAGCTTTTCAGCTACCTCCTGAGCGACCTGCAGAAATCAGCCTGTTTTGCACCCTGGGCACCTGAAGCACTGCACAGATTTAGAGTTTAGTGCTAGCAACAAATTCATAAAAGAAGGCATGTGCTTCCTATGTGTTGCGTTCACAAATGGATGCCCATCTGCCATGACCCAGCATGGCTTTGATGCACAGTCCCAGAGCTGAGATGAGCAAGCTGAAATTCCTCCTCTGCTTCTCTGCTTGTTGTTTCAGAATTGAGTTAAAGGATCAAATGTAAATCTGTAGGACTTTTCCCCTGTTATTTATTGTCCATTCAACATCAGATTTCCTGCAGTTCATATCACTGTCATATAAGAATGCTTCATGTTTTCTCTGCATTGTCTAGTTCTTTACTTAGCCCATCCCACATTTCAGATCCTAAGTGTGAGTCTCTTAATCGACTCAGGAGTCATTAGACTCCTGAAGCTCAGCTGTTGGCTGGGAAGGAGCAGCCTGCAAACACCAGCCCTGCAGCCACCAAAGCCAGAGGACCCCAGCCCTCCACTCTGTTGCTGAAAAAGAGACCCTCCTGCAAAGGGTTGCTGTCCCTGTGGGGACCACATCTCCTCGCCCTGCGAAGAGAGCTGACCTGACCTGCTGCTTGGCTTCCCGACAGCCGTTCCTCTCCAGGGGGATGCTGCAGGCAGCAGCCAATGCAGCCATGAAGAGGTCTGCCACGCATGCACTCTGGCCATGGGCTGACTTGGCCGCCATCGCTGCACCTGCACAGGGACAGAGCTCAGGAGACATGTGCTAAGGGTGAGGGACGCTGAGGGGCAGCAAGATGGGGTTGGAAGCCAAGAGAGGAAAAGTCAGGCTTGTGACACAAGGAGGGTGGGATCTGGAATTGAGGGAGACAACAGGAGACTCCTGGTTAGCAGGGGTTTGGGCAGATAAGCTTCAGCCACTCCTCCAGCCAACAGCACTGCAAAGTCAGTCAGTGCTCTGAGAGAGCCCAAGGGCAGGAGGAAGAGGGGAAGCCCCAGGAGGAGAAGATGAGCTGCCACCACTGCTACCTTGCAGAGCAGGCTGCTCTAAGATGGATCCCTGGAGGAGTCTATTTAGCAGTGGCCGATGCTCCTCTCGCAGGCTGGCATAGAAGGGGGCAGAGATGGAGGGGCACGTCGCATCCAGGCTCTCACAGAGCAGGGTGAAGCACTGGGGGAGACAAAGGGGGTGGCATCATTGCAGATTGAGGGTGGGAGGAGAGAGAAGGGCAATGGGGGAGGAGGCTGGGGGGGAACAGCAGAAATGGAAGAAGGACTCATGTGCTGGATCTTCAGGGACCTTTAAGTGTTCTCTCCAGTCACGTTACCGTGTGGAAGCCACATGAGGCTGCATGCTGGCTGAGAGAGTGTTACACACGGAGGTACAGCCAGGGAAGGTGCCCCCTCAGAGACCTCGTTTCTGCATGTGATCCCCCCAAAACCCCCAGTGGGTGAGTCAGCCTGCCCTGGCAAGAATGCATTGGACCCCACAGCTGGGAGCAGGGTTCTCAGCCTGCACTGCCCCTTACATGCACACCCAGCCCCACAGCTTCTGTCCCTGGGGGAGAGGGTGGGGAGAAGGGAGACAGGGGCACCCTTACCAGGAGGCTTTGCTGGCAGAGTCTCATCTCCCTGTCAGCTGGCTCAGCCAGCAGCTCCGGCAACAGGGTTAGGAAACAGGCAGCACTCTCCCGGAAGGCCTGCAGGCTGGGGGAGGCAGCAGGGGCAGAGGAGAGCAGAGAAACACAGGCCCTGGCTGTGAGGACAGGGTCTGGCCAGGCCCATGTGGCCCTGGCTAATGGAGCAGGCAGCACACACTAGCACTGTGAGCCAGTGCCAGCAGGCAGCACAACTGGACTCTAGTCAGCTGTGCCTTCCCCTTAGTCCCACTCACAGAAAGCGCTCCTCTGTGAGCACAGTGATATTGCACAAAGTGCTTAGTCCATGATGCTACCTCACGGAGACAGCTCCAGCCACAGAGTATGAACACCACCCTCCCACCTACTGCTGGCTCCCCGCAGTGGCCACAAGAGACTTCAGAACACAGAGGGTTGTGCCCTACCTGTCCTTTTGCCCACTCTCCTCCAGGCTGCATTCACTGCCGAAATAAACTGTAGTCACCATGAGAAGGTCTGCCAGCACCGTGATACACCAGGGCTGCTGCAGGATCCAGAAACAAACAGCAAGTGTGGATTGTCTGCTGGCCATTCCAACACCACTGTGGCAGGATTCTTCCCTGCCAGGGTCTCCCCCTTCTCAAGGGGGCCTGGAAGAGGGACCAGTCTGGTGAGCCAGCTCCAACAGGACACCAGGGCCTCCTCAGCACCAGCGCTCTGCAGGGCTAGAAGTAGCCCGAATTTCTCTGGGGTCTTAGACCCACCTGCTTGATGCTACCACTCTCCAGGATCTGCTTGGCTAGACACAGAAGGGACAGAGGCACATTCAGCTCTTGGCAGAAGCAGTCCAGCAGCTCAGAGTCACACCGGGTAGCCAGGAGGTTGCCCACAACGCGGAGCATGGGACGGAGACGGGAGGCTCCCTCTAGCATCCCTTCCAGCACCTGGACACAGAGAAGCCAGAAGAGCTCATGATCAGCTGTGGATTAGGCCTTTCTGCCAGCCATGGGGTAGCCCTCCACACCCTCAAGCAGGGGACAGGAGAGGAGCAGATGGCAAGCAAAGTGCATGAGACAGCTCCGGCTCCTCGAGAAGCAGAGGATCCCCTTGCTGGCTGGACTGAGGACTCTCCCAACGCTCCCAACCCAATCCTGGGGAACAAGGCATCATCCATGTCTCCAGTCATAGTTGTCTGAGCCAGCCATCACTCACCTGCTGAGCAGAGTCTGCCAGGCGGGCCTGGACACGGTGCAGGAAGGCCGGGTCCCTCAGGAGGCTCAGTGGCGTACTCAGCTGCATGGTCGAGGGCTCAGTGGCTTCAATCAGATGCTGCCACTCCTCATCGCTCTCCAGCTCCTAGCCACGGAAGAGAGAGGACTGGTGCCACAGGCCCTGACTGCCCTGGGCCCTGCTGTCCTCACCACAAAACACTGTCTTACCTCACTCTCCAGGTCCACTGTCTCAATGCTGCGCCTGCCACAGGGCGCTGCCCTGCCAGCATCAGGCTGCAGAGAGGCCCCTGCTCCAGGAAACTCCTGCTCATAGTCTCGAGTGATGCTGTGCTCCCTGGCCAAAGAAACAGCACAGTCCATGAACTATCCTGCCCTCCCCTCTTCCTCTTCTCCCAGCCCCAGACCTCCCTCACCATGGGTTGGGTGGAGGCTCCTCCAACTCCCACTCTGCCATGCTGCTCTTTCCTTGCAGGACATTGGGGTTCTTCTCTTTGGAAGCAGGCAGTGGCTCCCCCTCCCTGAGGGCTGCCTTCCTCAGAGCTGCTCTGGGTCTATGCCCTGGGCATCCCTTGTCAGAGTCCTTCATAGATGCATCACCTGCCTTCAGTTGCCCCTGGGTGATGGCAGAGAATTTTGGTGAGAGCAGGGTTACTCACACAGCCAGATGAGCCCTCTAGACACCACCAGCCAGAGGACCCCACATCGTGCCTTGTATGTGGCTGACACCCCAGTCTGACCCACGTCCCTTCTGTCTTTCCCCCCAGGTCCCATTTCAGTGCCCCTCCTTTGCCTTGACTGTGAGACACAGCCAGGGGAATCCCACACTTTACTCCACCTTTTTCTGTGCCTCCTCAGCCATCTTCTGCCGGGCCTTTCTCAGGATCCTGGACTGGCCGCTCCTGGGCGCCAGGGAATGGGCTTGCTGCTCCTTCAGGGCCTGCAGCTCTGGGGACAGCTTGGTGGTGAAGGGGTTTGAGATCCCATGCTCTTCTGTGTCATCAATCACTGGGAAGGCAAGGGGAGAACTTCATCAGCAGCTCTCCCTTGGGACACAGAGAGAGTGACTGGCTCTGGGATCCCAGGGGGAATGCCAGGGAACACAGAGCAAGCCCAGGGGCAAGAGCCAGGGGTCAGCGCTTGGAGAAAGCTGAGAGAAGGGAGGCAAAGAACAGGGTACTAAAAAAAGCAGGGCAGGGTGATCCTTCCAGCCTCCAGGCAGTAGGAGGAGGAAACACACCTGGCCAGCACTGGAAAAAGAGCTGGTGCTCACCAGTAACACGTCCAGCAATGAAGGGGTGAGAAAGCAGCTCTGGCCACGACAGGCGCTGGCAGGGGTCCTTCATTAGTAGTCCCTGCAGGAAGCTCTACAGGGCAGCACAGCACCAGAGTCACCAACACATGCCCAGCACCCACCAGTGAGCACAGTGTACCCACCAGTCTCCCCCAGTTAGGGCACCCAGGAGGTCTGCGTTCTCTGCCTGGCTCTGGGGAAGGACTGGCTCTAGTGCTTAGGGGAGACAGGAAAACACTTCCCTTCCCAGCCCAGTAAATCACTTCTCTGCTGTCAGCCCCAGTTTCCCAGCTTATAGAGAGGGACAGCAGTGATAAGGGTCCCCCTCCCAAGAGGCCAAGCTCTCATCCCTTCTCTGTGTTCTGAAATCCGTGTTAGGGGACATAAAACCAAAGAGCGACCCACCCAGGCAGCAGATGAGGCCAAAGCTGCTAACGCATTAACAGATCTCAACCCACAGACAGGGCCTTCGCCCTTACCTTGAAGGCTGGGCTTATGGTCTCAGGCCATTTGATGGGGTCCTTGACAATGAGGCTGACAAGCTGGAAGATGCTGCTGGTATAGAAGGGAGGAGTGCCCACGAACAGCTCGTACAAGATGCAGCCCACCGACCACAGGTCCGCCGTGTGGTCGTATGGCCGCTCTTCCACCAGCTCGGGGGACATGTACAGTGGGGTGCCCTTGATGGAGGTCAGCACCATGGTGTGGATGCTCATGGCACGGGCAAACCTGCTCAGAGCAAAGAACAGATGGTCAGTCCAGGCTGAAACATCTGTTGCAGTTCCCAAGGAGATTCCTTTGAGTTTACCAACACCTCTCCCCTCTGGAGTCCAAAATCCCCCATCACGTTCAACCCCTAAATATGCACAGAATCCAGGTCCCCTTCCCACCCACTCCCCCCTCCTCTAGAGCACTCAGGACACCCCTTGGCTGCCCCAAGCCTCACGCTGGCACCCAGCACCCACCCGAAGTCACAGAGTTTGACGACGCCATCTTTGCCCAGCAGGATGTTCTGGGGTTTCATGTCACGGTGCAGGATGCGATGGGAGTGCAGGTAATAGAGAGCAGAGACCAGCTGGGCAGCTATGGTCTGGACCTGCCGGAGACATGGGAGCCTCAGCCTGTGCCCCACAGTGCCACCAGGCAGCACACAACCATGGGGTCCATTATGGCCTGGCTCCCCCAGTACCCCCAATCCTGCCCTTGCCCTGTTTGGGGCAGGGACCAGCCCCAGCCATGGGTCAGCAGTTCCTTGGAGTAGGCCAATGGATGAGGCAGCAGCCTGGTGCTACGATCCTTGGAGAGCAAACAGGGAAACCGAGGTCCCTGCTGGACCCCACTGTCCCCCAGTGCAACTTGGCCCTCTCTTCACCCGCTTCAGAAGCTCTGCCAGGTAAAACCCTGGAGGCACTTTCACCCTCGTGATGTCACCTGGCCCACAGCAGAGACCTGCTGCCTGCAGGCAGACAAATCCTGTTTTCCCCATCCTGCAGCAAACACTGCATGGCCACCACCACAACAGTCACCTGGTCCTCGGGCAAACTCCCATCGTCCTCCAGGATCTGGAAGAGCTCCCCCTCTGCATAGTCAGTCACTACCACCACCTGGAGGGAAGAGATGGTGAGATCAGGCACTCACCCAGCTGCATCCTCACCATGCCCTGTGGACAGGGACAGAGCAGCATAGGAAATCTGCATAACAAGATGCCAGCATCTCCCTCAAAGCCCATCAGCTTGGGCTAGGACCTGAGGTGCAAGAGGGCCCTCGTGGCTGCACTGTAGCAAGGGCCTAGCACTTAGCAGAGGCCTTGTGGCTGTCCTTATCTCAGAGAGCCAGTAGAAACCAGGGAAGAGGGAAGGACAGGACAAGCCCAGAATGGTATTTCCAAGCCGAGTGGGTAGAATCACTCCCTTGAGCTTGTTTAGAACCTGCTGCCCAGTTACTTTATTTCATTCTCCCATGTGCCGTAGCACAGTCTTCAGTCCATTCTTATCACACTCTCTCCATGAGAGTTTAAATCAGCGAAAAGTCATTCTCTTCAGAGATTGATGAGGCAACTGAAGAGTCACTCTCATCTCGTGATCCTAAACCACTCCTCTTCATCACACATACACCCCACCCAGCTCCTTCACCTCTGCATATGACCCAGTGTACCCCACACAGCCCAGATAGGTGCTGGCTCCCCAGATATCACATACTGGAAGGCTCTGAAAAACACTGACCAGGTCCTGGGAGAGTGTCACCAGCATCTCCTGAGAAAAAGGTCCCTATGACAGCAGGGATGAGCCCTTGCCCCACAGCCCCAGTCAAGAAAAAGCAACTGCCCTTCACCTCTTTGTCAGTCTCAAAGCTGTCGAGCATCTGGATGATGTTGGGGTGATGGAGGCCTCTCATGATCTCAATTTCCCGCTGCAGGTTCTTCAGCTCCTTCTCAGACCGCCCCACCTTAGGGATGAACTTCAAGGCCACCACCTTTCAAAGCAGGTAAAGCTGGGGTCAGACCAGGCTCCTACCTGCCCAGACAGACTCTGCATCTTCCAGCTGAGCACACCGAAAGAGACATTTGTTCACTGGATCCCTTGGAGCTGGGGCTCCCCCCTGGCCCTTGCACATCAATACAGGTGCTCACAGTACTTTGGACACTGATGTTTAAAGCAAAGAAATGTAATCAGTGAGCACAGACAAAGCTAGGACTGCCAGAAACAGTCCAAGCATGGGACAGGAGCTATAGATGCTAGTGGACAGTAAGCCTAACACAAGCCAGCAGCATGCCCTGGCAGTGAGGAGCACTAGCAGCACCCTGGGCTGTATCAACAGGCAGGATTTTGAAGGAAGTGATTATTGTCCTTTACTTGACACTTGTTAGACCACATTGGCAATATTGTGACTGTTTTTTGGCCCAGAAAGACACCAATAGGCCAGAGTGGGTATAGCAGAGGCCACAGGGATGGTGAGGAGGATGAATCACAGGGTGTAGAAGTTGAGGTTAGCCTGGAAAAAAAATCCTTAGGGAAGCTGAATAGTAATCTTGTGATTCCCAAAAGGAGGTTTTCAGAGCCAAGCTCTGTACAGACATGCAAGGTGGGAGGATGACTACAAACTGAAACAAGGGAGCTTTCAACTTGACATAAGGAGAAACCATTCACCCCAAGTATAGTCAAGCACTGGCTGTGGGGTCTTTGTCTCTGTGGTTTTGCAGGATCTGAATTTAGGGATGACTCTGCTTTGAGCAGGGGATGGACTGGAGACCTCCTGAGGTCCCTTGAGCTTGAATGACTCCATGCCAGCAGGAGCTGACCAGGAACGTCAGCAGAAAAATGAGTAAGTGCTGAGTCCCAAAGCCCTAGCAGGGTCCTGGAACCCAACAGCCACCAAAAATCAGTCCCCAGCGCCACAGAACAGAGCCCCAGCCCTCTCCCCTGCCGCCTCTCTCCTCACCTGGGCGCTGTGTTTCCGGCGCCCCTTGTACACGCGCCCGAAGGAGCCTTCGCCAATCATTTCCAGGACATGGTACTTCTCCATCGCGGGGAGGGGGCCGCCGAGCTGCCGAGGCAAAGCGGCCGGTGAGGAGGAACGCTTGGTCCCCTCTCCCCTCCTCTCACCCTCTGCCGTGGGGAGCCGGCCCCCAACCCCAGCCGCTGCAGGCCACGACGGGGCCGGGCAGTGCCAGTGCTGGGAAGGCAGGGCTGCACCCGCTGCGACCCCAAATCCAAAGGGCCGGGGCCTCCCCTCCCCGCGTGGGCCTATTCCCCAAGGCAGGTATCCCCGGGGCCCCCCGCCGGGCTCCGTC
>VZSZ01005190.1:68779-96440 GCA_013398815.1 Ibidorhyncha struthersii | reverse complement strand
GCCCCGGCCGAGCCCCCTCCGCGTTAATGCCGGGTGGGATTAACCTCGCCCCACCCCGTGCCCGTGCCTGCCGCCGCGTCGCCTAGCAACAGCCCCCGCCCCCGGTGCGCGTGCGCCTTGGCTGCGCTTCCGGTTCCGGGGCGCGCGGGAAGATGGCGGCGGCCGGTGAGGAGGCGGAGGCGACGGACTGGTAACATACACACACACACCCACCACCCGNCACCTCGACCTGCCCCTCCCTCACCTCGACCTGCCCCGCAGGTGGGAGCCCTGGGAGATCAGCATCACCCTGCACCCCGCCACGGCCCAGGACCAGGACTCCCAGTACGTACGATTCACCCTGCTGCTCTCCGTGCCCCCCCAGGTAGGCTGCCAGGCCCCTGCGCCCCCGTTCCTCCCATCCCTGGGTCTCTTTGCCTTCCTTGTGCTTTGGGTGTTTTGTTTTCTTTTGTTTTGTTTCCTAGTATCCCAACAAGGCTCCAGAAATCTCAATCAGGAACCCACGGGGGCTGTCAGATGAGCAAATTCAAAAGTGAGTGCTGGGAGGAGAGAGGGTGATGCTTTTCCCTGGAGATCTGGGAAGCAGAACTGGTGGAAAAGCCTTCTCTCAAATTCACATGGGTCCCTATGTCCAGTTAACAGATGGACACAGGTCCCTAAATCACCTTGTCTTAAATCTCATGGGAGTTTGACGCAGAGGGGTCCACCCTATGGTTCTTCCCCTGTGGTTCCTCTGAATTGTAATCTAAATCCTCTGGGCCTTTGAAGCTGTTGGTCCTGCTTTGAAAGAGACGGGACTGAACCAAGTCCTCGGGCAGCCCTTTGTTGCCCTTGTGCTCCTGTCCTTGGTGCAGTGGAGTGTGTGCAGAGAGACCCCGATACCTGCTGGCAGCACAGGAGTAACGTGGCTCCCACCAGACCTGCCTGGGGGCTGCCATCAGATAAACGAAGCCTGAGATTTACCAAAACTGAAGGGTGCTGGGTGAGCTCAAGCAAACCTGCTCTTGCAAGTCCTTTGAGGACAAAGGTTTCCTGTGCACCGGCTTATGGGGAGCATGGGAATATGTGCGTGCATGTGTGCCTGTGCCACGCTGCAGGCAAAGCCTGAGGGACAGTGCTCTATTTCTTCCTCCTGTTATCACGGTGGGGTGACAGGTATGTGGGAGAGTGAAAAGGTGTGGCTAAACTTGCGTTAAGTATTGCTGCTGCTTTGCTGTAGGATTTCCCAGACCCTCAGAAGTGTTGCTGAAGCCAGGCTGGGGACAGAGGTGCTCTACGAACTGATTGAGGTAAGAGTTGGGGGAGGTTGGGGGTGGCCAGCCAAAGACACTGGTTCCTGAATGCCTGAGGGGTGAAATAGCTCTGCACCCATGGGCAGGCCAGTGAGTAAAATGTTTGCTTTAATGCTTCTGCAGAAGGGGAAGGAGATTCTCACTGACAACAACATTCCTCACGGCCAGTGTGTGATCTGCCTCTATGGATTCCAGGTAGGAACGTGTCACCCAGCCCTGCAAGCTGGCTGGGAAGCGAAGCAAAATAAGGAGTGTGGGGCTCAAAGCTTGACATATCAGCCTGGGACTGGAGTGTGCCTCAGCAGCCACCTGCTTCCCTGGTCTGTAGGCAGTCCTGTTGAGCATGGACCATCCTAAGGCAGTAAATGCTACTCTCCCAGTCAGACTGAAGATAATCATCTACAGAAACAGGGCACAAGGGCAGTGAGCAATGCTGGAGTGTCTCCAAGAGAGTTGGTATGGCCTTGGGATAGTTGCTGGTGCATCTCAGCTTCCCTGTATTGGGTCAAACCTCACCTGGAGTTTAGCACACAGGTGGCCAGGAGGGACTGGAACACATCTGTGCAGGTGCTGAGATCTGCAGGGACAGGGGAACTTGCCTTGTCCAGGTTGCAAGGAGAGGTCGTGCCTGCCTGGGCACACATCGAGTGAGAATACTACTGCTTACATAGGAACATATGCAGATAAATCAGTCACAAAAACTGCAGCTTGACAGTAGGAGTATTTCTCACTCTTAGAATAGGGAGCAATGTCCCAGTAAGAACTGAGGAGCTAGCGATGAAGCCCAGCAGAAGATGTTTTGTGTCTCTGCCAGCAATAGCACTAGTTCCCCACTGCCAGTGCTGACATGGGAGTGAAAGCCCACCTCAGCTGGTGAGGCTACACAACCCTGTGCTCAGAAACCCTTTAAAGCTGCCCTTTCTCCTCTGCAGGAGGGAGAAGCCTTCACAAAGACCCAGTGCTACCACTACTTCCACTCCCACTGCCTGGCCCGCTATGCCCAGCACATGGAGATTCTCATGCAACAGGAGGAGAGAGAGCAGCACCTGGTGCCATCCCCCAAACAGGTACTGGGCCCTGGGCCCTGGGCTCCCCCCAGGTCCTCTGCACAGGCCCTCATGACATCTCTGTCACACCCTTTGGCACGTGGAATGAGGGCTGGCCTGACCTGGCAGCACGGTCAGTGTCATGCCTGCGCTGAGAATCAGAGCAGTGATTAGACCAAGTGATCTCCAAGGGCCCTTCCCAACCAAAATTACCCTGTGAGTTTTTAGTACTTTGGCAGTTGGTTTATTGGTCAGTGCTTGCTGTGTGAGGGGGCAGGGGAGTTGGTAGTATTTTTGGGCTTCTGGAACCATAGGAGCTCGAAAAGAGAGCTCCTTCCCTAGTCCTCAAACTGCAGGGGGGTGCGGCAGGATAAACATGATCACCTGCGTTCTGGGGTGATAAAATCTCCTGAGCAGGTGTTGGAATGGCTGTCAGCTGCAGAGCAAACAGCGCAGCTGAGTGTGAAACAAGTCAAAGGCTCCTTCCTGCAAAAAAATCCTTTCAAAGAGGTGCTGCCTAGATGACATGTTCCACTTTGGAGTGGGGAAAAATAGATCCTAGGCTAAGGAGGACTGGAGCCATATGTGCTGACAGGTGGTTTGTACAGCAGTCGGCCACTGGAGCACAAATCCCAGCATGCCTTGTGGTGGAGACACCTTCTGTAGCAGTCATTGAGACACCAGGCAGCTTTCATGCTTCTGGAGACCCCCTGGGCTTCCCTGCCCTGGCAGAAGGGTGAAGAAGACCACCCTGTTCCACTTCCAGGCTGGGTATTATCCAGCAGTGCCTGGGCTGGGTCACGGCCAGGGTTTGGAATCACCTCTCGCCTCCCTGCAGGAAGTTGGTGTGCAGTGCCCTGTCTGCCGGGAGACCCTGGTCTACGATCTCTGTGCTCTGAAGGCAGCGCCGCCCCCGCAGCACCCGCTGGTAAGAGATGGGGACTCACCTGCCCAGCTGTGCCCACTCGCTGGGTACCTTCAACTGGGACAATATAACGGATGAACGAACACATGCTGCACGTTCTCAGGTCCTCCTAGGCAGCCCATCCAAAAGGCATTTTGTAAAACTTAGCAGTGTGTCTCCTGATCGTTTGGTGTGTCCACAAAGAGCAGGCTTAGTTGTATAGCCCTGAGTCTTCTTCTCGTAGACCGTGAAATGAGCTCTGTATCCCGTGTTCCTTGTGTGATCAAAGGAGGGTTTGGGGAGTAGCTCTTAGCACTGCCAGCTGCGTACCCATGCTAGATGTCGAGAAAGCCCTTACCCCGCCTTGCTTTCTGCCACTTAGGAGCCGTACAGGCCAGATGCCAAGACACTCCAGCACCAAGAAGAACTGCGCTTAATTTTCAAGAGACAGCAAGAGAAAGGGGGCATCATTGACCCTGAAGCAGAGAGGAACCGTTACTTCATCAGCCTCCAGGCGGTATGGCACAGGGGGCAGAGAGTGGGAAGAGGGGCCCTGGACTGCAGGACCAAGTGCTGTCATCTGCTCTGGGGCCACCCTGTCACTTCCTTAACAAGTGCCTTCTTTCTTTCAGCCTCCATCTGCTGTCGATCCAAGCCAAGCAGCCACTGCCTCTGAGCCACCGGTGAGTGCAAGCGCTGTGGACGCGCCCCAGCTGCCCAGCCAAGCCTCAGCTCCAGAGCCAGTCAGGGTGCCGGAGGCCAGGGCAGAACCCGGGCAGCCCGAGAGGCCTGCTGTGCCCAGGGAGCAACAGAGCAAGAGGGAGAGGCACAGAGGGGACAGGCCAGGCCCCAGAAGCCAGGGCAGACAGTCGTGCAGCAGCTTGCAGGAACCAACAGAGGAAGGCTGTCATCTGCTCCATGGCTCCAGGGGGCCCAGGGCCTTCAGCCGGAGACCGGAGCGGAGACCTGGTGGGAGGCACGGCCAGGAGTTTCCAAAGCCTCACAGCAGAAGCAGAGCGGCTGCCTTGGCTGAAAGAAAGGAGTTGTGCCCTGAAGATCCCTCATCAGTTACAGAGGCAGTGGACTTGAAAGAGGAGCACCATGATGTGGAGAGATGGACCCCAGAGGAGGGGGCTGAGGCCCGGGGCAGGGAGAAGGAGAACCTGGCATTCAACCGTAGCGACCACAGAGCAGCTCCCAGCTGGCAGAGCCACCACAGGCCCTGGGATTGTGGAAGGTGGGAGAGGTCCAGGGTCCAGGAGCGTGGTTCCTACCCCAGAGCACCAAGAGGGCGAGGGATGTTCAGACCCAGTGGACGTCGAGAAGCCCATCTCCTCGAGAAGGAGAGTGGCTCCTAGCAGGAGTGGTGAGGGGCTGTGCTGGGGGAGGGAAGGGCTGTTTCTGGGGAGAACAGTGAAGGCTCTAGTGGAGCAGTAGCAAGCAGACACTTAGGAGGGAGGAGGCAGTTGGCATGTGGCACAGCTTGGGACAGGTAGTATCTCCAGGGTACGTGCAGAGTGAAGCATCCTGGCGTGAGCAACTGGCTACCAGCACTGGAGAAGCTGACTCCTGACAGGTCATGTGAGCCTTGGTCTTGGAGCACCTAGAGGGCAGAGGAAGCCTTGACTGGGGACCTGTGGCCATCATCCCTGTATGTGAGCCACCAAGAAACATGCACACCTGCAGAGCAAATGGACTGAGCCCAGTGTGGTGCCACAGCAGAGTCAGAGTTGTGGCAGGACCTTCCCAGCAGAGCCATGGTGGTGCCAAATGACGTGGCTGTGCCAGGGCAGCAGCCTGGAGCTCAGCTTGCTGTGTGCCCGTGTGCTTGTCAGAGCACCTCAACTGCTGTCCCTTGGAGACACCATTGCTTTTTCTGCAGCCCTGACTGCTGTTCAGCTGATCAGCTTAGCCAGGAAAGTCCTTTGTATGACAATACACTTCCCAGTTGAGCCAGGAAACCTAAATTAAGCTTAAGTCAACACATTGACAGGTCAGGGTTGTCTGGTGGCTGAGGCTTTCAGGAACCCTGAATTTAGTTGGAGCTCCTGCCCAGTCCTTCAGCTGCTTTTGTGCAAGCAGAAGCTGATGGGGGAGACCTGGGAAGAGCACTCTGCTTTGTGACCTGTGTCTGTCTGGATCCCCCTTTAAGGCCAGGCTGTCTCTTGGAGCTCCCAACAGCCCAGAGTGAAGACATGCCCCAATAGTTCGGATACTCTTGCCCTCCTTTCATCTTCAAGCTTGCTTCAAAGAAATGAGGATTTGCTGTTTAAACTAACTTCGTGCAGTTCCTTCTGCTGCTGCTTCACAGATTAAAACCGTGTCCCACCCCAGAGCCATGATGGGCGATTCCAAGCCTCTGAAGTGGGACACTGCTATTAAATTAATTCGTTGGGTCTTCTCCATAGAGCCGGCTCCCTTTGTTTTCTCTGTTTTCTCATTCCTGTTTGCTGTTTGGAGCGGAGGTGTTGATCTCTGGTATTGCTCACTCCCCTCCCTGTTCCCTGTGCTTGGGGCAGAGACCTTCCCCTGGTGCTCCTGGGTGGCAGGAGCACTCCCCAGTCCCTGCTTTGCCTGGCTTGGTGTAAGCTATCTGGCTGACCCAGACAGTATTCATTCCTTCACACTTGTTTGTGCCTTGTGCCCCCACCTCTCTTTTGGCCACACGTGGGTTATTATTGTTTTCCTTTTGCTGCTAAGTGCAAAAATGGCCATGCTGCAATGGAATTGCCAGAGCTTTGGGTGAGATCCCTAGGAAACCAAGTGCTTTGTGCCAGCTCAGAGGGCTTTTGTGCTGATCCTGGCTGCTCCTTTGCCACATGAAGGATGCACAAAAGCTGTCTCTTGAATGGGTCCTCCTTGACTGCTGCCCTGCTCTCTCCATGCCTGGCCTTGTCCTGAAGGGGTTGGTTTAACCCACTGCCCAAGAACCTTCCATGCTTAAATTTCCAACACCAGCCTATTTTCAACCCTAATGCTCTAAAAGCATTATTTTTTTTCCTCCTTGGTCTGAGTCTACACTATCTGTCCTGGGACTGGGGATCTGAGGGCCAGACATTGTGCCCTGCTGGGGATGAGGGCTGAGCACTCACTCCCTGAAGAGAACCCTAATTTTTCTTCAGTGCTCACTGTCCTCCTTCCAGCTGGTTTCTGGGTGAATGGCCTGTCTGTACTTGAGTGAAAAGGTATAAACTTTATCTGACATTGGTGCCTGTTCTGCTGCCTCCTGCCTTCACTTGTGAAATTGCCGTGCTCCAAGAAAGGCGTTTGATCATGTCCTGAAAGAAACACGAAGATCTCTGCCCCTCGCAGCAGTTGAAGCTCCAGCTTCTTGGCTTCATCCAGTGAGCCAGGCTTACTCTCAGCAGGAAAACTGCTGTGCCCAGTGTTTGGAGCATGGGAATTCAGCCATGGAAATCAGAGTGAGCGTAGACTTGGGTAACTTCAATCAAATGCCAGACATGTTAGAGAGGAAGGTTTTTTTCCTGGAGTAGGTATTTAGGAAGGGCCCTGACCTTTCTGATTTGCTGCTGTCACCCTGGAGCAGAGGGCATTTTTGCAACCGCGCGTGGAAACGAATTTGGGCTAAACAAACCTCCCTGTCAGAGTGAAGGAATGGAGCTTACACCCTGCCCTGCGGCTCCTTGCTTGGTGTCCACCCGTGTCACCCACCTACCTCACAGGGCTGTTGTGAGGCTTAACTGGCAAAAGCGCTTGGGCCGGGCAGAAGGGCACCAGCAGCATCTGTAGCATTAACACTATTAAAAGCATCAGCGTGACAGATGTTGCCTGTGGTCTTGTGTGGTGATGTCGGGGTGGGGGTGCATGTCCCCTCTGGCTCTCCCTCACCACTTCCCCATCTTCCCAAACTGCGGCAAGGTGTTCATCAGCTGCTTAGTGGCCAGTTTTGATCCCCCAGCTTTGTGAGACAAGGCTGGATCTGAGCAGTCAGCCTCTACAGGACGGTTGAGCACAAGGTTTGAGATGCCAACAGCAGCACCCTGCTCTGGGAGCTGCCCTGAGGCCCTCGAGACCCCCCCACCGTGGCCACAGCATCAGTCCTTCACTCGTGGAAACATATGTGGAAGTCAAGATGGGGGCTAAGCAGGGACCTAACAGTTTGGGTTTGGCCAGGAACCAGCTCCCCCAGCCCCACCGACGCGATACAGCCCCCAAAGTGAGGATGTGAACATGGGGCTGGCTCTGGGGAAGCTGATTTGGGGACTCTGAAACAGGGACCGAGGAGAGGAGAAGCTCTGGCTGGCTTGTCCTGTGGGTCAACGCACACAGCCTGACCCCTGGCTCTGTGTCACTGGGAAGGAGGCACAGAACCTGCCCACTTCTCGATTGCATTTCAGACACCTGTGGCTCTACCAGCCCATCCAGGACTTTTGTTCCTGGCAGGAAGAAAGCCTGGTGACAGGGAAAAAGGCTGTAAGGCTGCCAGCAACAGGCCAAATCCCTCCTGCAGCCACACAGGGCCTTGCCTGCTGGAAGGAGAGGAGTAGTCACCTCCAACAGCGATTTCTGCACCTCAAACCAGCCTGGCTTGGCCACAGAAATTCACACTGGGGTTAACATCAAGCTCTTGGGAAGATAATCTGTAACCAGCCAAAGCCTCTCATCTGCCCCCACACGCAGGCCTGTGGTAGCTCTAGGGCCCCACATCTCCTCCTCTGGCAGGAAGGACAGTCATGCCCACTCAGGAACGATGTCCAAGCAGATCTGTGACTTGGCATCACAGCCCAGCAGGGCAGGAGCTGTGGCACAAGCCCTGCAGCCTGAGGGACAATGAGCTGTCTCTTGGGAGCTCCTTTATTCTGAAACACTCTGGATTTGCAGTACTGGGCTCTGGACCAGCAGCTGGATAGTGGGACAACTAACAGACAAAGGGACCGGGGAGAACCAAGAGCCATGTTGTGTACTTCACAGAGGATATTCAAACACCAGTGAAGACTGTTCTCCCTTCAAAGACCAGCAGATCTTTAGCAGTGCAGCACCTCAATGTCCTGCCCCAAGGAAATGCCCGTCTGGGGCATCCCCAGACTGCCCCACAAGGAAGGGGATTCACATCCAGGAGCCTCATCAGTTTATGGCAATCCCAGCAGGAGGCACACGCTGGCAAGCAGGGCCAGTGCAGTAGCACCCAAGCCTGGGGAGCAGCAAGAGCCGATCTCCTCTTCCTGCTGCAAGGCTGGCAGCTCTGACTCTCCACGTGTTTTAATAAAAAGCCAAGACCTTGGTGAGGCGAGGTAGACAGAGACCTGCATGGCTGGGCAGCTCGACAGCATCCCCAGGATGGTCAAGTCCCTGTCGCAGTCCTTGCAGCGTGGCAGGGGCAAGTTGGTCCCTGGTCACAGCAGGATGGAGTGTATGTTTGAAATGGCTCCTTCAGGGTCCATCTTGTAGAGCATGAAGTGGCCCTGCACCTGGGCAGCGCTGATCTGTTTGGAAACCGCCAGTGCCTGCTCTGCAAACCGCTCAGCTGCAGCCAGGGGCTGCTCGGGGTAGAAGCGCTGGAACATGCAGGCAAGCTGCCAGCGGGAGCAATGGCCCACGTACTGCTTGAGATCCACACGGCCAGGCCGCACCAGGGCTGGGTCCAGCCTGTCAAGAGACATAGGGGCGCCTTGAAAACCTGATCAAAGTGTCACTGCAGGGTGGGTCCTGCAGGAAACCACCCTGCACACTAACACAGCCGGTGTCCTATCTGCAAGGTGCTCTGCACTGTGAAATGGTAAAGGTGGAGAAGAGGTTTGGTCCCTGGCGGGTTGAGGGGGGAAATGAACCCAAAAGATGCGAGACAGCTGGAGAAGGGCTGGCTCTGGAGGAAGACAAGCGTGTCCTGGGAAACAGCTCTGCCCATCTCTGACTCCTGAGCAACCTCTGAACAACCTTCTAGGCCAGCTCGGTCTGGACTGAGCCAAGCTTGCCACAGAGCAGCGTCTGGCCAAGTGCTGTGAGCCCAGGCTGCATCCTGCCAACTCAACGGGCTGCACGTGGGGCCAGCGTTTCACTCACAGCACAGCCACAACCCCCAAATCCACAGATCGCCATGGGCAGGAAGCTGGTACCTCTTCTGAAGGGCACAACCCTGGTCTGAACAGCAAGGAAGCATCTGAGGCGCCAGCAAAGGTGATCCCGATTAGAGATCGAGGGATTTGCATCCCAAGGGAGGATTTGGGAAACCTGAACCCCCAGTCCTCACACTGGAGGATGCAAATAGCCATTCATATAGGTCATCAAAAGGGAGCAAGGTTCTCCTGTGCTACCCTCCCTGTTCCCTCCCAGAGGGTGGCTCTGACCTGTCCACGTAGTTTGTGGTCATGAAGACAATCCTGGCCTCCGTGGAGGCCACACCATCCAGTGCGTTCAGGAGGCCGCTGAAGGTCAGGCGCCCCATGCCTTGGTACACAGCCGGGTCTGGAGATAGAGGTGTCTGAGTTCATATCCATTGGCCACTAACCTGCGCAGTCTTGCGCGCCACCTCCCTTTTTTTTTTTGCTAACATAAAGGAGCATGTACACAGTAATGCAGCTGTTTGCATAAGAAAATCTACTCTTCCTTTGCACAGCTAACTGATAATCTTTGTGATGATAATTTTTACTGTTCAATAACCCATAGTCTAACCCATAGTTTAAACCCATAGTTAAACCCATAGTTTATAATCAATATTCTCCTTTTGCAGTCATCCTTTCTCTTCTTTTGGCCGACAGCAGAAGCTTTGTTCAAAAGATGCCCCTATTTGTTAAATCCTGTCTATGTTGCTGCTCTTGTTGAAGGTCGTGTGAAATTTGCTGTCTCTTGCTACAACATCCCTATCACCTGAGGCCTAAGCCAAGCCCCCCACTCTCTCCTTCCCCCAAGGCTCACCCTTTGCCTCTCCCTAGCTGGCAGCACATTCACCTCCCCTACCCACCTGCACCCCAGGACACCTGGGAACCCAAAAAGAGAATGAGGGGGAAAGCCATCCCCTCCCTCATGCTGAAAATAGCTGGGCAGAAAGCGTCTTTGCCTGAGGATAAAGGACCCATATTTCCCCTTTATATAGCCAGCCAAAACTGGGTGAAGTTCAGCTTGGGCCCTGAGGCCCTAGAAAGCTGCTCACTCCTGGTCTCTGCAGGTGTGGTAGAGCAGCTTGGAGTTCAAACCTTTCCCCAGCACAGCTGGCAAACCTCCCTCCCGCTGCTGGCCCAGGAACAGGGGCACCACTCACTCTCAGCGGCAAGGTCCCGACTGACGAAGGCAGCATCCACGTCCTCCAGCAGGATGATGCTCTGCTGCGGTGCCACGCTCAGGAGGTGATTGAGCCGGTCATCAGAGAGGCTGCGGTCACTGAGGCTCAGCAGGCAGATACTGTACTGCAGCTCCCCAGCCAGGGCTGTGCTGGGAAGGACACAAACCACAAGAGTGAATCACAGCGAGAAAGCCTGGAGCAGAGGAAGAACCGTGTCTCCCTGCCCAGCAGTAGGGGAGACGGCAGAGGCATCCTCCCCTGGCAGGGATCAGATATATTGGGGGGAGCGCAGAGCAGAATGGGAGCCCCTGCTCAGCCCGCTGGTGCCATGCAGAGTGGTGCAAAGCAAGGGCATGAAGGGATCGTCACCCTGACCTGTCACGGTGCCAGCAATGCAAACACTTACACCAGGCACCGTCCAGGAGGCACAGCCTACTCCTGCATTTCAAACCCAAACTCATCCACACCCTCTCACCAGACTGCCGTGCCCCACAGCAGGCAGCTGGCACTGCTGTTAGCCAGCTGGCAATACTCACATGAAGCTGCTTTTCCCACAGCCCGGAGGACCATACAGCAGGTAGCCTCTTCGGTAGGGGATTCCTAGGAAGACAGCGTCCTTTTAGGAACCAGCTGGGTTACTCTGAGCTCTCTCCCCCAGAGCTGTGGGGCTGTGATGAGCATGCATAGAGGATACACCAGGGAAGGCAAGCAGCAGGACAAAATCTCTGCGGCCGTCTCCAGAGAGAACCACAGGCATCCTGCCCCACCCCACAGCAGCATTGCAGGAGCAACAAACTCCATGGCTTATAAGGGTTTCCAGGATTGGACTGAACCGAGGGGAGTTTCTCCCTTTCCAGACCCAGGCCTGACCGCAGCACCTGGGCTCGCTCCTTTGTGGGATGTACCCAAAGCAGTGCCCACAGCCATGGCTGCAGCAGGGTAAGGAGCCGCAGTGGGCATGGTACAGAGGACACCACGCCAGAGCCTTGCCTCTCTCACTGTACCACTTGGGGTTGTCGATGAACTCCTTCACGTCCTGGACCAGCCTCTCTGACACACCTTCCTCCAGCACCACGGAGCTGAGAGGGCGGCGGCGGCGGGGGAAGCCGAACTGCCGCCACTCTGCTCCCATGGCCGTGTACATGATCGTCCTCCCCTCCTGTTGCTGCAGTGCCAGCTCCCGGGCTGCAGAGAAAGGCAGAAGGGACAGCTGGCAGGGAAAAGGATCTCCCGTGAAGCCCTGGGCATCTCCAGAGAGCAGGCTGTTCCCTAGCAGGGCCCCATGCAGCTCCGCTACAGACCTTCCCGGAGGATATTGAAGAAAATCTCCCGGTTGGTGCCCAGTGCAGTGAAGGTGACGGACTCCCAAGGTGTCCCCGTGTGCAGGTCGATCATCTGCTTCTCCCGGTTGCGCTCAATGCGAATCCACTTCCTGCGATACCTGGGGCAGGAAGATGGGGTTGGGGGACGGTGGTCCAGCACCACTCAGCTAAGCCCAGCCCGGAACGTGCATCAAGGGGAACACTTATCTCAGGTAGAGAAATCACTTCACACCGGTGAATACAGACTCCTCTCTCTACTGTCAATCTCCTGCCCTAATCCAGACCCAAGGAAGAGGCAGGATCCTCTCTGCTGCCTCCACAGGCTTCCCCATGTTGGAGTTTCTTTGCCAAAACAAGGATCAGCCCCCAGACTACTTTCCCCTGCCCTCCCTTACCAGATGAAATGGTTCCCAGGGCTGGGGACAAAGTCAAACTTGGTGCTGACACGTCCACTTTCATGCTGCAGGTATGACGTCTCGACACTGAGGTGCTGCGTGTGCTTGGCATGGTGGGAGATCCAGTTCAGCAGCCAGTGGTAGCTCTTATCCTTGCTGGGCACCTCCAAGGTGATCATATAATGGCGCCTGAAAGCCACCAGCCCGAACTGGGCCCCTTTCCGGGCTAACGCCAGGGCTGTGCCCACCCCAACGAGGCCAAACCCAGCCCCAAAGTACGGGTTGTCCTTCAGTGCTAAGACGAAGTCAGAAAAGGGCATTATGGGAGGTTAAGCGGCTCCTTTCCACAGCATCACTCCAGAAACAAACCTGCATGGAAAGACAAGGACTGCATGGCAGTGGCAGACATAATGGATCGCCTGCAGTTCCCTGGCCTTTATCATGACCAGTTCTCAAGGTGAAAGGCTGCCTAGCACATTGGGATCTCCTACACCCATGTTTATCTTATTACCAGGGGTTCAGAAAGCTGCTTGTCACAGAAGCCTTCTCTCTCACTACAGCCTCTGGGTGAGACAGGCAGGAGGGGACTAGGAGCTGGAGGCTCTCAAGAAAGCACAGGAGCAACTGTTGCTCTTTCAGCCATGAAAACAAGCCCAGAGTTTTACATGGTTATATTCTTTAAACAGCTAGAAGTCATGAACACTGCAATTATTTAAGGTGTATTGTTTGAAAAAGGTGAAGCGCATCCCCAGGCTGAGCTGAGAGCCAGTTCTTTGCTGCTGGCAATGAGCGCACGACTGCAGTGGAAGCAGCATCTCCATGTCTGGATAAAAGTCACCAGGAGTGACACACTTTGGGGGCCTGAAGTTTCTGCAGCTCCCTCAGCAGGGGTCTGTCAGACACAGGGATGAGGGGGAGCCTCCCCAACAGACACACTCTGTTTCCTCAAGCACGATCCCACCTCCCCTAGAATAGGCTCTGACCCCGCAGCAATGCTCCTTCCCAGGGCAGGGCATCCCCTGCCCCACGCTCCCTGCCCCGCAGTGCGGCCTTCCCCCCCGCCAGCCGAGCCTCAGCCCCGCGGCAGGAGCCCACCTTCCCCTGCAGGAGACCCGCCCCCACACCGGCCTTCCCCGCAGCAGGGGCCCAGGCCCCGCCCGCTCCCCTCACCCCCGTGGCGGAGCTCCCCACCGGTACCGGCCTCAGCCTTGCCGCCCCTCACCTCCGCGCAGCGCCTCTCTGGCCCGCCCCGTGCTACTCTCTATGGCCCCGACCCTCACTTCCGCCCGGCGCCGCTTCCGGCCGGCTGCCGGCTCGCACCATAGAGCGGGGCCGCGGTCGGGCGGCGGGGCAGAGCAGAGCGGCCGCGCGAGCGGCACAAAGGGCGACGCTCCCTCCCGCTCGGCGTGCACCACCGAGATGTGTCAGGGCTGGAGGTACCGGGGCCCGCTTTGAATCCCCGGCCCGGGGTGACGAGGACAGGCTGGCGGTACGGTGCGAGGGGGCTGGGACGGCCCCGGCCGTGCGGGTACTCGCGGTGGACACCTCCTCGCTGGAGGGTGGGCTCGAGTCTGGGGGTTGGGCTCGGGCTTGGGGCCACCTGGGCCGGGGTCTTGGGGGGCTAGGCCTGNAGCAAAAGGGAGCCAGCATTCAGATTACTCCAGTTCATATCCCTGCCTGAGGACTGGCACCGGAGGCTGCCCCCCAAAATCCTGTAGGATCCCTGGGTGCCTGGGTTCTCCCTCATTTAAAGCACTTTCTTATGTTTCAGAGTGAGAGGCCCTCCTGCCTGGCACCAAGCCAATGCTCAGTGGCAATGAGTACAGAAGTGGCTGTGTCTGAGAGTGCCAGCAGGGAGATGGAGGCCCTGTGCTCGGAGCTGCTCCTGCCCACACCAGGAGAGGCAGGAGCCACGGGAAGCCCTGGTGTGGCCAGCACCAGCCTTGCTGGGACACCCCCGCTGACTGCCGGCCAGGACTTGCTGCTGGCAGAGGCATCAATGCCTGCGGAAGGGGCTCATGCTGAAGGAAGCAATGTGGAAATATTCATCGAGGCTGTGGCCGGCAATGTGACACTGAGCAACACAGCCAATGCCACAGGTATGGGATGCAGGGAGGGCAGCATGGGCCCCATGGTACTCAACAGAGGGGGAGATGTCTGGCCAGAGCCCCTGTCCCCTCCAGCCAACACCCTGGGAACACCACCGTGCCTTTGTGTCTCTGCCCCTGTGTTTATCATGAGTTTGGTGCCACCATTCAGTGCAGACCTGGCACCAGCTGGGTGTGTGGATGGGGAGGGGTGGCTGTGGGGGTTGCATTCTGGGTGAGGGAATTGGTCAGGGCTGTTAGTAGTGACCAGGTGGAGATCTCCACCCCAGACTGCCGACCCCCAGCATGCTTCTTACCTGGATCCACTGTGGGCACATCCTGCTAGGAACGGAGCCAAGCTGGCCTCACATCTCTGTGTGCCTCAAGGGTGCTAAGGGATAGACCTAGTCATCATGGTCACCTAGGTGGTGTCCCCTCTCTTATGGGAGATGTCTTGGGATATCCTGGGCAGGGGGAGGGCTGCGGTTCTGCAGACTGTAATTTGTGGCAACAGGGTTTATCTTCCTTGTCTAGAGCTGGAACTGAACCACTAGTCCCAAGCTCTGGGCCTGGCAAAAGCCCTTTCTAATGCTCGCCCCTCGGTCTCTGCAGAGGTGCTGGTCAAAGTGGTGGAGCTGTATTTCTGCGAGAGGTGCAGCCAGAGCTTCCCGGAGGCCTCCCTGCTGTCCCAGCACCAGTGCTTGCTGCTGGCCCCCTCAGGGCACCTGGAGCTCCCTGGGGCACTGTTGGCTTCTGCCAGCGAGGGCCAGAGCGAGCCAGGGGGTTCAGAGCCACCCGGAGCCAGCATGCAGGAGGGCTGCACTCCTGAGCGTCTGCTGTGCCCCATCTGCCAGGAGGCGTTCGCGCAGCCCGGTGAACTCAAGGAGCACTTCAAGACCCACCGTGCCCCACCAGGAGCCCTGCCCTGCCCCGAGAAGGGCTGCCACTTCACCACAGAGGACCGCAAGCAATTGCGCAGCCACCTGCGCTGCCTGCATGGGACCTCCCCTGTGTCCTGTACCTACCGTGCCTGCCCACTGGTCTTCCACAGCCGCCCTGCCATGGAGCAGCACCACCGTACTCACTTTCCCTTCCACTGCAGCCACTGTGACTTTGTCACAGCCAATGCCAAGCTCTTCTGGCAGCACAGGAAGGGCCATGCTGCAGAGTCCCCCGACGAGACTTGCGTGACAGGCGGTCCTCCTGGCTCAGCCCGCCATGGTCTTGAGCAGCAGCGCTGCATCCTGCTGTCAGGTATGGCTGAGTGGCCTGTGGGTACTGCAGAGGCTGACTGTGTCCATGTGTCCCAGTTACAACTGGGAGGAGTCGGGGGCGAGGCTGTGGTGCTGGAGGACCAGGGAGCCCTGCGTTCCTTCCTCTCTGTGGCACAGTTTGTGCCTCCCATCTCAGCCAGGGTGTTTCTTAGCATGTGTGGGGGTGAGGGGGGTGGTTCCCTCTTGTCTGGAGCATGATGATCTTTGTCTTTCCCCACTGAAGCAGCAGAAGAAGGGCAGGAGGAGGCGGGGAATTGCCACTCTGGCTGGGAAGCCACCACAGCAGAAGCCAGGCCGGCAAAGCTTGCAGGCATGGGGGAGGGCTCCTTGGAGGGACATAAAGCATCAGCTGGAGAAGAGGACTCAGACAGCGGTGGGAATGAGTCGCCAGAGGAGGATGGCGAGAGCCCCTGTGAAGGCGAGGCCAAAGAGGACGGGAGGGCAGCTCCTGAGAAAGCCAGAGTGCCACGGGCACAGCACTTCAAAGGTAGGATGCGGGGCCATACCGGGAGCTGCTTGGGCTTTGTATTATGAACAAGCAGCGTGGCCTTGAGACTGGCAGGGAGACGTGGGCCGGGCTGGTGGGACGTGGGGGTCCTGTGCCATCCAACAGCCTCATGTCTCCTGCAAATACCGGTGCACTGTTACGCCCCTCCCCTGCCCTCTGCCCAAGCAAATGCATCCCTTTTCCTGTTGCCCATCCTCAGCTGCTGCCAGGCTCAGGCAAAAGCAGGCAATGGCTTTGGGGAGTGGAGGCACATAGGCAGGCCTAATTCAGGCTGCGCTGGATGATCTTTGCCAGTGTTGAGCTGGAAAGAGTCCACCTGAACCATGCTATTGGCTTGGGGTGGGGACAGTCCCTCCAGGTAAATGGCTGCGGTGTGACTGCATATATGATAAGCCCTCGCCCTGGCACAGCTTGATCAGAGAGAGAACATCTGTCTGTGCTCTTCTTCTTTGTCTCTTCCCTGCTGATGGCTCCTCCTCCTCTGCTCTCACAGGGGATGTTGCGGAGGGCTCCGAGTACCTCTACAAAACTCACATGTGCCCCGAATGCAAGCGGTGCTTCAAGAAGCGGACACACCTGGTGGAGCACCTCCACCTGCATTTCCCTGACCCCAGCCTGCAGTGCCCCAACTGCCACAAGTATTTCACCAGCAAAAGCAAGCTTAAAATCCACATGATGCGGGAGACGGGCGAGAAGGCCCACCGCTGCCCGCTTTGCCACTACAGTTCAGTGGAGAAGAATGCCCTCAACCGCCACATGGCCAGCATGCATGAGGACATCTCCAACTTCTACTCTGATGTTTACTCCTGCCCGGTCTGCGAGGAGAAGTTTCGGCTCAGCCAGGCCCTCAAAGAGCACTTGAAGACTCACAAAGCTGAGCCCAAGAGGCTGAGCTGCTTCCAGGGGGGCTGTGACTACTGTGCGGAGGACCGGAAGGAGTTTGTCCGTCACCTCAAGGATGCTCATGGCATCAAGGCGGTGGAGTGCAAGTACCATGCCTGCTCGCTGCTCTTCAGCACTGCTGAGGCCATGGAGGCTCACCGAAAAACCCACTATGCCTTCCACTGCCAGCAGTGTGACTTCATCTGTTCCAACAAGCACGTTTTCCGCAAGCACAAGAAGCAGGGGCACCCGGGCAGTGAGCAGCTGCAGTGCAGCTTCTGCCCCTATGCCACTTTCAACCCCGTGGAGTTTCACGACCACGTGGGCAAGATGCATGCCAACGAGAAGATCCACAAGTGCACCGAGTGTGCCTTTGCCACTGCGCACAAGAGAGTGCTCATTCGACACATGCTGCTGCACACTGGTGGGTGTCTGCTGGGGGGGTCCTGGGAGCCAAGCTGGGATGGGTGGGGTTCTGTCCCAATTCTGAGTGGGCAGGGCGGGCTGGGTCGGGGCTCCTGGGTCCCATCACTGTCTCTGCCACGCTAGCATCACTTGGCTGAAGTCATGGCATGCCCTCATCCCTGCAGTTACCCCCAGCTCCTGCTGAGCTGGTTTCCCCACGGGGGAAGGCAGCCCATGCTGCCTTATCTGGCTGTCGTGCTGAGGGCATTCCTGTGTTGCTTGCAGGAGAGAAACCTCACAAGTGTGAACTCTGTGACTTCACGTGCCGGGATGTGAGCTACCTATCCAAGCACATGCTGACCCACTCCAACGACAAGAACTTCATGTGTACCGAGTGTGGGTACATCACCAAGTGGAAGCACTACCTGAATGTCCACATGCGCAAGCACACTGGAGATCTCCGGTACGACCCCCAGCCCTGCTAGCCTGGCAGTATAGTTGGGGCTCCCCAGATCCTGCTCTGGGGGTCTGCTGCTCTGGGCTGCATCATGTGCCAGACTCTCATGCCTGGGGGGTGGCTACAACCTGCTCTGTCTGGCGTGTAAAAAGTGCAGTCCTTGAGCTTGCAGGTTGTTGCAAGCATGGTGCTGCAGAAGCAAAGTTACCTTTGGTGTGTCTGTGCTACAAAGGAGGTGTATTACCACATCAGTGCAGCTTAGAGCTCAGGTTCATGGGCTCTGCTGATGTTTGTGGGCTAAGGCCAACTTGGACACGTGCAGGACTCTGCCAAAACCTGATTTTACCTCTGTGTTATCACCTTCTTTGGGTCTAGTCTGCCTCCAGGGATGCTGGAGGTGCTGCTGGTGTGACGCGTGTGTGTGTGGGGTGACACAGTCATTGTGTGCGATACCCAGGGAAGCTACTTAGTGTCCCCAGGCTGGGGGTGTAAAGCACCAGCAGCTCCCAGCACTGCAGCAGGGAGGAACTGCCCGTGGTAAGAGCTGCCTGGATGGCAAAGGTCATATCTGGCAAGCTGAACAGTACCCTTCCCCATGTGCGTGGGACAGGGAAGCAAAGCTCAACGTGTCTGACAGGGCTCAGCCTGCCCCGGTTCCAAATGCTTCCTGACCAATTCTGCTTTCCCCACAGGTACCAATGCAACCAGTGCTCATACCGGTGCCACCGTGCTGACCAGCTGAGCAGCCACAAGCTGCGGCATCAGGGCAAAAGTCTGATCTGCGAGGTGTGTGCCTTCGCTTGCAAGCGCAAGTATGAGCTGCAGAAGCACATGCAGGCAAAGCACTCCCAGAACTACCAGGTGCCCATCTTCCAGTGCCAGTACTGCACCTATCAAACAAAGTACAAGCAGGCGCTACTGAACCACGAGAACTGCAAGCACACCAAGCAGAAGGAGTTTCGCTGTGCCCTCTGCTCCTACTGCACCTTCAGCAACACCAGCCTCTTCTTCCACAAGCGCAAGATTCATGGCTATGTCCCTGGTGACAAGGACTGGCTGGAAAACTACGCTAGCAAGGAGCTGGAGATCAGCTCATCTGAGGCGCTCTTCAGCTACGAGCTTGGTGCAGCCCTGCATGCAGATGCCAGCTCCCCACTTGTCAGCAAGGAGCAGTGGGCAAAGGGGAAGCTATCCCAGCTGGAGTCCCAGGGGAAAGAGGGCTACCAGCAAGCATTCATGGTGCCCCTCCTTCGGCAGGATGCTGCTCCTCCACAGAGTGGTGGGGAGGCGGAGGGAGGTATGGGTGAGGGGCAGCAGAGCCGTCCCACTGCTAGTGATGCCCTGGGAGATGACTGCATGCAAGGAGACACTCCAGCAGGCTCGACTGAGCTCACTGCTTCTGGGGATATGGCAGAGAGCTGCACGTTGCACTTGGAGGCACTGAATGTCTCATCTGACCCCCTCCTGGAGCATTTGAATGGAGAATCCTGCACGGTGCAGACAGAGAGCGTGGGAATGCTGTCCTGCAAGGAGCCTCCCGCAGCCTATGAGATGCTGGGCTCCCAGGATGACCTTGGCTTGGAGGACAATGACAATACACTTGAAGACATCCCGGACTTTGAGGAAGAGGAGGCAGATGTACAGCAGGATGAGGCAGTGAGGCTGGAGGCCAGGGTGGCGGCAGGAGACAGCCAGGAAAAAGATGCCCTAAGGGAGGCTGCAGGCCACCTTGAGGGGTCGTTCTCAGAGCGCCACAAGCTGATGGCAGACACTGAGATGAGAGAAACCAGCCAAGCTGAGCTGCCGGAGGCCTGGCTCAGTGTGCTGAAGATGGCCGAGCAGAGCCACCCACCTGTCCCAGAGGATGCGGCCGCTGCTGGTGATGATGCCAGAGGTGGCTCAGAGTCAGTGCTGAAGGCACTGCGGAAGCAGGACAAGGAACAGGCGGAGACGCTGGTACTGGAGGGCAGGGTGCAGATGCTGGTGGTGCAGTCAGAGAGCCAGATCTTTAAGTGCGAGAAGTGCTCATACATCACACGAAAGGAGAAGTCCATGTCCCTGCACTCCAAGGCCAGCTGCCAGAGCCGCCGGGCCCCGCTCGTGTGCCGTGAGTGCGGCGCCAGTTTTAAGCAGCAAAGGGGGCTCAACACCCATCTCCTCAAGAAGTGTCCAGTCCTCTTGAAGAAGAATAAGATCCTCAAACCAGCTGGTCAGGAGCCACCTGGGTTGTGCCAACCTGCTGACCAGCCTGGTGCTAACAGTATGGAAATGGCAGAGAGTGAGAGGGGAGGCTCAGAGGAGTCTGGGCATGCTGAGAGCCCCTGGGAAGCTGAGCTGCTGCCTGATAAAACAGAGGTAGCAGGCAGTCCTTTGGTTGGGGAACAGGTCTCAGGCTGTCCTGCCCCTGAGAAATCCCTCCTGGGTGACAGCACAGAGGTGGCAGAAGAGCCTCCCCAGCAAGGGGATGGGACTGAGCCAGGTGGAGCTGCTTGTCCCCCGCAGCTTGGGAAACCCTTGGAGAAATACCGGCTGGAGGGAGGGAAGCTGCACTGCAATGCATGCTCCTTCGTGTGCTCCCGTGTCTCCACCATCACCTCTCATGTGGAGGATGGGTGCCGGAGCTTGGAGCAATTCTGGTGCTCCCTGTGCCCTGAGGCTTTTCGCTCCCGGCGGGCCCTCAAGAGTCACTGTGCTGAGAAGCACATCATGCATCCTGAGGAGGACAGACCCCAAAGCACTGAGGGCCCTGAAAGGAGCCTGGCCAGCATTGAAACAGGCCATCCCAGTGAGCCCCCCCTGGATGCATCCCCCCCAAAATCAACACTGCCCAAGAGAAGGCGTTTCTCCTGCCCCACCTGCCCCTTCACCTGCCACCAGGAACGGGCCATGAAGACACACAAGAAGAGGGGTTGCATGGCACTAGGTGAATTTCGCTGCTCCTCCTGCCCCTTCACCTCCAAGGTGGCCAAAGCCCTGCGGCTACATCGCAAGCTGCACCGCAAGCACTACAGCAAGCGGCCGCAGCTGCAGTGCCGCCAGTGCGAATTCACCTGCAAGCAGGCCCGCTGCCTGCGGCAGCATGTTCGCATCAAGCACGAGGGGGTGAAGCCGCACAAGTGCTGCTACTGCGAGTTCAGCACCACACGGCGCTACCGCCTGGAAGCCCACCAGTCCCTGCACACTGGCGTGGGGCGCATCGCCTGCGGCATCTGCAGCCAGACCTTCGGCACCAACTCCAAGCTGCGCATCCACCGCCTGCGGGTGCATGAGAAGACACCCACCCACTTTTGTCCGCTCTGCGACTACAGCAGCTACCTGCAGAATGACATCACCCGCCATGTCAACAGTTGCCACCGCGGTGAGCTCAACTTCGGCTGTTCCCACTGCGATGCTCGTTTCAGCTCTGAGACAGCCCTCAAGCAGCACATCCTGCGGCGGCACGAGGAGAAGGTGTCCTACGGGTGCCCACGCTGTGGCTTTGTGTGCCACAGTGAGGCCACGCTCAAGTGCCACGTGCAGAAGCAGCACCCACACCTGGAGTGCAGCACCTGCAAGGAGACCTTTGCAACCCGGGAGGCTCTGGAGGAGCACAAGACGCAGCATTTCAGCCACCGCTGTGAGCTGTGCAGCTTTGCAGCCAAGGAGCGGCAGCAGCTGGTGCGGCATTATGTGGAGAGCCACGAGCCGGCTGCCCCCCAGGACAAACCCCTACGGTGCCCCTTCTGTGACTTCGCCTGCTGCCACCAGCTCGTCTTTGACCAGCATATGAAGGGCCATGGGGGAACTCGTGTGTACAAGTGCTCGGACTGTGAGTACACCACCAAGAACAGGCAGAAGATCACATGGCACATCCGCATCCACACTGGCGAGAAGCCCTACAAGTGCCACCTCTGTAAATATGCCTGTGCTGACCCCTCGCGTCTCAAGGTGAGAGCCCTGCTTGGAGATATATCCTACTGCATCTACATGGGTTGAGGGGGGATCCAGACATGGGGATTTGGGGAAGAAGAAGAAACTCCAAAGGGGAGGTTTTGTGGTCTTCTGTGGCTTGTACAGGAATAGGAGGCAAGTGGATAAAACTCATGTGGGTGCAATATGTTTCTTCCCTGCTCCCTGCTGTTGCATATTAAGGGGAAGGGGGATTTGTAGCAAAGCAAGAAGGTGTGCAGCTGTCTGAGTTCACTCTTCTTCCTGCTGACATCTCTAGTGTCCTCTGGGTGCCCAGTTTGGCTGCCTGCTGGGTTGCAGCAAGCTCTGTGACACCAGTTAGACACAATGCAGGGAAGACTCGGCTTGCCTGCAAGCAGCACCAGACCCTGCCTTCATTTCTGTAGGTGATTAGCATCCTCATACATGGTAAAAGGCCCTTCCTAGAACAGGAGGGCCAGGCGTGGGGTAATGGAGGGGAAAATGGTCTGGTTTTGCTAAAAGAAATATTGACTTTTTTTAATGGCCAAGCTGAGCTGGAGCCCTCTGGGGCCTCCTTGGGCAAGGCTGTGTAACAAACATGCTCAGCTCAGAGCTAACTCTGGGCTGGGTTTTAACCCCAACTTTGCCCTAAATACCAAATTAGTGAGGAGAGCCTGTGTCCCTCCTCAGGCTGGGACAGAGCAAGCTCAGCAGTATGGCGGTCTCATCCTGAGCTCTGCCTGTAGTCTGCCAGGCAAGCAGACAGCCCTCCTTGCCCCACGCAGTTTGAGATGTCAGAGCTGTCTTTGAGCCTCTTGCTGGCACCCCAGAGCCCTGCACATTCCCAGGGCAGGGGACATCGGCCCATCCTGACCCTGCCTTCTTGCCCTGTGCTCAGTATCACATGCGGATCCACAAGGAGGAGCGGAAATACCTCTGCCCCGACTGCGGATACAAGTGCAAGTGGGTGAACCAGCTCAAGTACCACATGACGAAGCACACGGGTGAGTGCTGTCCACTGGGGTGGGCCATGGGGCACCAGGGAGGGTATTGGGGCTGCAAGGATCCCAGATTCATGCTTCCTTTACTACTAGTGGCCCAGCTGGAGGTGGGGGAGGACCCCCAGCAGCTGGGGCACAGCACGTTCCTCTGTGCTGGTGGGTTGGGGACAGTGCCTTGGGGTGCAAGGGAACATGGGGTGGTATGGACCCCAGGTCCTGTTTGGTGCCTTGTAAACGGGGGTCTTGGGGTGCCTACTGACACAATGAGGTGTAGGGGGGAGTCCCTGGGGACTGATGCTCCGTTACAAGGACGGCAAGATGCGTGAGATGGAGGGCACCTGTGGTGCCATCCCTTTCCCTGTCACCACAGGCCTGAAGCCATACCGCTGCGACGAGTGTGAGTACCGCACCAACCGGGCAGATGCCCTGCGGGTACACAAGGAGACGCGGCACAGGGAGGCCCGCTCCTTCATCTGCGAGCAGTGCGGCAAGGCCTTTAAGACCCGCTTCCTCCTCAAGACCCACCTGAAGAAGCACAGCGAGGAGAAGCCCTACGTCTGCAATGCCTGCGGGCGGGCTTTCCGCTGGGCAGCTGGCCTGCGCCACCATTACCTGACCCACACCAATGAGCACCCCTTCTTCTGCCGCTACTGCCCCTACAAGGCCAAGCAGAAATTCCAGGTCATCAAACACATCCAGCGGCATCACCCCGAGCACGGGGCTGGTGACCCCAGCCAGGGGGTGGGTAAGGACCCCAGCACACCCACTGTCCACCTCCATGCCGTGCAGAGGGAGAGCCGGGCCAAAGGCCCCCCCGGGGCAGAGCAGGAACGAGGGTGCCCTGCGGAGAAGGACGGCGCTTCGCAGTGAGACCGAATCCTGACTGCTTTAAGGCCCCAGTGGCACAGGCCTGCTGAGGAGATGTATGTGTGTGTATAGGCATATATGTATATGGGATGTAAACTATGCGGCTGTATAAAAGGAATCTCTCAGCTCCTTTTAATCCTTTTTCTTTGCACCGTTTGGAGCTCTGTGCGAGCCGTGAGGCAGGTGCCTGCAGGGAGAGAGTGCAAGCAGAAGCCCAGTTCCTCATATCTGTCCCTAACGCCACTGCACCTACACACAAGCCTGCCTGTCAATGAATAATTTATTAAGTTGCTTACAGAGAAAGGATAGTGCAAGGGTTAGTAATGGGCGCCGGCCAGGAGCAGCCCTAGGGGCTGGAGGCTGTGATGGGGGTCTGCAGGGTCGGGGGGCAGTGAGGACCGACTCCTGTCCCAGCTTTGCCCAGCTCTGGGCTTTGCTCGGCTCCAGCCTTGCTCCCCTGGCCAGTGGGGACCAGCCCCTGCAGCAGAGCCAGGGTGCTGTGCACCATCTCTCCTCCTCCAAACTGTGCCCATGGACCAGGGTGGGCTGCATGTGGGGGGCGCAGAGGGCTGCACCAGTGCAGACCCCACATTTATGCATGGGAGGCAGCGTCCCAAACCTGGGAAGGGAAGATCAGTGCATTTTCCCAGCCCCTGGAGGCCACTGCAAATGGGGGCACAGCACCAACAATGACATGGGGATGACACAAACAGCTCAACAAGAAGGCGATGTGGTTGGGTCTGCGGCCCCAGCTGCTCGGGGCAGGCTCTATGGCTTCCATCCGGGTCCTGCTTGCCCCATGGATTCAGTCCTGCTCGGGGCTGGGCGGCTCAGTGATGCGGATGTGGACGAAGAGAGAAGAGGGTGGGATGCTGGTGCCATCCTTGGAGAGGAGATGGATGTGGCGGTAGCCTGCAGGAGCACAGTGGGGCTCTGGCTGATGGCTGCCCCCCACCCCACGCTCTTAATGCCCAGCTAAGCCCAGACACCTGGCGGGGCTGTCCTGGACCACCATGACCACTGGACTGCAGCCACTCACCAGGCTTGATGTTGGCAAAGGCTAAGGTGAACTGGCCCACAAAATCGTTCCTGGAGGTCTTGTCGTAATCCTCCACCACAAAGCGGACGAGGGCCAGCTCAGGCACGTGGAGCTGGAACTGGAGTGTTTCATCCCAGCGGGGGTTAAACCCTGGGAAAGGAGAGTGGGTGCTGGGAGGGTGAGGGAGGGCAGGGACAGGGCTGCCTGGGCACAGCTGGGTCTTTGGTACTACTGTGGGGCTCACCGTTGTTCTCGATGTACTTGGTTTCCTGGCGTGCCTGGTCTGCGGGGACCCCGTGGATCTCCACGCGCACCAGCGGGTCGATGACAGCTCCATCCTTGCTGTTGGCCACTTTGGGCAGCTGCTGCCCGCTGATCACCTGCGGGAAGGGGCAGCGACCCCATAAGCCAGGGCGTAGCTGAACTGCTTTGCTAGAAGGCTGCTTGGCCCTGGCATGCTGCCCAGCAATGTCCCCACCCGCCTGGGACCGACAGAGCTCCAGGACGCTGTTGTGGCTCCCCAGGGTCTCTCTTCAGCCCCGTACCTGGATCGTCAGGGTGATGGGCCCAGGGCCCTCCCGGCTGCCAGGGTCACTGGGGTTGAAGAGAGTCTCCTCATCCCTCATGAAGGGTGGTTTGAGCACATAGCCGCAGCGGCCGTTCTGGCTGAAGAGCCCATCACACAGGTCCATCTCTGTGCCAGCTGTCTGGAAGTTCAGGGCCACTGGGAGAAAGTGGTAGGGAAGGGGTTCAGGGCAGCTTGGAGACCATGCTCTGCTTGGAGGTGAGAATCAGCCTCTCCCCGTGGCCAGAGATGTGGGGCCACACAAGGGGACAAGGCACCGATACCTGAGTACCCCTGGGCTCCCCAGTGCAGGACAAGAGCCTGCAGCCAGACCTGGCTCCAGCCAGGGTTGTAGCTGGCACCAACATGGGTGTTGATGGTGCCATTTGTCATGGGACCCGGGGCACGTCCCCAGCCCGCAGCCCTGACGCCCCCCAGCCATACCGATCTGGCACCCCACGTTCCACATCTCCTGGGGGCTGTAGTTGGAAGAGTCGGTCCGCATCCCGCTGGGGTAGATGCGTGTCAGTTGCCAGGTGTTGTGGCGGACAAACTCATTCCCTAGGGATGGAGCACAAGGGCCACTCGTGGGGTCATTCCCTGGCCTGCACACCCACCCACAGCGTGTGTTGCCCATCCATCCATCCATCCAAACAGCCATCCTTTCATCCATCCATCCATCCATCCATCCATCCGTCCACTCACCTACTCATCCACCCACCCATCTGTACAAATGTCTGTCCATCTGTCCATCCGTCCATCCATCCGTCCGTCCATCCATCCACTCACCTACTCATCCACCCACCCATCTGTACAAATGTCTGTCTGTCCGTCCGTCCGTCCGTCCATCCATCCATCCATCCATCCATCCATCCATCCATCCATCCATCAACCCACTCATACATCCTTTCATCCATCCACCCATCCATCCTCCCACCCATTCATCCACCCACCCATCCACCCACCAACTCTCATCTCTCTCCCCTCCCAGGAACCCAGGCATCCTGCCTTGCTTTCTAAGCACCCCCCTCACCCACCAGAGCCCAAACGCAGGGTACAGCCCCGCTGGACCTTCTTTCTCCCGGACAGGGAGGGAATGCTGGTATCTGGATATTCTAACCCTACACCTGTGGAAGCTGACTGCCCCCTCCACCCTGGCCTGCTCCCTGCATGCCACTGTCCCCTCCGCCTCACCTGCATCCCGGATGAGCTTCCTGGCCTTGGCCTCAGCAAGGGAGGAGATCTCGGAGGGTCGGGAATGGCTGCGGGCCTCTTGGAAGCCCCGGAAGGACACGCTCTTGCAGTAGATGACACAGTCAGACAATGCCTGCGCCAGGCTCTCCTTGTCCTTCTGCAATGCAGGGCCACATTTGGTCCCCCCAATGGGTGCACCATCCCCCAGCACTCACCCAGGACGGGGGCTGCAGAGCCCGAGGCAGCTGAGAACAGCCGGGGGGGTGCTGGGGGTGGCAGCATCCCCACCACGAGCAGCCTTCCTGCCAGGAACGGAGCAGACAGGGAATCCCCAACATGGTGCTACCACAGGGATGCTGTGCAAAGAGGAGGCTGGCATGGCCAGGGGCAGAAAGAGCTGTCCCCCCTGCCTGGTGACGTCCCTGCAGTCTCTGCCTCTCCCCTCAGCACTGGGATATCTCCATGGCCCACAGCTGTGTCCAGGAGCTCAGCACTCATGGCTGGGTCCCCAGCCTAAGCCACCCACCTTCACCCTCCGCCTCTCCTCCTCTGCCTCTGCTCCATTGTCATCGTCAGACACATCAGGCGCCTCATCCCCCGGCCCATCCAATGTGTCCTCCAGCCGACCGATTTTCTTCCCCTTCAGCAGGATCTTGTGCTTCAGCTCCTGCGGGGTTGGGGATGGAGAGGTAGGCACGTTGGTGTGCCCATCTCCTCCATGGGACTTGCTGTCCCCTGGGATCCCAAGCTTCTGGGGATCAGCACCCCCAGCTCCCTTCAGCACCCAGGAGGGGATGGGCTAGGAGGGCTCTGCCCTGCTGTCTGGCTCTGCACGGCATGGGGAGACAAGCTTGGGGACAGCTTTGGGACCTCTGTGAACATGAGGACACAGTGTCCCCAGGGTTCCCAAGAGCTCCAGTGGAGCAGAACGATGCTGGGATAGGGGTGGGCTTTCCTCTGGACAGCAGAGCCACCTCCTCACCCCATTCCCAGGCAGGACGGCAATGTCCAGTGTGGCTGTGCTCTGTCCCTACCTCTGGGGATGGGAGCTGGGTGGGGACGCGCCCATTGGTGGTGGTGGTGAGGAGCTGTTCCCCCAGGATGGTCTTGAGCTGCTGGGCCAGGACCTCCTGCTGCTCCATGCTGCAGTGATTCTCCAGGGACAGGATCACCGGGTAGTCTGAGGTCTGGGGAGCAACGTGCCCAGCTGGAGATCAGCCTTGGTGGGGTTGGGGAGGTCTCACAAGGGCTTTGCCCTGGCGTGGTTAGTGCCAGGA
>VZSZ01005190.1:46492-61613 GCA_013398815.1 Ibidorhyncha struthersii | reverse complement strand
CACATCCCCACACTGGCACAGCCCCCCCCTTCCTCCTGCCTGCAATAAATCCCCCCCACACACACACCCCCCGCTTGCCCTCCCTAAGAGACCAGACTGGGAGCAATCTGTGCTGGCTGGGGGGTTTATTATTTATTAATCCGAACTTACAAAAAGGAGGAAAAAACAAAACAACAAAACCAAACAGAAGCATTTTCACACCCTGTCAAGGTCAGGGTGGAGGGGAGGGAAAAGAGGTGATGGTTATAAAATGGGACCCCGGTGGTTAAGGAAGAGGCCGTGCTCTGGCCTTGTTACGCAAGGCTGCGAGGGGAGGAGGGAAGGGAAACGATGGGATTTAAGACACTGTTGGCACGACACCGCAGATGATCAGCAAAATGGGCTACTCGAGGAGGGGGGAAAAATAGAGTAGCTGCCCGGGCTTGCCTGCAGCCAAGCGCAGGCAGAGCAGGCTTTGCTGCAGCAGAGGCCGGGAGCTCCTCGGCTGCTTCCAAGAGCCTGCTGCAGCCACGCTGACCCCTCGGTGCAGGGAAGGCAGGTAAGCGGCTGCTGGTCCAGTTTAATTGCGGCAGGGCCGAAGCAGACACCAAGGCAGGTTTGAAAGCTGAAATGGATGCAGCCGGCTGGCAGAGACAAGCTGGAGGAGGAGGGGGAAAAGGAGGGGGGCCAGGACTCGGAGATGCCTGGCAGTCAGTGGTGAGCAGGGAAGCCGGCATACCTGGAGCCCTCTGGACGTTGCTCCCAGCTGTCCTGCGGCAAGGGATCATTGGCAGGTGGCCTGCCGACCACCACAAGGCAAGTTCCCCAATGCTGAGCTCTGACAAGCCAGCCAGCAGCCCTGCCGGGCAAGAGCTGGGCTAGATGGGAGGCCAGCACACATCAGCCCCTGGCTGCTGGTTAGCTGCAGGAGTGCACTATTTACAGCACAAGAGCCACAGTCCTGCTGTCTTCTCCTCCCCCAGCGCTCTGGGAAGCAAGCTTATGACACGTGGGTTCATCGCAAGTAATCCACCCCTCCTCCTGGGGAGAGCGCCTTGGTGGCCCGGCTCCAGCCGCTGCCTCCGTGCCAAAGGAAAGGAAGAGAGAAGCTCGCTGCACCAGCCAGATGCAGAGCCAGGAGCAAGGATGTGCTGGCAGGGAAGAAAGCTGTCCCCAGGCTACCTGCAGCTGAGTAGCAGTCTTAACAGGGGATAAAACAACTGGATCGGATTTTATTCAGCTCACTCATCTAAACAGACGTGTAAACAAGAAGTGACAAGGAACTGGAGGGACATGGTGCATGTACCCTGTGTCACGCACCGCTTGGGTGGAGGCTGAGCTAGCTGGAAGTGCAGATATCTGCACTACCCCTTGCCTGGCAGTGCCGGCAGAGATGCCAGCCAAGCCTCCTGGACAGACAGGGATCTTTACAGATTGTTTTTATTGATTTTTTTTCTTTGAAGCTGTAGTATCAGCATTTGCTGGTGTTGCGATCCCCAGAGGCATGCTGCATTGCTACAGAGCAGCCCTTTGGCTGGGCAGGATGGTCCGACAGGCCAGCAGCCAGCTGGTGTGCCCAGTTTGTTACGGAAGAGGTCACCTGTTCCTGGTTCTTTGTAAACCTGAGCTGTTTCTTCCCCGGTCCCCCACCTTCCCCAGCAGTCATTGCGGAGGAAGAGGGATGCCCCGCGGGTCAGTGACTTGACCTTCTTGCAGGTTCTTCACAAGCTGAGCCAGCCAGCGCTTTGTGGTGGTGTCATCCTTCAGGACCTGGGCGAAGGTGGTGTCCTTCAGTTGGTCAGGAAGGCACTGCCTGAGAGCTTCACGTGCCCTACATCAAGAGACAAGAAATGGGGCCCAACAAATAAACTCACAGGGGCAAGAGGGGAGCAAATCCCATGGGGACATGATGCTCCTTTGCCGGGGGGTCTCCCTGGCAGGGCCAGCCAAGGAAAGCACCAAGCAGCAGCACCGCAGCATGTGGCACTCGGCCAGCGAGCACAGCTCCCATCCCTCATCCTAGACCCCACTGAGCCAACCCCTGTGCCTTGACACCTGCCAGTCAAGAGCAACGCAATGCCAGGAGAGGTTGAGACAACAAATACATATCCAGCGGCTCTGGGCAGAGCTGCTGACCAGCTGAGGGAACACAAACTCATTTCAAGCTGAATTTCATCTGTTGGCTTCTACTGCCAACAGCCCACATGATGCAGAAGAGGGAGAGCACAGCATACTTTCTACACCTCAGTCCGTCCCTCCCTCATACCTAGTCCAAGCTACATTTGAGCTCAGGCAGTCGTAACCTGAACAGCTTGAATCTGCACAAGCCCCAAACCATCACTGTTTCTCCCATGTACCATAAAAGCTCCTGGGACTAGCAATAAAAAAATCCAAACAAACCAAAAAACCCACCCATTTTCAACACTGAGTGAAGGCTGATGGAAGGACAGACTAGGAACCTTGACTCTCCCTGAACAGGCACTGTGGAGAAGAACTGCACTTCCAAGGGAGCGGGAGAAGCCCCTGCCCAAACTCCTAAAATGTTTACCTGGGGTTATCAGAAAGGCGAAGGTAGCAGCGGACGACATGTTTCAGCAGCCGTGCCGATGGCTCCTTGGAGAGCTGCAGGACCATTTTACCCTGTTTGACAGAGGCCAGTGCCACCAGTTAAAGTCTTCGTAAGAACAGCTTCACAATCAAACAGACTGTGAAAGACCACTAAATCACTCACTCTGGCTTCCCATGCATCACAGCCCATAACCTTTCATCTAGATACCCCTGCCTGGAGTCTGGCGCTCTGCTTGCCAAGGCGCCTTTGAGAAGAGCAGCTAGCCACAACTTGGAAAGGATTATCCCAGAAGCTCTGGGAAAGCTTGTCTCATCTCTATTTGGTTTTTAGCTCCCCAGGACTGCTTAGTGGTCCAACTGTCTGCTAGATTAAAGAGAACCTGGGGTTTCCTCCTCATGGAGGAAGGCGAACATATCCCAAACACTTTGATAAGCTCAGGCTGAGTCACTCTGTGAGGTGTGTTCCCAAGCTCTGCAACACTCCCTGTTCTCATCTGTGCTGCCTTCATTTCAATGCCCTTTTAAAATGTTAACTACAGCTTGGGAAGCCATGCTGAAGGACTGGGCTCACCCACATCATGTACGGTAAGATCCACACCTGGTCTTATCACACACCCAAGAGTTGTATTTTCTTTTTCTGCTACATCCCTCATTAAGCCATTACAGGGAAGCAAGACCAGGGCAGAACTCCCTGGCCTGGCCTCCATTTCTCACACTATGTAAGACTTTGCACCTTTGAATGCACCCAGCCTAGCGAACAGTGTGGATGCCTTCACACGCCTGCTTTGAAGGACTTCAACAGTCTGCTTCCTCATGTTTAGGAGTCAATAAGATCTGCCCAACAAGTTGGGTTTTCTCCCCTGTAAAACTACATTGACTAGCACTAATCAATTTCTTCATTAGCCAAATTCACCTGTATTTGGATATTCAGGCAGTTAGCAATTAGCAGGGCTGCCTCATCTGCCCTTTTGCAAGATTCCTGTTCTCAGCAATTCCCCAGGATACCAATATTTCTTCGAAATAAAGAACAACAAGCCACAGAGCTCCTCAGACAAGTCCTAGATGGGAATTACTAACTTGTTCTTTTAAAAGCATCTAATACTTGCTTAACATCTTACTCTGTTATCATCAGCAGACAAGGAAGTAAATCACCACCTTCATGAAACAGGAGTACACTATCCAGATTTTTGAAATAGAGAACAGAAATGTCTATGAACATTTTAATCTTTCTCTGTAGTGCTATGGAATATTAATCATGTCAGTGATTAATCATGTCCCACTGGTGGGATTATACCACAGCTAGGATTTCTCCCGAGCTAACATAGCTTTACAGGCCCATATCCTTCCGTGTTCGTACTCTTCCCAGCCACGGATTCTTCCTTGGTCTCCTTCCCTCCCCTCCCCTTCCCCGGGGTTTCTAATTGCATCCTTCACTTGGCCCGCAAACTAGATGTACTTTCATCAAAGCCAATCCTTTCCTTGAATGCAAAAATGTCACATTGGATATTATGGACATCAGCTCACAAACACTCGTATTTTGCTGCCTGTGGATGAATTAGGAGGTAATATTTTCTTTACATTTGGGAAAACAGACAGACAAATAACTATTCCCAATGAAAACATCAACATTTAGGCACAGAACCAGCATTGCAAAGAGCTTAACTTAATGCTGCATTTTCTTCTCCTGAGACTGCTCTTTAAAAAGCAAACAAGCAACCACCAAACACAAAAGCAGGACAATAGCTATTCCAGGGCAGACACGCATTCCCCTCGGTGAACTCAAAGATAATAAAGCTCAAGTTGGGACTATTACTCCTGGGACAAACAAATTGTGAGTGCTCAAACTTCTCCTTCACAGGGGACAGGGAATGGACAAAAATTGTCTGCTCTCTCTGTGTTCCAACACAAGAATTACAGTCATAAGCAGCAGCTAGGAGGAGCCAGGTTCAAAGAGGAAAGAAAGGAGGTTGGCCTTCCAGGCAGGAAACAGAAAACCCATGAAACTCCTTGGTAAAGGACACTGTGGACACAAAAAGTTTCCATGGGTTCAAGGGGAGGACAGGACAAACACTGGGGGTTACTGCATAGGAAACCCAGAACTGGCCCCAGAAATCCAAAGCTGAAAATAGCTGGCAGCTGTGAGACTCTTAAGAGGGCAAGTATCATATATGCTTGCCCTGCTCTTACTCCTTTGCTCAACCTGCTGCTCTTTCAACCTGTTGTGGAAGATAGAGATGGGAAATGGATCCATGGCCTGAGCCCCATGATCATTCTTACGTAAAATTAAATCAATTCACATCCAACCGACAACCCTGAAAACTCTTTTTCTTCTGTGGAGATGTTTACCTGGTTTATCTTGGGGATGTAGTATATTACAACTAATATGTGTTCTCCTGACACGCAAACCAGAGAGATACAAAGGAAACAAGCGGTAGCAGAGAACTACAGTGTCACAAGCAGTAAGCCCAAGAACGATTTTCCCCTCTCAGCCTGTGCTCCAGCCAGAGAGCATTAAAGTAGCTGCTGAAGAAGCTGGCTGCTAGAGCATTTTTTTTTTTAAAAAAGAGAAGAAACAAATAGTCTTACCAGTATCATGGCAACATGGGAAAACCGCTCATAAGTCTGACAGATATATGCTAGCCCTGTGTCATCCAGAAGGATTTTCTGAAGAATAAAGGTAGCAACCTAGAATGGGGAGAAAGCAGAAAAGAAAGCATATAAACAACTTATCTATCCTGAAAAGAGACAGCCTTTGTGCAGTGTTCTTTTCAAGGCAGTCCCAGAGCTGAAAGGCCTTTCAGCAGGCAGCAAATGCTTTACTCAGTGGAAGTTTAAAGCCAAAAGAAAATGCAGGACACTGCACAATGCTTGGCATCTCTGGCTAAAGGAAAGAGATGGACACAAAGCAGCGTGTACAAGATGACTGGATGCAGGTTGCATAAGACAGCAGCTACTGCCGGGCCGCTCAGGACAGCCTCAGGATTATGGCCATGGTACTCTAGTCACTCAGCAAGCAGCAGGAGAAGGATCTGTCCCTTGGCCCTGCCATCTAGACAGAAAGCTGATTTACGTTTTCATCTTGAGCGTTACTGATTCATCATGAGACACATTACTTTCTGGAAGAACCTCAGCAAGCCTTGTCAGCAGGCTTCACCAGAGACACACACACAGACTAAAACCTGTGGCCAGCCTACCTGGGTCATCAGATCAGTCTGACCACAGACCTGAATTCATGGGGGAAAGGGGCCTCGGATCAGAGGAGACAACAAATTGGTCCAGTGTGATGAACATTCCCATAACCACCACTAACAGCTGCTGCCCAACCTCTGCACTGTGTAGCTACATCATTTGTTCTCTCAGGGCAAGGAAAGGTGATCCAGCTTGGCCCTGAAAGTTACTCTGCAGGGCTGCAAAGGAGGGAATGGGTGTTGAGAGCAGCAAGATCTTTCCCAGCAAAACTACCAAGCTCAGGAACTCCAGCTTAGTTTGGTGATTTGGGTTTGTTTGTTTTTTGAGGAGGTAAAAACTCCACCCAGAGTTGCCCCAGCATTTGCAACAGGACACGAGCCAGCTCTGCAGGTTACTGGCTGCCTGGTCAGTCAGAGATAAACAACAAGTCTTAATTAAGACAAAAAGAGTAGGTACCGTTTTGGAGAGTTCACTGCCAGACTCCATAATGCGTAAGCACAGGGGGATAATTTCCGTTGTCAATAAGAAATTTATCACTTCTTGCTCATCAGTTTTCACCAAGGCCCCTTGAAAGAAAAACAAAGACCAAAATCAATAAATGATAAATTGTTTAAAAAAATCTCACCTTTCAAAGGGGGCCTGTGCTGCATCCTCCCTAGGAATCATGAAGTCTGAATCGCAGGCAAAGCAACTGTCATTTTAAATATGCTGCAGCACATAGCTGGAGAAGAAATCATTTTGGCAACATAAAAGTAATGAAGTTGCATTTGGGGGTTGCTTGTTTTTCAGGAAGGGGATGCATTCTTGACTCTTCCCCAGCGGTAACAAAAACACAAAAGGATCATGTCACCCACGGCAACCTCTGGGAAGAAGAACTGCACTTTAAGACCCTCTTTCTTTATGCATCAAGAGAGAAATGTTTTGGGCAGAAAGAAGAAAAAAACCCAGACAACAGGATAAGGGGAAGACAGGGCAAATACGCCCAAGCCAATGACAAAAAAGCAAAGAAAGCCCAGTCTGCGCCCATCCATCCCAGCGTCTGGCTGGCTGGGCTGAGGGGCAAGGCTCAACAAGCCTGCAGGTGCTTGTACTTGCAGGAAACATTTTTGGCAATGCACTCAGACTTCAGTGTTTTGTTATTAGTGAAAAGCCCGGTTCCTACACACTAAGAAGAACCTGCTTCCACAACTGATGGAAAAGGAACAGCTCCTCCTGTTAACATTACAGGACTCAGAAGATCTCAATAAAAAGAGACCTGTGATTTCGGTCATGCTGGTCTCTATACCCACAGCACGAACTGCATCCAACTTGATAATGCTGGAACACAGGTATCTTAATCTGGCTGCTTACCTATCACTCCGAGGCTTGTGAGCCGCAGGTACTCAAATGGACGTGTCTTGCTAACTGTGTGCAAGAAGGGGTACAGGAAGAGAGGGATATGAGCTGCCAGAAAAGCTGACCTGTAAGAAACAGAGAACACCGAGTGTGAGAGGCAAGGAAAACAAAATGAGCACACAATCCAGCGTTACCATGCAGAGCCTCAGACCCTTCCTGACAGATATCATTGCTGCTGCTCCTCAAAAGAGGGTAACAATTCATTCTCTAATGGAAAGGTAAGAAGTAAATTCTGCACTGGGTGTAGCACAAAACTTAACGCCTAAACCATCAGTTACCTGCATTGCTGCTGCCAGCTGATCAGGACCCACAGCACAAGCTGTTGGTTTTATTATCGCTCCTGCCACCAAGACTCTCCGTTTTGTACACTCACTGTTGCATTTCACCTTGCAGGCTCCCATGGGCAGGAACAGTCAGCCACAATTCATGCGCAAAGCCTCTGCACAACAGAAATCCAGACTGGCCGATCTCAAGGCATTACCACAGTTTAAACATGCACAGCCACCTTTCCCCAGGAGTCCTCACACTGCGTTCTGACAAGGGGGAAAAATACAGACTGCAGGGAGAAATCTGAAGGTTGCTCTGCCAGTAGAGGGAAGCTCTCTTGCATAACCTTCCAACGTTCTTCCTCTGTTTTCAGTTTTGAAACTTTAAACGTAAAGCTGTGTGGTGTAAAATCATCCTAGTTCTTTGGATATCATCTCATGGAGGGTTGCTGTTTAACGCTACTTTGCAGCAGCTGAAAACCAACTTCAGCTATGTAGCACTCTCTTCTCAGCAGGAACAGGCGCATGAGATCATGGATCTCTGGGTAATTTTCTTCTGAGTTTTAGCTACCAATTTTGGATGAACTAACATCATCTTTTCCCTTGATGACATGGGCTGGACACAGATTGAGAAAACTCCAGACATGGGTCTGCTATTGCTCCCTTGCCAGACACAAACTGTGGGAAGGACAATCCTGCTCATTCCACCCTTTGGACAGCTGGTCTAAATAACTGTAAGCTACTGATCTAAATAACTGTAAGCTCATTAAAACAAGGATCCTGCACACAGCACTCAGCGCAAAGGTACCCTTATCTCTGGCTGAGCTCCCAGGAGCTGCCACAACCCAGTGTTTTGGGAATTTGCAAGATCTCAGGATGATCCAGGGAATGCAATGCATTTAGGACCACCATAAAGCTGTCATCCTGATAATCTGTGCAAACAAGCGAAAGCAGCAGGCAGCTGCCTATCTTCCAGCTCTGTCCTCTGTTCCACTTGTCTTAGTAAAAAAGAAGAGAGGCGCTTACGTGCTTCTGGAGTCAAACAGACCAGCTGAGCTGTCAACATCAACACCTTAGAAAACTCACCCACTTGGAAACGCTTACCTCGTTTCAGGATGTGATGCAACACACTGTAACAGAGCTAAAGCATTGCATACTCTGTTGGACTGATGGGCTGTCAAAGTCGGAGGGTTGATCGATGGATAAATATTTACAATTTCCTAAAAATTAACAGATGAAGAAAAGTTAAAGGTGAAAACCATCAGAAAGCTGCACCAAAGCACTTGCTTAGCAAGGAACTATGATAACAGGAGATGACAGTCTGCTTTCACCAAGCAGTACTTTGAAGTTACATGGCAGCCACCACGCTGCCCAGGCAAAGGCAGAGCTGGGTCAGAGTCAATTTGACAAGGAGTCACAGGAATGCATTCAAACCTTAATTTCAGTAAAAGGAGGGGTTAATTTGATTTCCTGGCTCTTTACTAGTGTAGGAACTGCTTTGTTTTGAAGTTCCAGATCGAAGAGGAGTGTTGTTCCTGTGCCTAGAGGCAGAGCACACCCACTCTATTCATACTGTAGCTGCTGGTACTCTTCTAACTCAATGCAGGGGAAGCAGTGAGGGCGAGAAATCCGATTCAGAAATCTGCCTGCTTCCAACTACAGCTCCCTTCTAATTTGCTTCGCTTGTTTCAGGGCCACTCGGAGAACAGTTTGACATTGCCAATCTCGCACTCTTTTCTTTCCTTCTTCGAAAGAAATTACTAGATTTGGCACTGAGAGATAGTCAGTCATCAGCTGTAGAGTAGTTTGCCCAGAGATAAGCCGAGACATTCAGTTTCACATTTCATATTCCCCTGCAAGGACCTCTGGAGCAGGAAGCAGCTCTCCCTGATGCCCTTCCAGCAGGCTCCCTGCAAGGGGAACCTTTTGACCAGGAAGTGCTCAAGCTCATGCAAAACAAATCAAACCAGAGATCTCAGGAGTAAGACTGTTGTGGCTTTGCTATGACATTAGATGAAAATAAGCAGAACGTGATCCACAGGGAGCTCATACATCCAAGAAATTGCCTGTTCCCCTTCCAACTATGCAAGCTGTCTCATTAGAAATATTAAAGACTGCACACATCACCTTGCGAGTGATGATTAATTGCAAATGGGCTTCCCACAGCTGCTCCCCCACCACATGATCCAACATACATCATACTTCCAGCAATGGCAATACGAGACCCGACCAAGGCCTTCCCAGATCTGCCCCATGGACACACAAGCTCTTCAATGTGCTGGTGCTGCACCACAGAATGAAGACGCCACCAGTCCTACCCACCTGAAGGAGCGCTGCAATCGTGCCAAACGAGTGCCACAGCATCGGGGCAAGGTCAGGAACAGACTCACGCTTCTTGCTCAGCTCCAGCAGCGCATTCTCCCGTGTCTCGGGGCTGGACAGCTCATTGATCCACTGGTAGATCTTTTCGCGGTCAACCTGAGCCAGCGCTGTTGGCACAGGCTGGGAGGGAGACAAAAGAACTTCAGTCCAAACATTTTATTCAAATCTCACCCAAACCCTTCCTACAATCTGGCAGATAAGCAAAAAAGCACTCAAGAAACTCCTGACTGGGGGAGGGAGGAACTAAAGCTGCATTAAGATGCTCTGGATACGGATCCCTTCCTTAGATTAGTCTTATTATTTCACCTGTTTGAAATGCAAAGGTTTTACTTTCTGGCCTGACTCGTTAGGACACTCTCTCTTAATCTGCCTGTCAAGTAGTATCTTGTAACTTCATTCAGCAATATAAGAGAGTCATGCCGCTGCCTGTTTGTGCCAGCAGAGCTCCTGGGGAGGTCACACATACTTTAGCCAGCTATCATTTGCTCCACCTGCATTTAGCACGCGTTCGTTTCATGCTTCAAGTGCAAGCTTCCACAAATTCAAAGGCAGACGCTACCTCTCCAAAAACATCCATGACATTGGAACCCGCCAACAGGATTCATCTGACATACATGAGAAAAACATTCATACAAATATGAGAAAAATTCTCACTGCTCTAACATCAGCATGACACCATCCACAGACAGTGAAACATGCTGTTAGAGATGTCTTGTATTCATCCCATGTATCTTTTTACATGCATGGAGCTAAAAGGGAATTTTTCAAAACTGATTTTGTGCAAAAATCCCTCTTCAAATAAACCCAGAGAAGGGCAGATCTGTATTCACAGTCAAGGCACATTTTCTGCTACTCAGGAGAAATGCAGGATTTCTCTTCTGCCTTTCTTGGAACATCAGGGAAAGAACAACATCAAGGCCAAAAAGTTTTCAAGCCAAAAAAATGAGGGAGGGCTGGGAAGGAAAGGAAGAGAGACAGGGACAGTGGAATTGTACCGTAGTTTCTGTGGAGAGGGCAAGGCACACACAAGTCTTTCAACAAAAGTTTGTCACATTCCTCTACTGGCACAAGCAGTACTCAAGGTAGAAACAAATGCTCAACAGGCTTCCTAAGTAGACAGTTTGGTGATTCAGATACAAAATTTTGAGGAAGACAAACATCAACATTAAAACCTCCTGTGTGAACACTTCCAAAAGCCTGTTCAGAACCTATTCAAACATTCTGCCATACTGTTTACTATTCAGGTAAAGCACAGCCCTCTAGGTATGCTACTGCTCCTGAGCTAGCCTGCATGCAACCACCTCAGCATCCCCACATGTATGGCAATCACAGCTGGAAACAGAGAACAGACCGTCTTTCTTTTATTTTTGGAGGTTTTAAACCCAGACTAAAACTCTTTATGCGCTTACCACAACAGATGTGAGCACTGCCTGTACTGCACTGACAGCAACGCTACTACTAAGCGGCTCATCACCAAGGCACTGAAGCGAGCACAAAGGAGTTCAGGAATTGAAAGTGGCTGGAACCAAACCTGAAACCATACACCAGAGGCAGGCTCCCAAAACTGCAGGAGGGATGGAAGGAGACTTCTTAACCTTTGGCAGACACCTCCAGAGCTTTCCGTCTCTATTTCTGCAAAGGTTTCCCTCCTCCGTTCATCCACATGTTATATCCACAGTCACATCCAAAGAGAGAAATCCCACAACTGGGGAAGAATTTTTCCCCCAGCCACTTTCATCGTATTATTTAACTTAAATGTCTATATATAAGCCAGTGTGCTGTTACCAATCCCTATACTCTTAGGGCTTAAATACCTTTTTAACTGTTCATCTTTCCTCCTATCCTCTCTTTTCTCTTGTCTACTCAATTTTTATTTTTTTTTCCCCCAGAACCTCACACTAAATTAGTAATCCTGTCAAATTCATTGTGCTCTTACAGCTGGGAGTGCAATTCCAATGGCAACTTCTACACTGGAACTCAGAAAGAGAGGAAGAATGTACAGAGCTCATTTGTTTTCATTTGGGATGGCAGAGTGACAAGCAGTGTAGCAATGATGTTGTTATAATTGTGTTATCTAAAGCTTCCATCTATTTTTCTAGACTCACTGGATGTTTCAGTTCCTGTAAGCTTAAATACATCGACCCTTTAAAAGCACAATCATGTGTTTGTGATCCCTAGAGAACACTAAGTAGATTTTCCACACAATTAAGTTTATGATGTCCAATATCTGTCTTAGCCAGAACCAACTGCTTTTCACAGGCTCTACAGTGGCTCCTCTCATTTTAGTTTAGATTGAAAGATATATTTTTCCCAATTTCCTACTTTATTGTTGTTCCCCGTTCTCCCTCTAAAACCTAAAATTCTGGGGAACCCTGAGGGATACAAGGACCTGCAAGGTCTGAGACAGAACCCTGCCAGGCAGACCTTTTTTTGCACACAGGGAAAGCAAAAGTTACCAACAGTATCTCAACACAGCACAAACTAGCCGCCTCTGCATCATGAAAAATCTTGTAACACCTTCCTCAAGAGAAACAGCATTACCTCAAACATCCATGCTCGATTACATCTTCAAAAGTCACATAACAAACTGAATTCAGGCAACCGGCTTTCTCTTCTGAGTTTAGCAGTTCCTGCTAGGCACACCAGTAAGCATACTTGTCAACCAAAGTAGAACATTGACTAACTGGATACATATGCTTTTTAAACTATCTTGACAGATCACCAGCTCAAAATGAACTTTGAACTTCAGTAGCAGTGAGTTAGCTGGTTTGAGTCGGGCTTTCAATGCCTTACTGTTTGTTACAGCTACACTTACTGGTTTTAGCCTGTTCTCGAGCCTCTAGCACCTCATGCTGTCTTCAGGTTTGAAATAGAAGTGTCAGCTCTGCCACCAGCATCACTGTTGTCATGGTTTCAGTTGGGACAGAGTTAACTTTCTTACTAGCAACTGGTATAGTGCTATGTTTTGGATTTGGGATGAAAGTGACATTGATAGCGCATTGATGGTTTTGGTTGTTGCTAGGCAGTCAAGGCCTTTTCTGGTCCTCACACTGCCCCACCAGCGAGCAGGCTGTGGGTGTACAAGAGGCTGGGAGGTGACACAGCCAGGACAGCTGACCCCAACTCACCAAAGAGATATTCATTGCCATATGACGTCATGCTCAGTATATAAAGCTGGGGGAAGAAGAAGGAAGGGTAGGGGAACGTTTGGAGTCACGGCATTTGTCTTCCCAAGTAACTTTTAAGCATGATGGAACCCTGCTTCCCTGGGGATGGCTGAACACCTGCCTGCTGATGGAAAGCAGGGAATGAATTCCTTGGTTTTGCTTTGCTTGTGTGTGCGGCTTTCGCTCTACTTATTAAGCTGTCTTTATCTCAACCCATGAGTTTTCTCACTTTTACTCTTCTGATTCTCTTCCCCATCCCAACTGGGGGAGTAAGCGAGCAGCTGCACGGTCCTAACTGCCAGCTGGGGTCAAACCGTGACAACTGTATAAAGACCAATGCTCTGGCTTACCACAACTTTATCATGACAGCATTCACAACACCCAAATGGATTTCTGAGCCAATTCATGACCCTACTAAGAGGTAACATTATTTATTGCAGCTCGCAAGCACAACTCCAGAGCCAAACACCCTCCCCTGTCACCTTTAGTCTACGCATACGAACCAACTGTAGTAGGAAACATTTCAATACAGAACTACCAGGTGGCGTGAATTATGTACAAATTAAATATGCATTCAAATGAATCCCAAAATAAAGTCGATTTCTATTCTTGAAACAGATTATTTTGTTAAAATTGTCTTTAAAAAAATCCTTTTACAGAGAGGTGACTAGAAGGCAGACAGAGGATTAATGGGAAATACAACAGTTCCTCACACATTTTGACAAGCACTTAGGAATTACATTGTTATAAAAATGTAAATGCTGATTAAGAGAGTTCTCTATGATCTTGCATACCCTTCTATGCTCCAGAAAGCGTCACTTTAAATCAGAAGTATTTGCCAGCACTCCAAGAACCAATTTAAAGTCACGAGCACTTAAACATAGTGAAAAGACTTAAATCCTGTTCATAAGTACTATACCCACTCTTGTTAGTCCAAGCAGATCCTTGAGCTACGTTCATCTGAAACCAACTGTAACTGCTAGTCTTGCAGTACACCTCCCACACCCAATACACACCACAGACTCAACCAACTCTGGAAAGTCTTATACATGCAACGAACATGCATTTGAAGAAGTGGAAAACGAAACACAAACCCGCTCAGATGGCAGATAAGATGCAATAACCACATTGTTCAAACTCAGCTTCCGTTTTTGAATCCAGCCAGGCCAAGATACCATTCCACTCCCACCAGCCTGAACATCAGGCATCCCATCCCACCACAGCAGTTTCCTGAGGGAGCAGAGGGCAAGCACCAACTATGGACAGCACTGTAAGGTATTGGGGGTGAAAAGGCAAGAAACAGGCCATCTCTGCCTTTCGTCCTGCTCGCCTGCCACCCTGAGGAACTTTTCATTATCTCCTCTTTCCCTCTGCAGTCAAGGCCAGAAGTAAAAATGCTCCCCAGAGGACCGAGTAGGTGTCTGGGCGTGGACGAGGGGTCCAGGCGCAGGGAGGGAGAGCGGCAAGAGCAGGGAAAACCCTACGTGATACACACCGGGTTGGAGGCACACAGCCAGGGCACCCAGCAAAAAAAGCCCTCCTGGCCCCTGGGCAAGCCATCCCACTCACACGAGCAGCAGAGCAAGCCACAGCCGCCTCGGAGAAGTATATAGGAGCTCCCAGGGGAGCAGCCTGGAGCAAGAAAGAGCCTGCCCACTACCAAAGGCATCCCGCCACCCTAGTCGGCCACCGGGGCGCTGAGGGGAGTACGGCCGCGACCCCACGGCCCCGCTCCCCACGCGGCCTACGCCAACGGGGTCCCCGTTCCTCGTTCCCCGTTCCCCTTCCGCCCGATGCACGGAGCCGCGTCTCACCGCAGCCGTAGCCAAGCTGTGCATGGTGGAAGCGGTGCCAATACTGCGGCCAAACCCGCCTCAGGAGGCCGCCGCCATCGACCCAAGGGCCCGCCCTGACCCTTCACCCCGCGCGCAAGGGAGGCTGGGATAGGGGACGGGGCAAAGAGCAGCTGCCGCCGCGCATGCGCAAAGGAGGCGGGCGCGGGGCCCCCGCCAAGGCGGCCAGCTTCAGCGCATGCGCGCCCGAGTAGGGCCGTGCCGCCGAGCTGACGTCAGCGCGTGCGTGCGGCGTCTGGCGCTGCTGGCCGGTTCCCGCCATCCGCCGCCGCCGCCCCCCACCTCCCCTTCCCCCCCTCCCCGGGCCTCAGCGGCCCCGGGG
>VZSZ01005190.1:3490-46234 GCA_013398815.1 Ibidorhyncha struthersii | reverse complement strand
GGGTGAAGTGGTGTTGGGGGGGCTGTTTCTCGTTTTAAGTTGCTTTAAAGATTTGCGAGAAGTTCTGCGTTGGTGAGTTATGTCTGCTCGGCTTTCAGCAGTGAGGAGTCGTCGGCGCGTTGCTGCCCAAACTGGGAGAGATTTTATTAACCTAAGTTTCCTTGTGCCTAACTTCCCTTCGCCGTGTTTGAAAACACCAGCCAAACAGTTCCACCGAACTTCTACAGAAACTTCAAGCCACGCTGATGTCTGTCTGTAGAGATTCTTTGGCCTGCCTAGTTACGAATTTCTCCTTTTTAACAGGTTTTAAAGGTGGAGTACGCTTGCTCTTGTTAGCTCTTTTCCGTGAGAAAGCATGGCTCCGCTAAAGGTGCACGGACCTGTCCGGATGCGCAGCATGCAGACTGGGATTACAAAATGGAAAGAAGGGAGCTTTGAAATTGTGGAGAAGGACAACAAAGTGAGTCTAGTGGTTCACTACAATGTTGGAGGAATTCCAAAGACGTTTCAGGTACACCAAATATTAAGGCTTTTGTTTGAGCAGTGCATGGATTGTGCTCTTTTGTGAACAGCTGTACTCTTCAAGGCTATTAAGTGTCATGCAAACTTCCCTCTGTCACTGTTTCTTGTTCCTCATTTCCTGAACACTAATCCCTTTGTATAACTCTCCTGTAAATTATTCATGTGTATTGTTAAAGGATCTGTCGAGGTCAGCATCAAGATACCACTGAATGGATGGAAAGAACCAAAAAGCACAAAAAAAGTTACCAAAGTATATAGGATCATGGCTCACATGTTCAGATTTTTTTGGAATATGTAACTTTTGTTACTGGTACATTTGCAGAGTCTAGAGGTGAAGATCCTGAATGCTTTGTACTAGCAGTTTTCCCAGCTGAAGAGCATCAGTGTTAACACACTTATAACCTTTCTGCTTGTTTATACAAGACTCTACTGAACAGCAGTTGTTACAGTTTTAGGTTTTAAAAACGTGAGGCAATGTGATTGCCTCACTGGGAGACTGATGCATATCACTGTTAAGGATTCTCTTGCAATCTTCAGCCTAAATTGCCCTTTTTTCATTCTACAGTCATTTTCAGCTGAGTCTTCCTAGGTTTTTTGTGCAAAATGCCTCAGATTGAGAGAATGTGAAAGAGTGTTTTTCTGTAAGAAATTTTTATATGATTTAAAAATATGTAGAGTACATAAGAGCAGTTGGGAAAAAAAAATCTTGTCTTATTTAGTAACTTCGTGAACTGATCTAATTGTTGGCTTCTGCTTTTTCATGCCACTGTTGTTTTTCATCAGTAGCGTTCACCAGACCTTTCTCTAAGCCATTTATTTCAGTGCGGGACTTGATGGGAAAAAAGTTCACTTTATTTTTGGAAGATCAGGTTTTGCTGCCTTAGTGTACTGGAAAGGCTCAGCAAAGAACCTGGCAGCCTGTGTTGCCTTGGAATCAAGGTGTGAGAAAATCATTAGCTGTGGATAGTTCGTACCTCTGTTACTGTAGACTTGAAAAGAATTGTTTGCCTTCTTGCGTGCAACGCTATGACTGCATGTTTGATTTAATCCAGCGTTGGACCACATTGCTTTTGAGAAGAGCGGTCTCTTCTTCCCTGAGTGCTTGTTCTCACACGCTCCTTTCTGCCCAGACAAGCATTGACATGGTGTGACAGTGACTCGAAAGGTGGTTCCATAGGGAGGATGAGCCTATAGAACAGCTAGCCATGGCCTAAAGGGGCAGGTTTTGCTCCCAGCCTCTTACATGTGCTGGCTCTTGCACTCGTCAGATCTCTCTCTGAGCCCAGTGGAGGGTTTTCACGTGAATTGATTTGGGGAAAAGACCAAACACAAGATCTGGTGAAGGGGGTGATATGGCAACAGAGGAGGAGGAGGAGGGAATGCCGCATCCTTAGACCTATTGTTTTTGTTTAGATGTTGGTTATTTTTCAGTGGGATCTGCTTTCTGGTCCTGTTCATCTCGAAGCAACACAGACACCGGTGCAAGAGCGTTGGTGGGAGTGAACAGCAGGCAGGGAGAGCTGCCTGCCCCTTGCGCTGCAAGCTTGTGCTTGAGCGTAGTTTGTGTGAACCGGCCCCAGTCTGTCACAGTGCTCTTGTGTGATGCTTCAGGCATGACAATTTCCTGATAATTTTGCTTTAGAAGTAGCATTCCCTATTTTTGACAGATTGCTCTGTGGGTGATTTCCCCACCTTTTTTTACTTTCCTGTAATGGAACATTTGGGTGGATCCAGGGTTATATTTCTTACTACAGTGACTGGTATGTCATCAATTATCTTATGTCAGGTGATATGTTTTACTGATATTTCAGGGCTTTGACTAAGAGTCTAGAGGCTAGGTGTGTATTAAGAGAAATGCTTTGTTTACCCCCACCTCGCAAGACTTTGTGAGGCCGACTGGCTCGTAGCAGGTGCACGGAGAGTATGGATGAAGCCCTCTCATGATAGCATTTTGAGTTGAAATAGGTTGTTTTGCACTGAGATGGTGAAGTAACTGTAATCCCTTTGCGCTGGGCTCAATGTTTTAGGAGAATATGAAAGATTTGGAGCCTCCTTTTAAATTTGAAGGCATTTTTAGCTTATATTAAAAAAAAGCCCCACCTTCCCCCCAAAAAAAAACCCAAAACACAATGACTGAGCACAAAGTACTTCAGAAGGGTAATTTTCCCAGCAAAATAAACCCTTAGTTTCCAATTGAGGTTGTTTTCCAGCCTCTCTTATAAACTACTCTTGTGTCTAGATTGGCTTTCCATGAAGCTAGAGATCTGCATGGAAAGAAAAGAAATCTTGCTGATGGACATGGAGTGCCTTTTACTATCTCAGTCTTTTGTATACCTGAACAAATTTAAATAAATATCGGGAATAATTTTTATTTTTAAACTTGTGTATAATTTGAAGGAGACAAGAGAGGTTCTAGACCAATGTACAGCGAAACTTTGGTGTTAGAGTATAATTAGTGTTCATGTCTATTGATTCAACATTGTTATTTAGGTCAGTAATGTGGCAGTATGCAGGTCAGGCCAAATTAGGAGAAGACTCCAGCCTGATGGGCAGTGTTTTACTCTGTCCCGTGTAGTGCCCGATGACCTTGGCTGTGGTTTCCAATCTTGTATGAAGCATTGAGGATAGCAGTATACTGGCACGGAGGTCATTGTGTAGCTAGTGCCTGATCTTAGGCGAGGCTAAAGAAGCTTCAGCAAAATGAAGAGTTAAGCAAAAAAAGGACAAGGGAATTGAAAATGAGAGTATGCTTAGGTATGTATTGTCAAACTTCCCTGCAGTCTGCAGATGTGAGAGATTCTCTTGACTCTTCTGCTTTAGGAGTTACCCTCAACCTGCGTGAACAGTAGAGCCTTTACTGAGCAGCCAGTTCTTATAGGTGACTTAGCATGAGGTACAATTAAGTAATGGTATAATAAAGCAGCAGCAGCATTATTAGGGAGCACAATTTCTTATGAAAATTATTCTTGTACTTGACCATAACCCTGAAAGTTTTGACACCACTTAATTGTTATAATGTTGCACACGGACTAAGCATGTTTTTTATTGACTTACTCCCTCAGCAGATTTTTTTAAGCTAGGTCAAATCGGTCTTCCCTGAGAGCAAATTATAAAGCGAATAGAAGTTTGTACTTCACATTTAAAACTTTTTGCATCTTAAACTATATTTCAAACTTGATGTAGAAGTTTCAGGCAGCTAAATGGGACTGTATGAAGCTCTTGCTCCTTTACATTCAAAAATGTCGCACTCAATAGCGAAGCAAGTTTCAGAAAGCTTTTCCAGGAATATAGGGACTGTTGAGCTATAGTGATACTGTCCTTTCAGTTCTGTTAGCTTCCAAGATCACTGATTGCATTCATTCTGTGAGGCTTAATGTTTGCTCGGAATGGAGCAAGGAGAAGTACTTTGGTGCAAGTGCCTCTTACCCTCTCTATTTGAAGTGTTTTGTTGGAATCTGTAAGTGTTTTGGCCTTTAAAAAATGGATTTATGTTTATAGTCAATTTCTTGTTTTCAGCTAAGCCATAACATTAAAACTGTGACCTTAAGACCAAATGGTAGAAAACTGTGCTGCCTGATGCTAACGCTAAAGGATACCAGCTTCCTGACAATTGATAAGGTACCATTTAAAGACGCAAATGAAATGCGGATGTATTTGGATGCAGTCCATCAAGACAGGATTCACACTGGTAAGTGCAGTTGTTGTAAATCATGTTAATAACAGTTTGGAGAGGGCTTGGTGCTGTGTTTTCTTTTTTACGTCTTTAGCCATTTTGTCCTCCTTGTGTACAGACTTTCTTTGCCTTTGTGTAAATGCTTCTTTCTGGCCCTGAACCCCAATTTTTGTTATATACCTTTCTCATAATGTGCCTTTGTCATGCTGAACAATAAGCAGAGATAAAACATGTAGGAATTGTTTATGTTGTAAGTATGTTGGTGTTTGAAAAACTCTTGTCTGTTTATCACATGTGCATAGTCACTTTCCTTTCAATTTTACCTCTTATTTTGTTCTTTTTAAGGATAGGAACTTTACTGCCAACTGAGTAAATGACCAATATAAGGGATATCCATAAACATGTGCTTATGTCTGTGCACTCAGAATATCGTACTGCCTGTTGGCAAGAAGTCTAGTGTGTTCCTTCCAAAATCAACTCCAGCTAAATAATGTCTTAGAAATAAGAATGCCAATCAGTTAAATGACAATCAAATGAAATGTTATGTACTTTTCCTGTCAGCTGGGAAACCCTCTCAGGGATCTGGCAGCTTTGGAGGTGTGCTGGGCAGCAGGACCACACAGAAGGAAGCTAATAGGCAATTCTCTTATATAGAGAACCAGGTTTGTTGTTCAAATTTTTCCTCTCCTTTCATTTTATTTCGTTCATTCCCTCCTCTCATTCCCTTATTGCATGTTGTTTAGCATGAGTTTAGCAGACTTCAGCCAAATGTATATATTGAAAAGCTGCTGACCTAGTTTTGTAGCAGGATAAAGTTATTGAATTTCTGGCGTTCCGCTCAGTTTTTTGTGTAAAATTTGCAGACTTTTCCCCAAAAGTGGTTTTCCTTCAAAATATTTTAATTCTTCCTTTTCTCCCTGAATAACACAGATATCACAGTGTATCTACCGGCTTTAATTTACTTTGTTATCTCTGTGAATATACATGTATTACCACCCTGAGGGAGAATATTTTTGATGTTGTCCCAAAACAAACTTTACGTGTTGCTTAAAGGCAATCTCACAATAAAAACTGTAAGGCTGTATATACAGTGGTAAGATTAGACATGTTTAGTTTTCAAGTCTAAAATTGACCAACATTCCTTAGTCAACCAACTATTACCGCTTTCAATTGCATTACACGTGGCACTCGCTTGGCCTGAGGCTGTCAGGGCACTGTTCTAATTGTGTGGGTTTTAATGCGGCTGCTTTTTTTTTTTTTAATACCACCCAGGATTGATCTGGGGATAGTTAGGAATTGTACCTTGGGTTTTGTAATGTTAAAGCATGTAAAGGAGATTTTAAAAACTAAAGTTCAACTTACTTAGTGTTGGAGAGAAGGGAGATTGGTTACTGAAGTAGAGTTTCATGTTTATGACTTGCATCGATACAGTCAAAATTTTACCTATGTCTAGTTAGTGTTAAACTCTCTTAATCTATTACAAGTAGCATTTTTCTGCTTTTGGATGCTGTGCTGTAGCAAGTAAAGCAGTGGTGTAAATGCTAGGTTAGACTAAAGCCGGTCATGTTTTTTACTGTTTCGGTTGTCTCCTTGACCCACTCCTCTTGGATTTTGCAGACTCCTCCCAAAAGAGTGGCTGTGGAAAGTAAGGAGGAAAATCCATTTCGCAAGGTGCTGGGTACCCCAGCAAGAGCGTCTGTTAAGAATTCCGCTGGAACTGGAGCACCTAGCAACAGGGTGAATGTTTCAGCATCTCCTGCGTCATCAGTCCCTCACAGAACGGGCTTGTTGGAGAATCGGTAGGAGTGTTATCCTCTTATTATGTTATTGTTAAATTTTAGCTCTTTATAGAGCTGCAGGTGGAACTCAGTATCCCTAGAAGTAAGAAGGGAATATGTTTCTTCCTCTGGTTTTGCTGTTGCTTTTAACAGGATATTAATACGTGCTTTTCTAGCCTCTGGCTGGTACTGGCACTAGAGCTTTATCAACAGCTTAAGAGTTGGGCAGACCAAATTCTTCTCTGTATGCTATGTTATAAAAGTGGAGATTGTGGAAGATAGGTGCAGAATGCACAGAAAGCATAAAGTTCTGTTCAGTTGGAAGAGGATCAGTTACTAGCCTTTCTGAAAGAATGACCACTTCAAAAATTTTCTGTCATCAGTGAAAAGAGGAAAAGAACACAACTTCCTGGTTCAGAAATGAGTGAAGATTATCCCAAAGAGAATGATTCTTCAACGTAAGTAACTGTTGTTTCTAGTTTCTGATTTTAAACTCTTAATTCATTTGTAAAGGCAAATTTTTCTGAAAAGAATGCTTGGGTATTTCCTGTCTCAGCAACATGGTACAGGCCAGCCACTAGTCAAATTCTGAACACGCTGGGTGCTTGAAATGTGGTTTGCATTCAGGATTAATGAGGGAAACACAGCCTGGTCCAGTAGTTGATTTACGCGAACTAGCACATGCAAATTTTGTGTCATCTTTCTTTTGTCAGTTTAGTCAGGATTGACATATGTGTATAGCAATAGGCACCTCCTTTATTGAACTTGCTCTGACCCTTTGCAAAACAAAATTCATAAAGGGAAATTGACATTTGGAGAATAAGCTCCGTTTGTTTGAAAATGCATTTAATCATAAGTAAGAAGGCTTCTTTAAATGAATTGGTTAAACTTATCTGCGAGTAAAGTTTAACTGTTCCATAGTCAAGTATTAAAGGTGACAGGAGATAAATGCTTTAAAACAAGTTGTAAATATCAAGCAGTAATATCTTGTATCTTCTGTAACTGCACTGACTTCCACTTTTGTTTATCTGTAGGAATAATAAAGCCTTGAGTGATCCAGCATGGAAGTACTTGAACAGTAGCAGAGAGAAACAGTTGAATCTGAAGCAGGCAGAGGAAAATAGGACATCAGGTAAAAAAAAAAAAAAAGTAAAGCCAAATGATACCTGGCTTTGACTAGTACGATTTTACCCATTTGATATTAGTTTAGAAAGTTGCTGCAGATGTGGTTTTCCTGATCTGCTTTCCCTGTGCCACTAACTTTCTTGCTTCCTACAGAGCTGTGTATGAGATGCAAACAACTCATCTTTGTTTTCAAAGCCTATCCTGCTCTAGTGTGACCCTGACTTTTATACTTAGGTGCTGATGCCAGCCCATGTGCCGCCTTGTTTGAAAATTCAACAAGCAGCTTCAAACTTTGCTCCAAGCTGCCCTTCCCCTTGGGAGGGGATTCCTGTAAACACCTAAGGATTTCCTTTTTGCTTGCTTTCCTGTTTATTTTTAAAGCTCTCCTTTGCTGTTAATGCCTACGTGAATTGTAGGCTGTTTTTTGTGCTGAAAATGTGTACTGTTTGCTTTTATTTCCTTATCTCTTCCCCAGAACTTAGCGGGGGGATCTCTTTGGGGCCAGGACTTTTTGTTCTGTTGGTACCAAAGTTCTATTGGATACGGGTGTGTGACAAGGTTTTATAGACAATATAGAAATATTGACAGTATGTACATGAGCTAGTAAGCAGCACCATTCTTCAGTTTTACTTATAAATACTGAGCCTGTTTCCCCATAAAGGGGAATGTATTCAAGATCTTGTTTTTATAGGGAATGTTGCTGAATGCGTTCTTTTTTAGTGCGGCTCTGATGGTACAAACATGTTGCTGGAGGAACCCGTAATGTGAATGTGTATCTCTGAATAAAAATCTGGTTTGCTCTTTGGAGTCAAAATTAAATCTGTCAGTGTATACCTGCAAGTTCAGGTAACAGTATTGTGAACTTCCTTCGTATATCTGCATTTTTGAAAGCTGCATGGCTCAAACCACTTCGAGCTGGGGTAGCAGTGTTTATTCATTATCCAAACTAAATTACGCTGTGATTCGCTGTGATTCACTGTAAGAAGTGTTTTTTTGGCTCTTGAGAGCGTTTTTTTTTATGTGACACCATCTGAGGCATTAAGAGGCTCAGGATCTGACACAGTGATATCAGAACAATGAAACAATCATATTTTGCCCCAAGCACATAGTAATTTACTGTGGAATTTGGAGTGGGAAGAGAAACTGTTTTCGCTTCTGAATATTTACCTTGAATTTTGAGAGCACTGTATTGGAAATCATTAGTGAGTTTTCTGGTACATGTATCTTGTATATTTGAACAAGAGCTGGATTTTTATTATCTTTCAGATAGTTAAGATGATTCAATGACTTTTTAATGTTTCATATTGCAATTTGGATTTGATGGAGATTACGGTATTAAATTCTATTAAAACTCCAGCATGTCTTTACTTACATATTATTAATATTTGCATTAGTACTTCTAAGCGTGTGTGTCAGTACTTTCCCAACCAATCCTGGAAAACAGTATTTGAGAGGTTTTAAACCTTTTGACTCAATACTTTTAAACGAGTTGTGTATTGTATAAATAGCTGAGTTACCTGGAACAAAATGACCTACCTCTCTTTCTGTTTTTTCAAGGTATTTTACCACTGCAGTCATCATCCTTTTATGGTAGTCGGTCTTCATCAAAAGAGTACTCCACTGGCAGTTCCGCCCTGGACAGGTAGGACTGATTCACTAGCATGAACTGCAAATGACAGTTCTTTCCCAGGAATTAGGATCTTCAGTTTCCTGTGTGTTTATCACATGGTATATAGCTTATACGAATAAAATGTGTAATTATTTTCTTTTTTTCCACCAGGAGTACAATCTAGGTATTCAGGGTGCCTAGAGTTGCTCTAGTTAAATCTGCAAACTCCAGTTACTGCTTACAATAGACTTTCTGAAATCACTCGAGTCTGTTAGAGTCATTGTGAATGACCGATCCAGATGATATGTAAACTCTAGATGGCTCAAACTCTATATAAGCTCTGGAACTTTAGAATGAACCCTTGCTTCATTTTTCCAAAGTAGATAAATGGCATGAAACTCTGTATTTTAATAACAGTATTTTAGTTTTGGGGGGATTTAGATTTTATTGGGATTCTTCTGTGTTAGATGCTGTGCAATCAAACTGTCGGTCTCTGCCCTAGATAGATGAGATACAAGATCAAGGAAGAAAAGAAGCATTGTCCATGAGCTTTACACATGGCGGACTGAGGTCCGGAGCGATTAGGTTACAAAAACAAGAGGCTGAAAATTAAGATTCTGGTCCAGATGTGAATTTTAAGTGTATCTTAGGAGTGGTGATCTCACGTTACAGGATTGTTCTTCCTCTCATCATACAGTGGCAGGAGTTGTTAAATATCTTAAAGACAAAAGACTTGGTTACACTGCATGCACACCTGTGGATGTAAGGAAATTTAACCAAATAAAGTATTTAAGTGCTCTGGAAAAAAGTTCTCTCTCACACACTTCTTTTGCATTATGGTATATGTCAGTTATCTTGTGTGGCTTTACCAGCCCTTGTCTCCTATAGTGATACAATTCCAGTGTTATGGACTATAGCTATTTAAGTAAAAGCATTAGAAATTTTACGCTTCTTATCCATTTATGTTTTTAGGTCTACTGTATCCAGCCAGACCCCTTCAGCCAAAAGGAGCCTGGGATTTCTTTCTCAGCCTGCCCCTCTTTCTGTTAAAAAAATGAGATCTAATCAAGATTACACAGGGTGGAACAAACCCCGAGTGCCCCTTTCCACCCATCCTCAACAGCAATTACAAGGGTAAATTTAATTTTCTTTATCTGGCATGCACACTTTGATCATCAGAACGTGCACATTCTTGTTACAATTATTTAATGTAAAAAAAATCCTGAAATTAGTGAACACTGAGACAGGGAACACTCTTCCTAGTTTGGGAAATATGTATTCTTAAATTTAATTCCTGGTAATTTTAGAGATACAATAATTTCAGGTAATGCATATTCCTTTTTTACACTTTCTTGATTCATTTCTCTGTCTTGTGTATGTGCACACATTTTTTTTTAATTTTGATTGTAGAAACTCATGGGTGCTTTCCTGATAAATGCTGCCTTCCATGAGTTTTCAGTTTAGTCTGAAAGGCAGAAGGACAGCTCACCTCCAATAAGAAGCTTTGTGGGGAGTGGCTGGGATGAACATGTTAGTAGTGCTGTGTTTAACACTGGTATGTTTACACATTGACATGCATACCATGTTCAATCTTTTTTTCAGATTTTCAAACCTGGGAAACACCTGCTATATGAATGCCATTCTACAGTCCTTGTTTTCAATTCAGTCTTTTGCTAATGATTTGCTCAAGCAGGGTATCCCATGGAAAAAAATTCCGCTCAATGCACTCATCAGGTAAAATTCACTTTCTGGGAAGGATATTTTCTCTTTCCTTACTGAGGAACTAGTTTTGTAATACTCAAGTACCTTTGTAGAGGGTAATTTTCATGTGTAGATAGTGAAATAAGTCATAGAACTCTCTGTATTTTGTAGTTTTACTTTAGAAATAGGAAGTAAGCTCTTAAAAATTGCAATGCTGACTTACAGGCAGTCTTTTATATCTTCTACTGTATTTCTAGCAGCAGAATTAAATGCTTCAGAAGAAATGCAAGAAACTGCAAAATAAATAGATGCAGAATAACTTTAAAGCATTACCAGCTTGGGTTTAAGCTGATCACTAACTTCACCTGCTATATGAGTGCTAATGCCTTTTTGAAAAATATCCTTTGTCTAGTAGCTGTGAAGAGTGTTCCAAGTTCTGCATACTTAATCTTTTTCTAAATTCGGCTGAACTCTCAGTTCAGTCAAACCTCATGTCAAGAAATTCCAAAGGTTTCTGTAATATGTAAAACTCTCTTTTCTATTTGAAATTTTGGATTCCTGTGCCATTTAGATTCCATTGTATGTCTATCAGAAAGACAAACTGCTTTTTGCTCGATGTACTGCACTCTCTGCCATTTGGGTTTTTTATTATATATGCTCTTGTGTACCTTGTTTCTTTTCTATCACTGAACAAGATTCAGGATTATCAGAACCATTTCTGTTTCCATTTTAGCGTTTTATATCTTTGAGGGTAATTTCTATTTTTGTTGTGTCTTTTTGAACTCTTCCTGCGCTACTCGGGATCAGAGGTTGTTCCACGTGCCTCTCCAAATGCCCTTTCCCTAATTTTTGTAGAAAGACCTCTGAAGCTTGTGGCCCATATACCTGATGGTAAACTGAGGGTAGAGCTTGTGCCACAGTACCTCTGATGGAGGACAGTGTGTGATCCTGTGCCTAAGTAAAAGTCAGAATTGGTACTCAGTGGGATCTACTTTAGCTTCTATTGGTTTGGGTATGGACTCTTGATCTAACATGATGAATGTTTTTCTGGTTGAAAAGCGACTGCCTGTCAACTGCTTTGTGGTAAAAAAGGCGTTTCCTAACATGCTTCAATGACCAGTTGTAGAGGTTTAGGAGAGCACGCAGTGGTACTGTAGCCCAGCAGAATAGCAGAAACTTGTTGAGCTGCAGTAAACTGCTCAGATTCTTTGGGTAACTGGGTATTAGTTGTTGGTTTGGGGTGGGAGGGGATTGCACAGGTCTTTTCTGTCTCTCTTTTTTTCGTGTGTGTGTCATGGAACATGACATCTTTCCATCACCTTCCCATGTATGTACTATGACCAAAACTTGTGCTTGGAATATATCGGGTGTGTATTTCCTGTGAAAAAGATAACTAAATTACAATAACTGAGAGGCACAGGTAAAGTCAATTTCAACAGTGTTTTAACAAAGTTACCAGTAACACTATATATGGCTTGAACCAAGGAACTCCTCCTGTTACAGCTTTTTCTACTCTGCTGTAATGTTTTACTTCCAAAAGGAGTAAGGCTTAGAACAGAGTGGAAATTTTAAAATAAACAAATAAATAGAAACCAGTCTGACCATGCAAGTTGAATCTAATGATTTTATGTTGCTTATTTTGGTGCCATGTGATTTTTATATCACCTGTCAGTACAAATGTTTTAAAAAAGCATTGTGAGGGTTTTTTTCTCATTGTAAAAGATATAGCAGAAATAAGTTTATAGATCTTTATAAGGCTCTTCTCTTTACCTTAAAAGATTGTGGAATTTTTTTGTTCATTTGAGTCCTGTTCCAATGATGGCCTCAAATGAGATTTCAAAATACTTGAAATGGAAAAGTTTAATTATATATGAGATATTTTCATACAGAACCCCTAAATCACTTATCACAGGAGAAAAGCTTTTAGACACTCTTAGAATGAGGTATTGTGAGTTTTATTTTGTTTCTCTAAAGTCCTGGAAAGCCAATCGGTGTTTCATTGCATTGACTTCTGCAGACGTTTTGCCCATCTTCTTGCTAAAAAGGATGTCTGCAGCCCTGAGGTTAAGAAAGAGCTGCTCAAGAAGGTGAAAAGTGCAATTTCAGCTACTGCAGAGAGATTTTCTGGGTACATGCAGAACGTAAGTACCATATTGTCTAGAAACAATTATGTGTAATTTGTTCAGTGTTTGGACTGCATTGAATTCCTGTCAAGCTTCAGCTCTGTTTGACAGTGACTGGAGCTTTTGATTGAATGACAACAATTGCCTGCTGTTTGTTAGAGCAGAACTGCCTTAGTATTGCTGAATGCAATGAACTAAAACATAATTTCCCCAGTCTGTGTGTGTTTGAGTGGAAGACACTGAATGAAGTTGTACAAAATCACTTTGATGAGTTTACCCCGTTTCTAGGATGCACATGAGTTCTTGAGCCAGTGTCTGGATCAGCTGAAGGAAGACATGGAAAAGTTAAACAAAACTTGGAAGAGTGAGCCAGTCCCTAATGAGGATAACTCACCTGGACGGGCTGCTGATGACCTCTCAGCCACCAAAGTTTATACGTGTCCAGTTATCAGTAACTTAGAGTTTGAGGTTCAGCATTCTATCATTTGCAAAATGTAAGTGTCCTTGAGAGCTTTTCTCATACTTACCTTAAAAGTCTGGGAAGTGTTTCCATCTTATGTGACTTCATCTGCAGGCTATAACTAGAATGAAGAATTATGTTTTTTCCAAAACTAGAGATTTAGGAAATATTCTGTGGTCTGGAAATGCTGTAACCTCACACCACGCTGTCTGCTGCTACAAGCCTACTTTCAGCAGTCTCATACCATCTAGTTCTTCATTACATACACAATGGAAAGCCTCTGCAATTTGCTTTTTGTTTATCAGTTGTATGAGGATAGAGAAAAAAGCGGGGTTCAGCCAAGTACTTTTTCCTTTAAAAAAAAAATAGAAAGCCATGCTTTTAATTTGTTCATTCTAAGGGCTTCCAGGGTATAGTGTTTTCTTCTGTCTCTAGGTTATTGCGGAAAAAATGTAAACCAGTATGTCTGGCCATTCATTGTGTATGACCTGTGCAGCAGATTCCCATACGGGATGCTTGCATTCCACAGTTTCCATGAACACACATATTTGGGAAAATGACTTTGTGTACTGCATTAGTTCCCTAAAATAATAAAAAGTAAATTGCATGCAGGTAATAATTACTGAAAAGAAACAACTGCAGGGTCTTCCCTGTCCCACCAAAAAAAGCATAAGAAAATTGAGATTTTTTTAAGTTGTCATTAATTTCAACTATATTTTTCATCAGACTTACATAAGCATGTTTCTTTTTTAGGTGTGGTGAAACAGTCACCAAACGAGAACAGTTTAATGACCTCTCCATTGACCTTCCTCGAAGAAAGAAATTGCTCCCTTCTCGATCCATCCAGGATTCTCTTGACCTCTTTTTTCGGGTACATAGTTTTGAGGTTGTTTTTATTCACTGTGGAGTATGTGTTCCATATGTACCATATGGAAATTTTGATTGTATAGCTGATCATTAGTTTCTGTGACAGTGATTGAAGGCATGTGAAATAATTAGCTTTGCACTTTTTTGAGGTTTGTGCATTAACAGTACACAGGAATTTTTGTTGTAAAATGCCATGCAGAAATTAACTTATCCTTACAATACTGCTGTGAAATAGGTAAATGTCCCCATTTTTTGGTGGAAGAGTTGAGGTGTAAACAAATACAAAGGAGAGAAGGGAGGCTGTCAGACTGAGATAATTACTCAGGAATTGCTGCTTCCTCTCCTGGGCTAGAATGCTTCAACAGCTTATGTAGTGGCCTAAATTAGCATGGAGGAAAAAGGTCATGCAGATATAACAATTAAAAAATAGCTGTAATATGTGGATGCTCATCTTGTAAGTAGAGGTTCAAGGTGAGGTTTCTGAAATCTAAAAATGAGCCTTACGTCTGTGAATTAGTGTTGTATTTTGTCATATGTTGGGACCGGCCTGTGTTTTTTCACCATTTACAGGTAGTGTTTCAACAGATAGAATGATGGACTTATTCTTCTAAAAGCTGGTGTAGGTCTTATGACTTAAAAAAAAGAAATCTTAGAATTATAGCGGTGTCGTTTGGCCTCACTTAAAGAAAAGGGCTGTAGAAATGTTTGATGGCGAAGTCATGTAATTTCAGCACAGTGGTGCTTCCCCCTTTTGCTGTCTGTTCAAAACTCTACTCTGGTGCAGCACATCCTTGAAAAGTTCAGATGAGGATAGCTTTTCAGGAATAAAGTTGACGTTTTGAACAAAAGAGAGAAAACTTCATGGTAAACTACGTTCCACCAAAAGTTATTGGGGAAAAAAAACAACTGTCTGTGGGAGAGAAAACTGTAAGCCTTTTAAGATTGTCCCTTCTCTTTGGAAGTTAATTTCTCTGAACTGTGGCTAATTCACTGGTCTGCAATAGACACAGTAAAAATTCCACCTGTATTTGGGAGAGCAGTAGATGTCATCTGCCTTAATTTCAGCAAGGCTTTTGATGCTGTCTCCTATAACATCCTCATCAGGAAGCTGAGGAAGTGTGGGCTAGATGAGGAGACAGCGAGGTGGATTGAGAGCTGTCTGTGTGACAGAACTCAGAGGGTTGTGATTAATGGAGCAGTGTCAAGTTGGAGGCCTGTAACCAGCGGTGTCCCCCAGGGGTCAATACTTGGTCCAGTCTTGTTCAATATATTCATCAATGACCTGGATGAGGGGACAGAGGGTATCCTCAGCAAGTTCGCTGATGATACCAAACTCAGACGGGTGGTTGACACTCCAGAGGGCTGCACTGCCATCCAGCGTGACCTGGACAGGCTGGAGTGCTGGGCAGAAAGGAACCTAATGAGGTTCAACAAGAGCAAGTGTAGGGTCCTGCACCTGGGGAGGAAGAATGCTAGGCACCAATATAGGTTAGGGGTGGACCTGCTGGAAAGCAGTTCTGAGGAGAAGGATCTGGGGGTCCTGGTAGATAGTAAATTATCCATGAGCCAGCAATGTGCCCTGGTCACCAGGAAGGCCAATGAATCCTGGGCTATGTAGGGAAGAGTGTGGTCAAGGGAGGTCATTCTCCCCCTCTACTCTGCACTGGTGAGGCCACAACTGGAATACTGTGTCCAGTTCTGGGCTCCCCAGTTCAAGAGAGACAGGGAACTACTGGAGAGAGTCCAGCGCAGGGCAGCAAAGATGATTGAGGGATTGGAGCATCTCCCTTATGAGGAAAGGCTGAGAGAGCTGGGACTCTTTAGCCTGGAGAAGAGAAAGCTGAGGTGAGACCTTATTATTACTTATAAGTATCTAAAGTGTGGGTTGAAGGAGGATGGAGCCAGGCTCTTTTCAGTGGTTCCCAGTGACAGGACAAGGGGCAACGGGTGCAAGTTGGAACATAGGAAGTTCCACTCAAACACAAGAAAAAACTTCTTTACATTTAGGGTGATAGAGCACTGGAACAGGCCGCCCAGGGAGGTTGTGGAGTCCCCTTCCCTGGAGAGATTTTCAAGACCCGCCTGGATGCAGTCCTGAGTAATGTGCTCTAGACAATCCTGCCGTAGCAGGGGGGTTGGACTAGGTGATCTCTAGAGGTCCCTTCCAACTCTGAAAATTCTGTGATTCCGTGATTAGTGGGATATGTTGCCAAATTATAAGGTCTGCTAATTGTCCTCTTAGCAGATGCCCTCTTGTTAGGTCATGTCGAAGGTGATTATAATTTTAAGTGTGACTGCTGTTTGGAAGATCTTCCTGTGACAGCCGAAAGCAATGTGCTTTCTATTGAGATGTGTTTGTTGTGTCTTTTGTTCCACCAGCCGTTTTTCTGTTCTCTTAAACAGGCAGAGGAGATTGAGTATTCCTGTGAGAAGTGCAATGGAAAGTCTGCTGTTGTCACACACAAGTTCAACAGGCTTCCCAGGTAAATGTTGACATCTGTTTCTCTCTTTCCTGGAAGCACATGTTACAGAAGTGCAACCGAAAGTTCCCTCCAAGAGTAAAGCTGGGAAAGTGGGTAGGACAGCAATGTATGGTGGTCAGTGCGTGAGAAAGATGCACATGCAGACACTGGTCTTCATGCTCTTCTTCAGTTTCCCTCTAAAGAAATTCTCTTGGGCACCCTCTGCAACACTTCTTTCTTCCTCCTTATCACTACACAGAAGGCCTGAGTTTTCCCCTTCCCCTTTTCTTGGGGTTTACGGGGTGTGAGGGAAGTGGAAATAGTAAATATTTTCTGGAATTTTAGTATTTTGTGCTCAGCTGACCTGATGGGCAGGACTGAATTGGAGGCATTAGTTCCAGAAGGTACATAGAGGGTTTTGCTTTGATCAATTAATTCTTCCCATGCTGATACCTCTTTTCTGTCTGGGTAACCATGGCACTTTGAGGAAGAAGGCAGACACTTTGAGGGTTAATGGCATGCTCAAGAGTTTCTGACCTCATGGTTGGGTTTAGTTCATTATTCAGAGTGGAAGTGCTTGGAGGCAGGGATCATTTTATGATGGGATGTAAACCTGAAAGAGTCTGTTGGATGACTTTATCTGGCCTGTGTCCTTGTCCCAGGTATATTCATACTGAACCCAGTAACTTGGTAGTTAGCTTGCGTTTTGCTTAAATAGTGTATTTATGCTAGCACTGCAAAACGCTTGTCAAAGGTTTTGAATATTAGCACAATGTAAGTGATGACACAGCTGCATGATCTAAATAGGCAGTACAAAGTACAGCATAAGGGAGAAGATTCAGTGCAAGGAGGCCTTTTCAGGCTCTTTATACCGTTGTGATCAAAAGCTCTTTCGAAGAGAAGGTGTTGTGACAGATAAACCAAGTACACGTCTTGCACTGGGCACAGTTCCTGCTCGATTTTAGGCACCTGGGTGATCCCTACATCAGTCTTGAATGTCTAGGAGTAATATACTAGCATTCTGGCCTATAACGATAGTATTTCGATTGTTTCCTACCTCTTGCTGCATTGTAGAAATAATGAGTTTGGTAAGAGCTGCTTGCTTCTGCTTGACTGAAGGTCGAGGTGATACGGATGAAAACAGGAAGCCTCTTGAGTCAGCAGAGTCTGCACTCTGCACCTTGCACAAAGTTGAGTGATGGTCAGGAGAGTATTACCTGTCTCTTGCCAGATAAGAGGTGAATAGTGTTTCCCTACCACCCTGAAGTAATAATCTGTTTTAGAGTCAAGTGACTGCATTTTGTAAACAGGGCTACTTGGATTTTTTAATAGGTTTTCTCTGACGTCTGTGTTGAGATTAACGTTTGTCTTTCTCTCCTATCTCTCAGGGTCCTTATTCTTCATCTGAAACGATACAGCTTCAATGTAGCATTGTCTCTCAATCATAAAGTTGGGCAGCAGGTGGTTATTCCAAGATTCTTAACCCTGCTTTCACACTGTACGGAAAGCACTAGGCTGCCGCTGACGCTGGGATGGAGCATCCATTCTGCAATGTAAGTGTACAGCTTGTGATTGATCCATGCCATGTTAAGCACATATGCCACGTAGTAGGCAGTTGTCAGGTGTCTTCCAGAAGATGTCTGGGCAAGGAAGCATTACAATTATGCAGCTTCAGATGTGCACTGCTAGTTTGTAGTGATGCCATCATGAGAACATCTATGGAAAGGAAGCATGATAGAAGTGGTAGGAAGAGTTGGTGGGATGTTATCTAGGGAATATTTGGTAAGATAATATTCTTCACTGTCCTTGAAAATAACTTTCTATCCTTTTTAAGAGAGCTTCTGTTAGTAATTTCTAAAATTTATGACTCTCAATCCAAAACAATCAAGATTACCTTTCCCTGCACAGGGCACACAACTCTGCTTAGGAGACATAGCATCCTACCTTTTTCTGCTAATTTCCGCTTGCACCTCCTGTGCAGTCATTCATTTTTCATTGTCTTTCCTGTGTCACTGCAGTATCTGAGCACTTGGCGTGCTGAAAATACTCTCTCCTTTTCCCTGTGACAGTTATTTCTGTACAGCAGCTTATCCTGAGACACAGAGATTAAATGTGCCAGTTGTCACATAGGAAGTCTGTGGCAGAATAAGGAGCAAGAAAACCTCAGGTCTTTTGTGGTCCCTGCCTAATGACATAACCACGGTAGCCGTAGTGAATTAGGATGCATCTGGTGTATATATGTTCAGCAGTGTGGCCTGTGTTCTTGTGCAAAACGTTTAGCAGCGTTTGAGATTTACATGGTTGTTTCCAATGTTTGCTTTAACAATAGAAATCTTAAACACAACAAACAGCTTAAGCTAACCAGAGCAGAAATACTTGAAAATATGTTTGAAATAGCTTTCCAATGGCTTTTTTTAAGTCATTGAAACCATTCTGATTGACCAGAGAGTGGAAGGGTAAGTAGGCTGGAGATAAGCAGCCCTGGTTTGATGGGGAAGATTAGAAAAGATTTCTGCACTGGCAGCTGTCTGGTGGATAGACGTATAGTGATAGTGGTGGACTTTGAGGAGCCCATGAAACAATTAACTCGAGCAGGAAGTTTGTTTAGAAGAATCGAGGTAAGGGAGGAGAAACGGAAAGGTGGGACGTGCCAGAAAACCGGCTGATCCAGACAGCAGCAGGAGACTGTGGTTTGGGAGCAGGAACTCAAGTGTCGGTGGGAATAAGAAAGAAACGAATGAGTTGTCTTGACATGGGAGCCCAAAGCCTTTAATTTGTGAGCTTGTCTCTAAGGGTGCATCACTAAGAAGTGAATCAAGTTTCAAGGATTATGTATGGTTTTGAACAACTGTTGTATATTTATAGCATGATGGAGTTATTACTCTAAATCTAAGCAATTAGCAAGTACATAATGGTATTCTACTTGTTTCTTTGGTCATGGATTTGCATGCATAGCAGACAAGTAAACGCTTATTTTTTAAAGACTCTAACTGCCACAATAAATACTCTGCTTTTTTAATAGCTCACGTCCATTGAAAGCCTCCCAAATGGTGAATTCCTGTACTGTAAGCACTTCCACACCTTGTAGGTGAGTTATAGATCTGAAATGCCCATGGCCTGGGGTTTCATGGGATAATTTTTAAGGCATTTTGAAATTGTCTAATTATTATTCTTTATTTTTTCCACCTTTTCTATTTGTTGTCTTTCTATTTTTTTTCTATTGTAAATTATTTCAGCTACTGCGTTTTTTTCATATCTGAATTTTATTGGTGTTACATGCTAGCTGAAATTAATGGTACGATTTGCCTAGTTGGCGTGGTCACCTTAGCATTTTTTTTGAGAATCTTTGGGGAACATATAAGTAAGCAAAGATGATTTTTTTTTTCAGACAGAAGGCTGAGCATCAGAATGAGAACTGGATTTAGTTTATACAGATGACTTGTCAGTGCCAGCTATCTTAAACTAGCTTGTATTTGTAGTTGCAAGTTGCAGGCTTGAAGTAGGTATGTCAGTTAACCTAGTAAAATAAACCTTTTCTGAAAACCCTGCCGCTATGTTAATTAATTTTCATTGTCAGTCGTTGCAGTTTGTTCCCCAAATTGTACTGGCCCTCAGTGTGAAAGTTGGGTGTAACACTTCTTTAATGGTTACTTCGATTTGTACAACGCTGTAAAGTTTCATAGCCATGTTTTTAATTTACAGAAAATACTCTTTCAAGTCAAAGAGCTCTGCAGCCCTCTATGCAGATTCTGACAGTGATGATGAGCCGTTGAAACGCTCTGTCGCTCATAGCCAAAGGTTGTGTAACATACAGAGTAGAGATCAGCAACAACTGCAAGAAGAGCCAGAAAAGGTAAGCGAAAAAAACACAGACTTTCATTTACATAAATCCTATATGTGCTCATGTCTGGCCTGTGCTTTTCTTACTGTGAATAAAACTGATGTAAGATAATTTTTTTTTTCTCCTAATTAGCACTGCAGTGCTGGAAGGGAGTGCTTTGCAAATTGACCTCCCTGTACACTTGTTTTGGGTTCCCACTGGGAACAGAGGTAATTGCATTGCAACTGCAATTGAGTTTTCAGATTGTGTATACCAGCTGCGTAGCAGTTTTGTCAGTCCTTTGGGTAACTTTCACCAATAACATTTCCAGGCTGAAATATAATGGGCTGTCCATAATAAAATTATGCAAGTAAAGTCCTTCACTATATTAGATCCAGTACAAGTCGGGCTAGGCAAAATATTCGGTTGAGAGAATGTCTTGTGCATCCAATCTGTGTCCCCTTTCACGTGTGGCTTTTTAAAAGCTTTTAGAAACTGAAGCTATCAGTCTTTGGAGGTGGGCATGTAAAAGTGTGTAGAGATCAAGCACATTGATGTAAAGGCGCAGTTAACTTCAAATTTGAGCTCTTCATTGTGACTAGTATTAATGTTGCCAAGATGTTGTTTTGCCTCTATCAGGGCAGTGTATTAGCAGGTACATGAGTTGTCTGGGGAGGAATGATGACCCAGAAGGGAAAGCAAGAAGCTTAGAGGATTATCTTGCAGTACCACTTTCTCCTGTTAGAGTATTGCAGGCTTAGTGCTTAGGACAAGTGTCCTGCATCCCAACTTCTCTAAAGTTTTTGAAAATGTTCATGGGGTTATTTCAATCAAGCAGAGACTTGTGGTCTTGATTATGGCATGAAAGGACAGGCGTAAACCTGGCTGAATAACAAGAGGTAGATATCTAGTTTCTGATCTGATGGGAAGATCAAACCAAGGGAGGATCCTGATCCACTCAGTATTTAATAAATGATAAAATAGATAATGAGTATTAAATTTTCAGAAGATCCAGAGATGGGAAGGGCTGCAACTATGTTGACACTCAGAACTACAGTTAAGAACGATCTTGACAAATCTGAGAAACTGCCTAAAAATAGGAGGGGTTGTTCAGTAGGAACAGACTAAAGGTGTTAATCTTAGCAGGACTAACAACTGTAAATGCAGGGTGTGAACAACTGGGAAAGCAGTGGACCTTCAGAAAGCCAAAGGGTGACAGTTGATGACAAGGTTTGGCTGGCTGAAACAAAAGTGCATAGACAGAGGCATAGCCCGCAGGTTGTGTGAAGTAATCCTTCCTTTTTTTCCTCAGCATTGAGCTTTAGCTGGAGTTCTGCATCTAGCCTTGGGCTCTGGAGTCCAGAAGAGTTATAGATTAAATGGAGAGGGGCCAGAGAAGAACATGAATGGTCAGAGGTCTAGAAGGGAAGAATTTTGGGGGAAAGTGCAGGCAAGTGAGCTTGGGTCCTTAGTTTAAGGAGAAACCAAAGCAGGGCTTGTGTCTTCAAGGAAGGGAAAGAATTGAATGGAAACACTTGTGGCGTTTTCTGTGCTTGCAGTGGATAGGACAAAAAGTAATAGACTAAATTGCAGACAGTAATTTTTAGATTAAATATTAGGGGAAGCTTCCTGATGCTCAGGATGTGTAGGAATGGAATGGATTACTTTGGGAGAGCACAGAAAACCCTTTGCTGAAGGTCTCTGGGACTGGGTAGGCAACTGCTGTCCTGCATGGCACATCGATAGCTGGCTATGGGTGGAGGAAGGAAACTAGCTTGCCTTTGAAGTCCCTCACAGAAAAAGTATTCCAAACTGTTCTAAATGATTCTTTCTTGATTTTTTTTTTTGTGTGAGGAACTGTAGGTAGTCTCTATCACACAAGCCCTGTGAGTGCAGAAATTGTGGGAATAAAGCCTATTAATTTGAATAGCAATTTAATTATAGGATTTCCAGCCTGCTGTGGGAAAGAGACGGTGGTGGTAATGATTCCACATAAGTAACTTTATTCTTTGTGGCCATGCACGTGGGCTACTCCTCAACCACAGGCCTGACCAGCCATCTGCTATCATTAACCAGATCCTCTGCCCTTCTTTCTGTTGTTCGGGGCGGACCTGGTCCTGGTCCTTGGAAGTGGTGTTACTGCTGCTGCACCATTTCCCTTAATATGCGTCTCGTAGCAGCTGTGGATGGGGTTGCATTAGGGGCTTGACAGTTACTTCATACGGCCAGTATATCCCCTGTGGGGCACTGCTCGCAAAACAGTCCTGCCATGTGGGAGAACAGCTGGATCAGCGGGTGTATACAACGTTGGATTGTAGAGGCAAATAGCAGTTATCCAGCTAAAGTAGACAGAACTGCAATTTCTGTGATTTCTGCCTCTGCAGATGAAGTAGTATCTGAAGTACTTTTAAAAAATACTTATTTAAAGCAGCCTGTTTTAGAGCCTGAGCTACTTAAAATCTATGCAAATAATTACTGATAGAAAAGTTGTATTCAAATAGTGCACAGATGCTGCCAAGTCTTTAAAGTCCAGCCACTGAATTAGTGGTAGTTGTTGGCAAAGTGCCTGGAACTAGAGTTTGCTGAAGAGCTAAACCAGTTTTGACATTAGTAGCCTACAGGTGCAGAGAAAGAAATCGGATCGCTTAAAAAGCAGGTACTCAGCTTTCCTTATTCAGTGTATGAATAGATGTGAGGAAGGAGGTTTAAATTTGTCAGTTCTAATTCTTGGAGGGCATGATGTTTAGAAACAAGCAATTTAGTTGGCTAATTCATTTGCCAGTCTTGTTTGATAAGCCAGTTTTAATACAAAATGTTTGCAATATAAAACTAGTCTTGATCATCAAAAGCTTGTTGTATTTAAGTAAAAAGCAGCAGTAAAAATGTTCATTTTAACAAAGTTCTGAGACTCGTCTAAATGCAGTTTGGAATAAAATCCAGATAAATACTTTCTAATAGAAGCTATTTTCCCCCATTTTTAACATAGTGTAGAAAGAAAAAATAAGCATATGGTAAGTAGTGTAAATATGTATACATGCAGGTTAACCACCTGATTAACAGTTAACATCAAAATTATTGAAATTACTATATTAGTTGTAAATCAGTGTGGTTCAGGAGGTGATGATCGTCAGTTTTAGGAAAATAACTAAAAAAAAAAGGAAAAGCTCAGATTATGACTAAAGTATTTTTTCCTTTCTTCCATTTTAAAGTCGTTCTGTTCTCTTTAGGAAAGAATAATCCCCTCTTTCCCTGGTTAACTGTTTTCTTCCTTGGTTTGCAGACTCCCGTCCCCCGCAGAAGATTTTGTATGGCAAGTCTGCAGAACTAAACCTAATTTTAATTGCTCTTCCAACTAGCCTGATTTTGGTTCCTATTCCTCCATCCCTGCATTCAAGTTCAATTACTCTCATGTTGCCACTTCACCTTGCTTTGTTAATAAACTTGAAGTTTTGCTCCTTGTGCCTCAGTATTTTAGCACTGACTTGCCAGAGGCTGGAGGATTCATCACAACCTAAAGGTGGAACACATGTGTTGAAGGAAAGGAAGGAGAAGGGAAGAGTTATCTTGTGTATGTTAATCCACAGGGCCTGTAAAAACTGGTTGTGGTTTCTATTTAAATATTATTCCTTGGAGTGAATGTAGCTACAAAGGTTGTGTCTCCATTGAGTCTCATATATCTCACTGTTTAATGTTAACAGAGCCAACCTCCCACTCCCTGGGGTTAATAAAATAAATGAAAAAAAAAGTCCACAGAAATATAAAGCTGATGTTATATGCCTGTTTATTCAAGCACTTAATCATAACTCCATTCATCTCTAGGGTTCAAAAAGAAGTAAAATGGAGTGTGATAAACCTGAGCTGGGTAATGCTGGTTTTGATGGGATGAGCGAAGATGAGCTGCTAGCAGCTGTCTTGGAGATTAGCAAAAGGGAAGCTTCTCTGTCTCTCAGCCATGATGAAGATAAGCCCACAAGCAGCCCAGACACTGGTTTTGGAGACGATGAAATTCAGGAATTGCCGGAAAACCTGGAATCTATGGAGATGGAGAAACCCAAAGCAGCATTAGACTCAGGTAAGGTGAAGTAACCACCTTAATTGGACAATAGCGAGCTAAGGCGGATTATTGATAGCAGCAGGTTGGTAGTATGTGGTGGCAGAATCTGGATGCAAATGCACTGCTGAAACTGCCTGACTTCCTCAGTTTTCTTACAGTTTCTCTGTGTACAAAGCATTTAATTCATTGGACAGTGAAAATGTATTTTCTTGTGTGTCTGTCACCTCTCTGATAAAGGTAAGGTCATCTTCCGAGTTAATTTCTATTTTTTCTCTCCTGATAAACACGTGCTTCCACTGGTTCTCATACCAGATGATTCAATTTACTAGAATTTGACAGTGTCTGGAACTTCCATAATCAGAAAGTGTTTTCATTTCTGTAGCTGTTGCAGCCCGGGCAGCATGGTAGCAGTATTCGTATTGCTGGTGTGCGAGGGTGATGTCTGGGGTGCATAAGACTAGAAGGCTTTCATAAACACAGTTATTCTGCCACTAGTTAATAATGAATTTAGCCTATCTCTGTAATTTTTTTCTAATACTTCTTTATGTGAGGGTATACCCTTGAGCATAAGAGACTCAGCATGTGAATTATGGCCTCTGACCCAAAAACACAGTTAAGTACCAGAAGGAGCCTGTTTGATCTCAGTGTGGGGAAATTGAGTGTCTTCCTTTAGTTGGCTAAAGGAAATTTAAGTGTTTATCATTTGTTGTGTGCTACATGCTTTCAGTCAGATTTTTAATTCCAGTAGCCTGGAAAAACAGGCCAACAATATGTTGGTTTTCTCCTGTAAGAGCCAGGAGGTTAAATATTAACCACAACCCCTACACACACACTCTCTTACCAAAAATCACATTTGTTTCAATGGACAACTCTGTACAGCTTTTGTGTTGGACGGCAGTGTATAAGAAAACTAAGTCTGTGGTTACCCTTGTTTGTCCCCTCCATTATATACACTACTGTTGCTTATGGTTCTGTGAAGGAGAGTTGTGAGAGTGTGGGACCACATACATGTATCTCTCTCCAAGTTTTCTTTGGAAAGTATAATGTTAATTATTTGAAGGCTCTATTGTGACACTTAAGCAAAAAGTGTGTATTTAATAAAAGTTTCTGTATTTTCTGATTAAGGATGCAGTTGAACACTCAACTTTGCATTTAGCTTTCTGTATTTGACTGTATATGACAAAAAAAACAAGTACTATTCAAAACATGGTTTGGCATTCAGAAGAGGTACATATCTGTGTATGTTGAAGTACCAGTTATGGCAGCTGAATGTAACACGCCATGAGTTCACAATCCTACGTTCTATTTAAAGGAAAATTAATTGCAAAGGATGCTTTGCTATATCAGACAATATGCTTCTAAACATGATGGATATGACTTGGTCCATTTCTTGTTACCACTAGTAATAATTTTTTTTTGTAAACACTGCAGAGTTTGTGGTGCTTTCAAAGGCTAATTTAGATATGACAGGAGATGTCTTTTCTGCTGCATGATCCTCAGATAACAGTTGTATGCGTCAATTGAGTATTTCTTCTTACATTGGAAGTTTTCAAAGGTCATGTAATAAATTCTGGTTTGTTTTTCATCTTAAAAGAATTAGACTGATGGATTATAGTTGTGGTTCTGGTGATCTTGTGCGTAAGAGGTCACAGATACTGAGACTGCCTTGTATAATCCTTGCTAATAAGTAATGAGCAGATGATGAAGTCTGCATAGGGCAAAACTATAAAGTTTCGCGTGTTGCTGCATGATAGCTGTTGGAGCAGGTCCTGACTCTTTCTCAGCTGCAAGCAAATGGGGGGAATCAAAGAAACTGCAGGAGATGTATGCAGTGGTTGAAAGAATGTGCATTCCAGAACTTTTGTAAAATACTTTTGCTGTAGTGTTCACTTTAAAGGTGAACTGAAAAGTTACAATCTTCTTGCACTTTTAAAGCTGTAGATAGTGTTCACAAGATGAGGCTCTTACCTGAAGCAAAAAGTTAACAAATTTGAACAGTGCTTGAGATTTGAGCTTCCTTCCATCTTACATATGATTTCACTTTAATTGTGGCTTCGTCTGTAGTACTCTGAGGCATAATATGCAATGCAAATTTTTGTAATCCATGGTGCCTTCTAGAGAAATTCAAGTGTCAGCTTCACAGCTGCAGAAACCTAGTGGTGTGTGTGACATCTTCCTTTAACTAAAGCTGCTGTTTCTGAGTGAACGTAAAAGGCTAAGAAGAGAACATGTTCAGAGATTAATCAAATGATTCATCTTAGACCTGTTAAAATAAGTATAAGGCTGTGCTTTGGAGTTTTTTTTCCATTTGACTCTTCTGGGTTTTTTATGGCTGGTGAGCTCTCCCTGTCAATAGGTGTCACTGTGCTGCAAGGATTGTGGTAATTTAAAGAGGATTTAGCTGGTAACAAACAGAAGACCCAGGAAATCATAACTGTGCTTTCTGATTCCTTAGGTCCTGCCAATTTCACCGAGATAACTAAAGATTTTGATGAGAATAAGGAAAACAAAACTCCAGAAGGCTCCCAGGGGGAGGTTGACTGGCTGCAGCAGTATGATATGGAGAGAGAGAGGGAAGAACAAGAACTTCAGCAGGCGCTGGCTCAAAGCCTTCAAGAGCAAGTAAGAAATAAAGTTTGCTTCCTTGAATTGTCTTCCCCAACACTGGCAACCTGATGGCTAAAGGAAAAGCTTGTGTTCAGGCAGTAACTGCAAGGGGATTCTGCTGCTTTTTTGAGAGAACCTGATGAAAAAAGGTTTACATTTCTTCTGGGTCCAGTGTCAGTAGAGTGATGGCACTGGATACATCTGGGTATGTTTTGTATGTGCTTTGGAAACCGTGTATCGAGTCACAGACCTGCAGATTTCTCAAAGCTTTCCGTGCACATTTGTACACTGGCTTGTAATGTTGTATAAAACAATGATAAGCTGAACTAAACTCTTACTATCTGTCACTGAGAACCAAGCCCACCTTTAGCTTCCCTGGCAGTTGCTTCTTGCAGCGTGTCATGTCAAGACTCGAAGTGAGAGCAGCATGTTTCAAAGCAAAGGCTAAGAACGGCCGTGCCAGGTCAGGTTAAATAGCTGTCTATTCCGGTGTCTTGTTTCTGGTACTAGCAAGTAGGAGATGCTTAGTGAAGAATATAGGAATTGAGCATTTATGTGATCCTTCCCTGTTAGTAAATTGGAAAAAGGATCCCAAATAATTTAGTCAAAACCAAGTCCTTTAAATTAGATTTGGAAAGAATTGGGATCTCGGATTGTGTGCTAACCATCTGTATTCCACTTGAATTTCAAGACCTGTAACTGATTTCCCCAAGTTTAACTGAGCTGCTGAGAGTGAAGCAAGCGCTTAGCCAGGTCTTTCTTTAAATAGGTGCCCTTGTCTGCTCTCTATTAATGCTAAAGCTGTCATGGTTTTCCTTATGAGATCTGATGTTTCCATGGCTCTTGGATTTTTCTCTCCCATTACTCATTATGAGGTGCTGGTTGGTATGTTCCATGCCAGATGTAGCTTTGATTCAGCGATGCTGAGTAGTTTAACAAAGATTCCCAAATGCTTTAGAAATAGTAAGATAAAAGGCCTCATGCTAATAATGTAAAACTGCCCTTTGAGTGTTGTTCTGCTACAGTTCTGAAGCGAAAATCTGCTCTTCTGATGATTCAAGCATGGAAATGCGGTAGCTGTGGTTATCCGGATTTGAAATACGTATTTAGGGTTCTGTGTTCAGGTGCACTGAAAGCATTCAAACCCTGAATTAAGAAGCCAGCTCATTAAATATTATTGACTGGCTTGCTGCAGCTCTGAGCTTTCAAGAGTGGTGGGAGGAACCAGGGGCATGATATTATCCGAAGATTAGAAGGGTTTGTTGACTTGAGGTTTCTTTGCTACTTGCTCATGGTAATATTTTTAATACCTGGTTGTTTAGTGGTGTCTTTTTTTGCATCCTGCCTTTGTGAATTACACCTGTTACATAGAACTACTGGCTGTACTTTCAAATGGCTTAAAAATAATAAAATCTGTCAGGATTTAACGACTCTGTCTTCAGCTGGCTTTGGGCAGAAGTAGTCTAAATTTTGCCGAAGTGTGAGGAGCTTTGTTTGTAAGTGACAGCTTTCCTTAGCGAAGGGTTGCGAATTCATTCAGATGCTTTTCAAATTAATGATCCAGAGAAAGCGTTCGGTGTTGCTAGAGACTTGCTCTGCTGCATACCAAACTTCAGGAGCTTTGACGAGCCTTAATGAAGGTTTGTCCCAGGTTCTGTTGCACAGGAACAGTGGACTCTTGCTGGTTGCAAACATTCCTTCACACAGAACCTTTAATTTACAATGTCAGGTTTGTTGTAGAAACCAGAGCAGCACAGTTTCAATGGAAAAAGAGCACCACAAGAATTTTAAACAGTGAAGTGTCTCAATGAGCTAAGTTTTGTTCTCTTCCCATCAGGAGGCACGAGAACAAAAAGAGGATGATGACCTTAAACGAGCCACGGAATTAAGTCTACAAGGTGAAACTTATTTAACTTCTTTCAGGACTTTGCTTTTGAGGGAAAATAGATCTGTATGTATGAGTGCAGCTCCTGAGTGTCTGTAAGACAGCTGGGATTTCATGCTCTTTTGCTGTGTGCTTTGTTGTGTTTGGCTTTGCTCAGGTCGGCTTTTCTTGCTCTTGGTTGTGAAAGCAAATGCCAGGAAAATCTTAGTATGAAAAATGACCTATTTCAGTCTCTTGAGTTTTAAATTTCATTTTTATATACAAACAAATACATAATTATGTATGTAATATTGTATTTATGTAATATTATGTAATATTAAATTTATAATGTATAATTAATATATTATATATAGGAAAATTGACCTTAAAATTTTGCATTCCCAGCAAAAGCTGGCATGCTAATGGGTCTGGTCAGAGCATAAGGATTATTTCTTACTTGCATTGATATTTTAGCGCTGATTAATGAATGCACTGAACTTGCCCAGGAAAATGAGTAAGTGCTGTCTGATACACGATGGGAGGGAGACAGACCTCACTGCAAGGTATAGCTGTTGGGGGTGAAAAAAGAAACCCAGAATACACTATCTGTTTTCTCCAAATCCAGACAGTGTGGTGAGCCTCAGGCGCTGTTTAACATTTGTGTAAGGCTGGCATGTGAGTGATTTCATAAAACCTGGCAAAGCATAACCGAGAGAATTCCTGCTCCAAAGAGGGAGAGGGAAGGGTGAACGAAGTATTGTGTTAAAGATACACGTAGTTGCTCATACACCTTTAAAGGCCCTCAGGTATTACTGGATGAACCTGTGTCTGCTTCTGAAGACAAGTAAGTTGAATGCTGCTTAGACATCCCTGAGCCTGAGTCCTGTCCTCTGATGAGCTCTGGCAGACTGAGTGCCCAGTTGCTCTCAGGTCTTTCTTGATTTACGGCCAGGAAGAGTCCAGCTGTAGAAATCCTTCGTTCTCCTGATTTGCAGTCGCTTGACTTAAACATGAGCATTACCTTGCGCTTCTCGACTTGCTACCGTGTCATTTGTAAGGCATCAGCCAGCAGTTGTTCAAGGAGACCCTAATAATCTTGAATGTATAGCTGGTAGTATTTGTCTTAGGAAGGTTGCCAGTGGTGCTGCAATCAAAGAACCACTAGTCATCCAAGGACTGTTGGTGAAGTGGCATTTAGCAATACCCATGGAAAGTGCTTCATGCAGAGACCTACCTAAGTGGTTGCATTTCTTGGCTGTAGTCTAGCTCGCAACAGCCCGAATAAGCGTGGAAACCAGCAGTAATATATTCTCAGTTAAAGGGATTCATCTATAAACTTCCCGAGAAGATTACACTAATCCAGCGTCTGATGATTTAACAGGGCAAGCAGTGTGAGAAACTCGTTGGCAAAACATTGCCATCATAACTGGCGTGATAGCCTCTTTAAGGAGAAAAAAAAAATATCCTGAGCAGTGTCCTGTTAATCTCAACTTCTCATCCACCCACGACTTTGTAGCTTTAATTTAGGTGGTGAAAGCATAGCTACTTCTCATAATGAGAACTGTACAAAATCTTAAATTAGTTGGGTAGCTTCAGAATCCCAGGAAGTTTGGAACAGCGTGTACGGGGAGCAGTGGTGCCTTCCGGCTCTTTACAGAAAGCTGCCTGCATTTTGCTCAGCCAAACAAACTGGAAGTTCCTGCGGTGAGCAGCCTTCTTACCATTGAAAACAATGAAAAGATGCCCGCTGCCAGCAGTAGCATTTTGATGCCAGTTTTAATTGAAAAATGCACTTTGTTAATGCAACTTACAGTTAAAACTGTAATTCATAGCTTCTCGTTGCAGAAACATACAGTTCACTGAGCAGACTGGCTGTACTTCTTTTAATGTCAGTTCTGGCTGCAGACCACAGTGCTCTGAAGCGAACTGGGTGTTTAAATGCTCTTTTATCACCCAGCTGTCACTGCCACAGTGCCCTTTTGTAAGAGTATGAGAGAGATGATGCTAAAATTAATTCTCTAGTCCAGGATACTTTTCTTAACTATTGCTCTGACAAGTTGAGGAAGGGAGAGAGAGTTTTTATTTGGAAATTCCAATATCTCCTGCTTTCCTTGGAAAGGAAGCTTGAAACGTTAGCGTTTTATTGTGCTTGTTTATGTGGGTAGATACACCTCAACCTGTTCTGAATTCCTGTATGCTTCACAGCTTCTCACGCAGTATCGTTGTTTCCACGTATCTAGAGTTCAACAGCTCTCTTCTGGACAGCGTTGGTTCTGATGAGGACTCTGGGAACGAGGATGTTCTTGACATGGAGTATTCAGAAGCTGAAGCAGAAGAGCTGAAAAGAAATGCTGAGGTGTGATCTATGATTTCAAAAGCCAACTAAGAAACATAACACCTTCTTTACCATCGGTTCAGTGTTGGAGGTAGTTTTACAGAGCAGGTGTAGAGTCCAGAAAGGTCTTTTATGTTCAAAAGTGAAAAGATAGAAAATTTCTATCCTTAAGAGTCTGTCCTGTTGTGAAATTTTTACTTACAGAGAGAGGACTTCAGCCAGTGTGGTATTTTACATGCAACGCCATGGGCTTCTAGATCCTGCACCACCAGAACTGAGAAGCTGTGACAAGATCTTATTCCCATTAGGTGAAATGTGACTGTAACCTAGGCTGTGCTGCCAGCTGCTAGCGCTCGCAGACTCCACACAGCAGTGTTGTGAAAACTGCCTGCTTGCCTCAGTGGCAGGAATACTGTGTAGAGTGGAAAATATTAAATAATTGGAGTTTCCTTGAGCAGTTTTTATTTTCTTACAACTCTTTACCAATATCCTTACCCTTAAACCAAGAGTTACATTTTAAGAGTATTGTCAGTGAATTGTATCAATAACATTTCCTGGTCAGAGAGGATTAAAAACTGTCAAAAGCCAATTACATTGTTTAGTTTTATTGCCAGTGAATAGGCAGAGCATGTTTCCTGCATGCAAAGATGGCACTGTCTGCTGACATTACAGGTGCAGGACAAGAGAATCTGGGTGACATACCCAGTATTTGCTGTTAAATCTGTGTACCACCATCAAGGGTATTTCGTTGATTTTGCAGAAGTAAGCATGCTGTGCCCTTTTTGCTTTTCTCTGTTTATTTGGTGGATTGATTCTGACATCAGTGGAAGTCACTCAGGAAATGGTTGTTTAGAAAACTGCAGTTTAGAGCTCACATCAGCATCTGTTCTGAGGTCAGAGTGGCTCCTTTGCATTTTCATTGGCTTGCTGAAAGATTAAATAAGATGGGAGGCATTTTCCCTCTTCTGGAAGGACTCGTTGTTTGGTCTGAACCAGGGTGTCTGTTTATGTAGTCCTGGGTGTAAATCATCTTAGCCATAAGCTATGTTGGGAAAAAGGTGAAGGCCTAAAAGCTTTAACTGGGCTTTATTTTCAGACAGGAGAGCTTCCTCACTCCTACCGTCTCATCAGCATCGTCAGCCATATTGGAAGCACATCATCTTCAGGTAAAAGATACCATATTTTATTCTTCATCTCTTCTCTAGCTTAAAAAATCTGTGATACAGAATTACTGTGGCATGATTATTTGGAGCGAATTCAGTCAGCAAAGCAAGTCTTCCATCATGGCTTGCAGGTGGGGGAGCAGGTTGAGGATGTCACGGTGCCAACCTGTGGGATGTGGAATAATACCGCTTATGGGGTCCATGGAATTGCTTTTGCTTGTTATCAACTCACTGACCACGAAGGGTGGAGGGACCAGGATCTTCAGGGCGTTTTAGCATTTAAATCTGACACAGGTCGCTGGACTGGGGTATGTACCTAACCAGCTTACTGGTTGAACTGCAGCATGAAAAGAAAGGTGTGTTCTCTGTTTTTAAGGTCATTATATCAGTGATGTCTACGATATCAAGAAGCAGTCTTGGTTCACCTACAATGACCTGGAAGTGTCTAGAACTCTAGAGGCCACCGTTCAGTGTGACAGAGACCGAAGTGGTTATATCTTCTTCTACATGCACAAGTAGGTGTCTTGGGGAATTTTGGTGCTAGTAGTTACCTGCTGTTTGTGAGGAAGTGGGCTTCTCCTCTTCCTCTAGTCCTCTTCGCTGGGTTGAAGAGTATCTCCGTGTATTTGTCAGAAGAAATCTTAGTCAGAATTATATGCAAGAATGACAAAATTGAAATGCTCTGCATTCAGAGGCATGGAATTGTATGTCACTAATACACAGGGTTTTAACAAGATGCATTAAATCATCTTTTAAGGAGGGGATTTAGTGCCTCAGCTATGCATTTTTTGCACCAGGAATCATAATGGAGCTTGGGTTTTTTTCCTTAAGTGCTGTGATATTTGTGTTGTAGCAGCCATGGTCATCTCAGGGCATGGGCAAGGTGAGCTTTGTAGGTAGAAGTTATATCTTTTCAGGCATGCAGAAATGAAGAAGGTGGGGTTTTTTGCCTCAGTTTGTCCCCTTCTTCTGTCTTTACTGGTCACTCTAATAAAGAATATTATAGGCTATCTTGTGTTACTTCTGATCTTTTTACCAGCCAGGACTTATTTTCACTATTGTTACAGTTTTCTCAGGCTTACCACTGACCTTATTCATTGTAATAAATAATAAAAAAAAAAAAAAAAGTGCTTTGGGATTCAAGGAGCCTTGCTTAGAGCTGGCAGATAAGACACCTTTCTCTGTCGGGATCCGTGACGCTTGTGTTTGTGGATTAAATCCAGTTGCTGATTCCCTCAGGACTATCTTATGTAGCAGTTTGTTGTTGTACCTAAGTTTCACTATTGGTCTTTCCCTCTGTCCTAGGGATATCTTCGATGAGTTACTAGAAACAGAAAAAAATGCACAGCCACTTAGCATGGAAGTAGGAAGATCGGTTCGTCAGCCTCTGTGAAGAGTAAAACACCTCGTTCCTCCTGAGGAACGAGGAAGATTCTGAACTTGTGCCAGACACGCAGGAGTAACAAACAGCTCAGGGCCAAAACGAGACAAAAGGTAGAAATATGGGACGCTCGGTTTGTTGAACCATCTGTGCAAGTCCTGGGCCTGAACCACACGTTTAAACCTTCACATCCCAGAGCAGTCCTCCTGCAGTGAAGTTTTTCTTGTTCCTCAAATAATTTTGTCAGCATGGAGCCTTAAAGAGTTGCATCAAGCCACAAGACTACAGCTGCTCATAAACTGATTTAAAAATAAAAAAGTGCAAAAAGAGACTCGACTTTAAAAGCCCATTCACCTGTGAGACGTGAGTGGTGAAGATTTACATANGTTTTCCTTTCACTTTGGTTTTTTTTTTTTTTTTTTTCTCCTTCTCTCCGAGAGCAATTTAAGCAATAGATTCTGTAATCCTGGCGTGTGTTGTGTTAGTAATATTCACTGGAAACCCACATCACTGAGTACGCTCTTGCCAGTCGTCTCGCAAACAGGCGTTTTGGAATCACTCAAGCTGATGCGTTTTGACATTCATGGGTTTGTAAGCGCTCCGCTATTTACATACGGTTCCAGGAAACAAACTGTCGGTGCTGTGGAATGTATCGCATACCTGGTGGCAGCTCTGTTGGGGTTTGTTTTGGTTTTGTTTTTTTTGTTTTGTTTTTTTTTTTTTTACACCATTCACTGTCATCCTCCTTTAGATGTGAGATTATATATGTGATTTGTTTTACAAGTTCTGTTATTTGATTGCATTTTCTTCATAAGGTTGTTGTGTTGAGTACCGTTTGGAGAGGAGGGGGCTCTCTTTGGGGGTGTGCAGTGTTTCGCACTGAGGTTAGATTGCCTTGGGCTGCTTCGATGTTAACTCTGGGGGTAAGTGAACACCTGGAGCAGGCTGAACGCAGTCGCAAGAGGTGAGCAACAGCCGCTTATCTTTGGGAGGGAAAGAGCGTTCTAGCGTTACCCTTTCTGCACAGGCCTGGGTCATCGTGAAGCGGGAATGGTGGGAAAAGTGTCTGTGGAATAGCGCTTGGCACTTGAATTGCCCTTTGATTTGAACCGTGGTCTTGCCTTGGTCTTCCCCGTAGCCCAGGGTAAGAGGGTTTTTACTGCAGCTATGCCTCTGTTCTCCTTTCTGAGGAGCACAGAGCACTCAAACTGTGAAACTAAACCAGGTGGAAAGCTTTCAGAAAGCCCATATTCAGCATTAATAGAACAAGGTTAGGAAGAGGTGTTGCGTTTTATTGGATTTAGAGACATGATGCTGCTTTTATAGCTTGTTGCAAGCAGGGAGGGGGAAAGCCTAGTGATTTCACTTTTTCAGCACCTTCACACGTGCTTAGTGGGGCAGAAGTTTCCTTTTACTGGCATTTACTCATTTCAGAGAAACTGTTGCTGTTAAGCAGAGTAGTTGCTCTTGTTTTGGCCTCTAGTTCTGATTTCTGCAGCTTGAGTTTCAGAGGTGAAATGCTCCTTTTTTTTAAAAAAAAGAAAAAAAAACAAAAAAAAAATCCACCTTTTTTTGCTGTTGAGATAGTTTATGGGTGTTTTAAACTATCGTTAGGAGTTTCTCAGGAATAAATCAGCTGAAGCAAAGCAGACAAAACCATCGATTTAGGAGACAGCAGGCACCTCTTTCATGGACAGTTCCACACTAGAGTTTATCCTAGTGGGCTGGCAGGAGGATGCTACCTCAGCGCCCTCTTCTCACCTCTGTGCAGCAGTGAGTGACAGCTGCCAGGCATCCTCCCCACGCCGAGTGTTTTGGGGACCCCAGCGTGGTGAAAAGACTGACCTTCCAGTCCGCAGGCCGGATGAGCCCGGTGGACCTGGTCAGGGTGACATCTTTCTGGTTTCCGAGCTAGGAGAGAATGTTTGGTTGTAAACGAGACAGAGCGTTTATCTTGCAAGATGCAGCCCGAGTGGGTGTATGTTTTAATTTATTACAAAGCGTTATACTTTTCTATTGTCGATACTAATTTTGGTAGAATCTGGGTGATAGGAAGAGGCGATGATGTGGGAGTTGTCCTTTGAACTGATCGTCCCTGCGAAGGTGATGAAGGGACTGCTCCGTCCAGAGGGCAAATCTGTTTTCCCCAAGCGCATCCTATGCTAGTGCTGTAAATAACCGGTATTCCTGTAGTTATCAGAAGTCAGCTCTGTTTTTTTGGGTGGCAAGGTTGTTTTTCCGAGGCGCTGCACTCCAGTTAATTTATAATAAAAGCAAACATTGCCCGACTTTTCAGTGCACTAACTTTTGTTTTGAAACCACTTTTTGTTTGGATCAAGGCGCGAAAGCTGATGCTTGAAACCAGCGTTCCTTGTTTTATGAAGAGTTCTTGCTTATTAGTCCAGCCATTAAGAATTTGAAAACATCTGATAATTAATTTAAGCGCTTTTTCCCATTCGGTATACAGCAGCTCAGTTGCACTTTCACCCTGGCAGGAGTGTCCGTGGTGCCCCTTCCTTGCAGAAACCGTCTCTCTCGCTGTCAGAGCGCGTTGGGGAGGAAGATGGGTGTGTGTGATCCTCAAGGGGTGTGCTGCCCACCAGCCCAGCTGGAACGTTCCCACCACTCACGCTGTCACATCAGCAAGTTCAGTAAGGTCGTACCTTCTTGCCCTTCCACACGAAGATCTTGAGACCTCCTTGATCAAGGATGTAGCAGTCCTTGGAGAGGGGACAACAGTAGAAATTAGGACTTTGGGCAGCTTTAACCCTTCAAAAGCCAATTTGGGGGCAAGATGGGATACCCATCCTGGGGTATAGGTAAGGCAGGTGGAGGAGTTCAGTTGCAGTCCCTGATCGCGTGCAGCCTCTTCCTCAGCTGTACAGAGTCACAGTTAAATATTTACCTGCTCCCGAGTCAGCTTAGTTTAGTCCATGTGTGATTCAGCATATAAAAGCAAAGAACTCCCATCTTGCCGTTCCTCTCCCCCCATCCTTGTTTGACTGCAATAGTTTGGTCTTGATTTACTCTCCTACTCCGAGAGGTACAAAACCATTCGTGTCAATGAACTGGAGCTTGTGTGCGTGGGTCCCTGGGGAGCCCCGGCCAGCAGGGTTGCACAAAGAGCCTTTGCGAAGCAAGGACTGGTTTCCCAACCGGGGCGGCAGCCTGAGACCACTGCAAGGAGCTGAGCGGGAGGAGGAGTGGGGCTCTCCGACGCCTGTGGCCGTGGTATCGCCTTCCACCTCCTGTGCAGTGTGGATACCCTTCGCCTGTGCATCTTCCTTCCCGTCCCGAGGAAGGGCTGATGTCCAGCCCAGCGCTTCCTGCTGCACTTCACCCCGGCGTGGGGCACGTGGGAATGGCTGTGCTTCGAGATGGGGGCGGGAGGGGGGGCAGCTGGGAATAACTCATCTGCTTTGTTTTCTTTTTAATGGAGCTAATTATCCCTGTAATTGCCCACCAAAGAGAGAAAAAGGGGCACGGGACCCCTGGCAGCTGCTGTTCATGTAGCTCTGCTGCCGGACTCCAGCCTTGCCTGCCGCGGGGTGGCTGCTGCCGGTTTCTGCCTGCACCCTGACTTTCTGGTTCTTTACACTGTTGATGTGGAGCAGCACTTTTCTCTGTGTTTTAGCAGACCTGTTCCTCTCTTATTCTTCGCAGTTTTTGCTCTTGGGTTCCCCCCGCCCCTTTTTAAATGATGTGTAGATAGATTTTTGTGAAATTAAAACCTCTTTATTAACCCTCTCTTGCTTTGGGAGCTTATTTCTGTGCCACGTGGGCTGCTGCCTGTTGAATGCCGCAGATGGTGGGTACCACACCTTCGCCCTGCGTTTGCCGTTGGGACTTTGCTCAGTTGCCCAGGAACATCATCCGTGTGTTCAGCACCTCCTGGCACATGCAAATCCCGGCTTCCCTGCCACAGACCTGTCCCTGCAGAGGACCCCCAGCCCCTCTCCGGGTCCCCCTGAATCCCAAGCAGGAGGGAGAAGGGGGGAGGGGGAAGGACAAGTGGTCCCTGCTGGTGCTGTCCCCACACACGTGCCATCCCCTCAGCCTGTGGCTTGTCACTTTTACCTTTGTTACGGCACGTATTTACTGAGGTTCACGCGATAACGGAGGGAGCGGCTCCAGCTGTATACCAGACCTTTACCCCAGGCTGCAGCCGCAGGGGTGGGATGGGGGCGCCCTGGCTCCCCAGGGGGTGGGCAGCTTCTGCATTGCCTCTGAGTGCGGTGGAGGAGAAGGAGCTGAGGCTGCTTCTCGGTGCCCAGTCAAGACCCACGTCCCCAGCGTGCTGTCTCTTTGCCAAATAAGCCCCACAACTGGGCTGAACCCAGGTGTCAGGGAGGAAGACACAGCCCCGCTCTCTGAATATATTTTATTTAATAAAAATAATGAGCTGGGGCTGTCCTCAGGCACAGGCTCTTGCCCTAGAAGAGTCCTTTCTCCTTCTTGAGTTTCTGTTGTTTCCACAGGGGCAGGTTGCCGAAGGCAGAGCGGTTCATGCCGAAGGTAGCCTGGAAGTCCTGGTCAGAGAGGTGGTACTGGGGGAGGAGAGAGGAGGTTCAGCTAAAGCTGGGGGGCTTCCGCGGTCCGCCCCCAGCAGCCCCCCTGGCCTTGGCTTACCTCCTTCCTGCTGGGATCCACACCCTGTGGCAGGTCCTCGGCCGAGGTGTTCACCAGCACATCCAGGGGGAAGGTCTCCAGTTTGTCAGGGAGGAGAGTGGTGGTGGTGGTGAAGACCTCTTCCCTGGATGTGAGCACCTGGATGAGGGAGGACAGGGTCACATCAGGGGCTGCCCCATGGCTCCAGGAACGGAGGTGCCAGGATGGCTGCAGCGGTCCCCTCACTGGAGGATGTGTCCTTGCAGCTCCTCATGCCACCTGCCAAGGAACAGAGGAGTCTTCTGTGCCCCCTCCCACCCCAGCCGCCCTCTTCCCCTGTACCACTTACTGAGGTGAGCTGCCCAAGGCTGCTGTCGTCCCCCAGCTCAGCTTTCAGTGCCTCGTAGGATTTCTTGTCCTGGGAAGGGGACAAAAGCGCTCAGCCCCTCAGCACAGGCAGGGACCAAGCAAACTGCTGCCCGTGCCCTGGAGACATGGGCTGGGGCCAGATCCAGACTTGGTCCCCAGCTGTGAAGGGCCCCCTCTGGTCTTTCTCACCTCCCAGTTGAGAGGGTCCCAGGCCAGGAACCAGCCAGTGAAGGTGGGGGGCTCATAGCCCTGCTTCACCACGATGATGGGGGTGTCGAGGTCACGCCCACTGGGGTGGCTCCGTAGGTACTCCTGCACCATCACCGCTGCCGCCTCCTTCTCTGACTCATTGGCACCTTTCCCGATCCAGAAGAAAACCTGCAACAGGGTCACCATGTCCACCACTGGGGTGGGACGAGGCCCTCTGGGGCCGTACCCAACCTATGGTTGGGGGCACGCAGGATCTGTCCATGGGAAAGGTCACTGGGAGTCCATCCTCCGCCATCTCTGGAGCAAGGGGGCTGGAAAAAAACAGCATGGGGCCAGGGACATTGGGGTTTCTAGCCTCCCAGCCCACCAACTCTGGCTGCTGCAGGTCCTCCACCCCCTCCGGGGACATCAGCTTGTGGCATCAAAGGTGTAGCCCAGCCCTGTGCCACCCCCAGCTCACCTGGTCCCAGGTGTCCAGCAGGTAAACGTCGTTCTCTTCCAGGTCGTCCTGGGTGAAGTCCACGATCTCCGTGGCCAAGAAGGTGCCTGTCTTGTTGGAGCACTCAAAGAGACGGGGGCACACGGAGGGGTTCTCCTCCTGCAGCCTGGCACGGAGGGAAAAGCGGTGGTGGTGGTGGTGGGAACGGGGCTCACCTGGCTTGGGAAATGGTGGCCCACCTTACCCCCAAGGGTGGGTAGGGACAAGGGACCCCCAGTCACAGGGCTGGTACCTCTTGCTGTTGGCATACTGGGACTTGCCCCCCAAGGCCACCCAGAACTCAGGTGGCTCCTGTCCCTCTGCGATCACTGGCTTCTCCGTCTTGGAGATGATGTCGGCCACTGTCTTGCCCATCTCACGCTCATCCCCACTGCAGCCCTGCCGAGCAAGAACAGCTGCTTCATCACTGGCCCCAGCCAAGGAGGAGGTCATGGGGACGTTTCTTTTGGGGGTGGCAGCACCCACCCCAGTGCCCGGTGGTACCTACCTTCCCATACCAGAGGTAGCAGCAGCTGGGGGTCTTGAGCACGAAGACGTCATTGGAGTTAAGGGAGGAGGCACGGACAGGCACCTCGAAGGCCTTGGTGTTGTACTCATTTGTGCCATGGACATGGAAGAGGCGGGTGGAGGGCGTGGGCTCCTTGTTGCCCGCCCGTGAGGTGCCACCCTGGAGGGACGGAGTTGGGGACAGGAGGTTACCACCAATGCCGCAGGCTCACCCACCTGTGGTCTTCCCCCCTGACAGCCCCGCACTCACCGCGTACACCACCATCTTGCCCTTGAAGATGGCCATCAGGTGGGCTGGCTCCTTGCCCATGGTGACACGAACCTGCACAGGCTCGTTGTTGTACTTCTGGTCCAGGATGACTGCTTGGTAGGCGGAGGCGGCCAGCTCATCCGCACTGGCTTGGCGGCCCTGGGCAGGGCAGAGCGGGGCTCAGCGCCCACCACAGCCCCCTTTTCCCTCTTGGGAAGAGGGAACCCTTATGCCGTTCCCATGGGGTCATGTGTAGGGGCAGAGCACCTCCGGTCTGGGGAGGTGGCCCTGTCCCCCACCCACGGGTCAGTGACCTGGAGGTCTCACCTGCCAGAGGTAGATGATGCGGTTCACCTTGGGCCCCACGGTATAGGTGTAGAGCACCAGGTAGCAGTCCCCACCATAGAAATGGCCCAGCCATTTCTTCTCCACAGGCACCAGCTCCTGGTTCTCCACACGCCAGACCTGGTGGGATAGGGACAGGGATGTGATGCTGCCAGGGCTGGTGCATCCCCCTGCCCTGCAGCCCCTGGATGCAATGGCATCCCCTGATACAGCCCAGAGTGGCCCGGCAACCCTACCTCCACCTCCCCGGATCCGTCATCCACCATCTTCTGCTGAGCGGCCATCTGGGGCTTGGCATGCAGCGTGGTGGCATCAAACTTCACCTGCTCCACCTTGGCTGCAGGGAAGGGCAGAGGGTTGAGCCACATCCCGTTGGCTGTGGGGGTCCCCACACCCCTCCCATCCCAATCCAGGGAGTACTGCAGGATCGGAGGAGGACACTCACCCACTTTGCCCACAGTGTGGGTCTTGCCCAACCCACTGGTCTGGTTGGGGACGGTCCATTTTTGGAAGAGCTGCCTGAAGATGGTTGACTCGGACCCATCATTCTCTATCTCCACGCTGGTGCTGGCCGGGTAGTTCTTGGCTTTGATGAAGCCCTGGGGGGATTCAGACCCAGAACGACCATGGGTATAGGGTATGTGGCACCCTGGGGAGCAGCCAGGCTATCCCATAACCGACCTCTAACCAGCACCCACCAGTGCCCTGCTCATCGCCTGCTGCTTCTCCTCCTTGTTGGCGTTCTTGCCCTTCCACACGAAGATCTTGAGACCTCCTTGATCAAGGATGTAGCAGTCCTTGGAGAGGGGACAACAGTAGAAATTAGGACTTTGGGCAGCTTTAACCCTTCAAAAGCCAATTTGGTGGGTGAAGCCATGGCTTTTGAAGAGTTAAAGCTGCCGAGGAAATTGGGCACCCCCAAGCATCCCATGGGTGACAGACCTCATGCAGGAGCATGTCTTGAGTCAGGGGTCGAATCGCCACCTCCTGTATGACCAGGTTCCCGCTGGCATTGGAGATACTGGCAGGGGAAACGAGAGGAGGAGGGGTTAGAAACAGGGCTGGAAAACCCCTTCCCCATCCCCACCTTGGGCTGACAGGGTTGGGTGAGGGTGTCCCCTCCCTATCTCCTTTCCCACCCTGATCATGGCAGAGGTGGTACCCAGGGACCTTCTTGCCCTGCCACGGTGGCAACCTGGTTTGCAGCTTGCCCTGCCATGCAGCTCGCTCGTGGCCATGAGAAGGGACAAAGGAGTGTCAGATGTGATGGGGCTACCCAGGGACATTGCCACCATATCCAAAGGTCACGCTTGCATGAGCATTTGTCCATCAGGTATCAACCCTATTGGCACCAGGGACTCCCCTTGCTCCAACGGCATCCAAAGGACCTGTCCCTACACCTGTGGTGGCCTTGAGCCCACTTGGTGGCTGTCTATGGGGACGGGAGTTGTGGGATATAGCAGAAATGGGTGCCGAGTCCCTTTGGCACCCTGTGAGATGCCCCCACAGGTGACCCAACCCCAGCAACTCACTGGTAGAGCTTAAGGGACGACTTGAGCTTCTCGTCCACTTTGTCATCAGGGATGGCTGCCTTGATGTCCCTCTTCTCGCCCAGCACATGCATGAGGACCTTCATGAGCCCCGGCGAGGCGCCCTCATTCTCACCATCCACTACTCCCACCTTAGCACGGCCCCCACGCTCCCGGTCCCGGATGTCCTTGGCCAGGACCATTGCCTGCAACCAGGGGAGGAGTCAGCCCAGCTCGGGGAGGGGGTGGCCAGTCACCCCCTTCCTCCAGCGGAGGATCCTGGGACCCCCCTGGCCATACCTTCAGCCTCTCATTTCGGTTGCTCTCAGGGCCATTCCATTGGATGATGAGCTGGCCCAGGTCCAGCAGGAACACATCCCCCCGGTTGAAGCTTTTCCAGCTCATCTCCACCTGCAGCAGGATGGGAAAGGGGGGACGTCAAGCAGCAGGACACCTGGGTCACCCTGGCTCCGCTGGCCCTGTCTGCCCTGGCTGAGTGCCAATGCCTCCAACCTATGTTCCTCCTCCCTACCCTAAGAGGGGCTTTCTGGGATGAGGTTGCTCCTGAGGCAAGGCAGCGGTGGCCCCACACCCACCCCGTCCCCTGCTTGGGGGCAGCTGTGTATGGGAGCCTCTGGCCTGATCCTGACCCCAAACAGCATCTCTGCATCGAGGCTGATGGCTACAGACACTCCCCACATCCCATAACTCACCTCTCCTGCCACCACGTTCTTCTTGCCCTTGACGTGCAGCAGGCGCTGGATGTTGTAGGTGTTCGTCTCCACATGCTTCATGCCCGAGGCCACACCACCCTTCTTATAGCTGGCAGAAGACAGACACGGTGTGACCCCTGGGCCCCCCCCTTTCCCCCTCCAGCGGGGTC
>VZSZ01005181.1:45720-67774 GCA_013398815.1 Ibidorhyncha struthersii | reverse complement strand
GGGAGGAGGGGGTGTGCTGTGGAGACGTCGCCCCTGCCCCGCCAGCTGCCAAGTGAGGTTTATTACGGGGTTGTGTTAAAGAGAAAGAAAGAGGGTCCCGGGCTCTCCCTGACTGCTGCCTTCCTCGGGGACGGGATGCTCTGCTCGTCCGCGGCTGCTGCGGTGGAGCTCAGGCATTGCCCAGAGACACGCACCCAAGTCCCAGTGTTGGGAAAAGGGTTTTTTTTGGGAAGGTGCAGGGGAGAGGTGTGGAGTGCCGAACTGGGGGAGCGGATCCCGGTCAACTCTGCATGGAAACACCAATGGTGTAACTGCTTTTTTTTTNTTTTAAGGGAGGTCAGGAGAGGTCCCTGCCCCCAGGGCTCCCAGCAGATCAGGGCTCCAGGCAGAGAAGCTGCTCCCGCCGATCCCAGTGCGATGGCAGGGAGGCAGATGGGGTGAAACAGCTCTTACGGGGCCATTTCTGGGCAGATGCGAAGGCCTGGGGAGCTGCAAATGCAAAATCGAAGGTGCAACTGAAACGTAGAAACCACCGAGATTTCCCAGCAGCTGAGTGAGGGTTTTCTGAACCAGTTTTGGACTCTGATTTAGGCAGGCAGATCTTTCTGTGGACAAGCCGTAAGTAGATTTGTGTGAACTTGGCCAGGTGGGCCGGGTGGAAGCAGCTGTCCTCGCAGCAGCCCCCCAGACCCACGCTCCCACTCGGAAAACTTAATCAAGACTGACATCTTTAGGGCCCCACAAAGAACAGCAGGAGCACGGGCAGCGAGTTGCCAGGGAGAGACCGTGACTTTATTCTGTCTTTAGAGATAGCAAATGGCATCTTCTCTAATATCACTGCAAAAATACTTTGCTTGGGTAAAATAGTATGTATATACTGTACAAAGACATAAGTTTAATATATCTTCCTATAAGTACATTTATACACATAAACCAGCATAAATTAGAAAAGGGACAAACGGGTATATAAAATTCTGGTTACATACAAATCTGCTTAAATTAGCATTTACACTGTGGTTCTAACATATAGTTTGTTAAATATAGCGATGTGCATACAGTACATTGACACCCCACCCAGACACGAATTAAAACAAGGGGCTGGCGGGGCCAGGTATTCACTTTAACATACCGTAGGAAAAAGCAGTGGCCCACCTTGGATTTGTTTGTTTTTTTTTTTTCCTCTCTCGTCCTGGGGACTCACAAATCTGTTCTTCGAAATTCCTGGCTTTTCCAAAGCACTTCCCAGCAGCTGTCCTAAGCGCGGATGTTTGCTTCTCATCACGACCTCTTCGCTTTGCCCGGCTGACCTCCACGGCACAAGATTATCTACCAAAATCAAAACAGAACGGCCTTACTTTTCCCAGCAACAGGGTGTGTTTCAAGTTGGTTTTACGCACATGGGAGGAGAAGGGGGAGGAATGTCCTGCAGTGTTTTACTTTCCATTCAAAGGCAGATTTGTGAGCGGTTTATTTATTTACTCTCCCCCTCCCCAAATTTACAGTCCTGGGAACAGGAACCATCTGGCTGGGTGATAAGTGTGTCTTGCCTCTAGCTGGCATTGGGCTGCGCGCAGCCATGCTCGCAGGAGTGCCATTACTGGGGCTGAGGGCCGTTCGTCTCGCTAAGTCCTCCCAAAAAGTTTGGCTCCTGGCATGGCGGGAGGGGAAAGGTGTGTGCTGTGCATCACTGTGTCTCTCCGGGGTCTCCAGGTGGAACCCTGTAGGTTAGACTGGATTAGGTGAGGGGAAGCCTAGCCTAGGTATCAGCAACACCTTGGAGGGAAAGAGTAAAGCAGGCGCGTAGAACAGGGAGCAGAGAGGACCCTGAACCACTTCACACCCGGTACTCATGCCGAGGGACGAGGCTGGGGACCCTGGGGTAAGATGTGCACCTACTTCTGGATGGGGCTGGGGCAGAGCTGCTGCAGCAGCCGGGGCGGGGGGCTCCGCGGGGANGTGCCTCTGCGGACACTAACCGGGAGCCAAGGCACACATCTCCCCTTTACCAGCTCCAGGCTCGCCAGACCTGCGTCCCCCAGCGGTACGGATGTGGTCCCCACAGCCCCAGCTGCAGGAGGGTCCGTGTCAACTCCTCCTCCCGGGATCTGTCTCTCCATGAGCTTCGGGACCACCACTTGCCCAGTTTTGAGGCACAAGCATTGGCACTGGATTGCACGTTTCCCAAGGGACCTCAGATCATGTACCGATAAACTGAGCTTAATCCTGAAAGCCCCAGCTGCCCAAAATGCCTGTCGGATCTATCGGGGCAGGCACTGCCGTGAGGAAGAGGAGGCCAGTTAGGTTCTGCCAAATGTGCTCATCCCCCGTGAAACATGATTACTAGTAGAGCTTTACTGCAAAACCTATGGCCTTTCCTCTGCTAACAGCCAGCTGTTAAAAAAAAAAAAAATCACTTAAAATCATTAGTGTTGCATATCCGTGCAATAAAACGAGTGAAACACCAGCCAGCAAACAGCGAGGAGGAACTTGGGCAAATACTGGTCCTGTGGAGCCAAAGATGCATTAGCAACCTGGTTGCTTGTAGTAAGATCTGTGGTTTGGAGCAGCGGGGGTGCGTGCGGACCCCCAGGCTGCGGCAGTGATTTCTTCCCCCTGCAAGACAGCAGCACCGCCAGGACGGGGACGTCGTGCTGTCGAGGGCGGCTGTGGTGCACGGGCTGCTGGAGCTCCTGTTCCTGCCCATCCTNTATTCCACCCTGTGCACCCTCCTGCAGGCAGGAGCCACGGGCACGCGCGGGCAGCAGCATCCTTTAGCTGCACAGGCAGGCTGCCCAACCAGTTTTGGAGGTAGCCAAAATTCAATGTGAAAGAGATGTTTCTAAAGACTATCTGTTTATCGGTGATGGGAAGCTGTCGCTGAAGAGCTGACCGCTGTATGCAATCCAGCCTGGCTCTCCCAATAAAGCCGTCACATCAGCTCTGGTCCCAAAACTGAGAAGCTTCAGCGTGCAGCCAAATGCAGGACGGATCATGTATGCCTGCAAAAGCACCGAGCAATCACCCGAATCCCAGAAGTTTTAAGAAGATCCCCTGGTTGCATTGCTCAGGTCCACACAGGCCATCTTGCTTGCTGATCCCGTAGCATTTCTGTTGTCAAACCTCACAGCACTACCCAAAAACTCTTCGGACCACGCCTTGGTGGGGAGAGCCACTACGGCAGCTCCCGAAAGTGGAGCTGGCCGAGCGGTGCCCTGCCTGGCCTGAAGCACATACACACCAACAGCTCCCAACACCGTTGGAAACCTCACCGACACTGAGAAACCCGGAGAAAAGCGGCAGCTGCTTGGACAGGTAACCAGAAAACAGCCGTAATCGCCGCAACCATCTGCAGCCAGAGCTGGCTTTGCTCTTCCCATCCTGCAAAGCCTTCTGACCACGCAGAGCGAGGGCGACGCAGCCTCCTCTCATGCACGGCACCTTCTCCTCACCTCAGGCCTTAGCCTGCTGTCCATCTCAATAATGCCCGAGCGTAAGAGCCAACAGCAGACCTGAAAGCACTTAATCCACCCCAGCGATGCAAGCGAGAGACGTAACTGAACCTGTTTAACCTCTTGCCGCAGCATCCTCCAGCAGTCCTGGCACAATCAGTAGCAACATCCACATCCACTCTTGTTGAGGCCACTTTTTATGAGGCCGTCTTGGGCTTCTCATCTCTTCTCTCATCTGTCCCTCCTTCCGTTTAATGAAGAGGCAGTTTTTGACAATCAGCAAAAGATTTTATGTTAGACTGAAGCTCTTTTTCCTCGCTCTTAACAGCTGAGCCTCTGAAGTCTTGCTTGAGGTCAGGGGAAGGCGAGATGTTTCAAAATGGAGAGGAACTGCTGGGTCTGAGCACTGCTGTTTCTCCAGAAATATGTCTAAGTTCAAAGCCATACTCGTGGCGTGGGCTGCGGGTGAATATTCCATTTTGTCACAAGTTTTGAGGTTTTTAAATGTCTTTTTGTTGCACGCTGGAAAACAAATAAAACCCTTCCCATGTTTCCACAAAGCAGAATGCTGTCAAAACATTTTTGTTGGATAAGGTCAGGTTTTCTCTCCTTCCTTCTCCGCACAGAAGTGACCGATGCCTGAAACCCCCCCTTGGCGCGTCACTGAGACCGAACATCTCAGTGCTGAGCAAACAGTGAAGTTCAGTGAAATTCCGAGCATCAAAACATCCCGACCAACGCTCTGTAGGCACTAACGCAGCGGGAGCCAGCACCACACTAACTGGTAGACCAGATGCAAAACACATTACCATGAGCAATGGAGCGGCAAACCCGAGGCCCTAGCTGCAGAGACTTTATCTGGAAGCTCCGATTGCTAAGCCACCATATCAGGGAGTATTTTTGGAAAGCGCCTTCCCTCCCACACCACCTCCTCCCTAACGTTACACATGTAAGTTGCTCTGTCAGGTTCATTACAGCACAGGATTTTGACAGATCAAAGTTCATTTAATAAAGCGCCCGCTGTCGTGCAGCAGGGGTTTGGGGCCGCTTTTATACGGCATAGTCCCAGCAGGAAGGCTCATTCAGGAGCAGCGTGATTCCTGCTTGCTGGCATTTGCTTGTCCCCACACCACGTGTTCAAGAGCAGGTTCAGCAGAAGGAAGCAAAGGATTTTTGCAGAGGATGGACATTTTAAATACCCTTCTTGGGTAACGGAGTAGGACAACTAGAAAACTCTTTTTCTCAGTTTGCGGCAGGTTGTATTACAGGTAACAAAAGCGAATCGGTCTAAGGTTTATGCAACTTGAGTTGGATTTAGGCAGTGTTGTTTCAAAAGGAGTCACGAGCTAGTCACCTTTTATCTAAATAACACTTTGCATCAGTTAATAGGAAAGTGCCTCACAGAGGTCAGCCTCAGCATACGGAACAAATCCTGGGATCCCGATAAAGTTTTTACTTCCTCCTTCTCTGGCAAAACTCCAACAGCAGAATACGTAAAAACGGAGCAAGGGATTCAAAAGTCTGCCAAGTCTACAGCCTGAAATCTATTACAATATTCCGCTGTATTAGTGCACTACTATTAAGAAGACACCGCTGATTACAACCAGATCATAGCACGGTACCAACATCTGTCCATTTAAGGGTTAGATACTTAACACAATAAAAGCGTGTGTAACAGGAAAAGGAGCTGGAGAGACACTGCCAGGCTTAAGTTAGACTTTAAAAAGCCAGTATCTTCTTCCAACAGTAACTGAGAAAGTGCCATATAAAAATCACAAAACGGTTTAAAACTCTGTTATGCCTTTCATCTTTATACTTGGAAAAGGAGTTTCCTTTTCAGTTAGCTTGGAAATGAAGAGACTGGTGAGGTTCAGGTATGTCCCAGGTGCATTCCATAAGCTAATACAACTGACTGTAAATGCAACAGGGAGTATTAAGTTTTTATTTCTAAATGATGGTATTGTTCAAATTAAAGCTATTCTTGGTAATACTAGAAAACTGCACAAGGCACAAAGGTTCGATCTGGATCTGAACATCATTCTACATCTGCACTTCATTCAAAGAGTTTGTTCAGATCCGTCTCTAATTATCAAGTTTGATCACCTTTGCCCCATCCCTAGCTGCCATTTAGTGGGGGTGTACTTTTCCTGGCACTGTCCCTGTAACTTAATTAGTTATTTTAGGCTTCACAGTGAGCAGGGACAAGGTGGGGGCAACAGTATCTCTTCTGTAAGAGGTTAATGCTTTCTTCTTAGAATGAGGGCCGAATTGCAGTTTTAGGGGTCCCGAATGCTCACAGGAGGAAACTCATTCTCGTCATCAAGACACACTGGTCCAGTTGCAAACTCGTGCTCTGGGATAACCTCTCCTCGCAGGGCACCACCGTCCTCCGAATAACCTGTCCAAGTGAAAATACAAAACGTTATGGAGATAAATGGATGGAAGAAGGCTGGAAACAAACAGTGAAGACGCTATTTTATCACCTTTTTAGCACAGAGCTGCTTTCTCTGGCTTTTTGGCAGAGCTCTGGGGGACTGCGGAAGAGAAAGGTTATCTCCATTGACATGACAGATTAGGGAATGGACGACATGGCTAGCTCCTGTGGCAGAAGCTTTCCTCCTCCCACCATGAATGTAAACACCAATTTCAGAACAAAATCCACATCTGTTTGTGGACCTGTGGACCTTTAGACTTGGGAATATAATGAGATAGTCTCCCAGTCTTCTCCTGCAACAATTTAGGGCTAGCTTCATTAGGACAAGTTGTAACGGGTTTGGGAGAATCTGTAGCGATCTTTCCACCAAAACAGTGAGATCTGACTTCTATGCCCACAGTTTCAACTCCTGGAAACCAGCCTGGCAGCAGCTGCTGTCTGACAAACCGTGTAGCTCGGATGTGGTTACCGCTAGTGAGCCCGTCTATGGTGCAGCTCTGCACAAGGAGGAGAAGCACTGGGAAGCGGTCCTGGGAAGCAGAGCAGAGGCCTGGCCTGTTTTGGGGGCAGGGGATGAACTGGGTGAGCTCCAGAGAATCCTGCTGCCCCAGTCTCATTGCACGAGTGGGGTTTCTGATTGGAAGCTGGGAGACTCCACTTTGCCCCAGGTGGCTTTCTTGCTTCTGCCTGAGGAAGGGCAGACGCGATGCTTACCTGGCATGGTCGAAGTTGAAGGCACTGTACTTTGTCTGGCTACAGTTGCTGCATAAGATTGAGGTAATGGAGGCCGAAGGTCATTTTCTTTGTTTTCCTCCATCTTTCCTGAGCCAAGCAGACTAATTGTGCAGGAGCAAGAGAGAGGAGAAGAGTTAGTTCTGATCCCAACCATTCCTCCCCCAACACTGGCTAAGAAAAGCACATGCATCCACGTCTCCTTGAAGCACATCACCCATCTGCATCACCACATACAGGCACTGCCTGCAGCCCTAACAGCACTGCAGAGGATGGCATTGTGCTCTACCAGTAAAGCAGGGGGGGAAGCAGAAGATAGGGAAAGCACTACTTTGGCTAGAGGACAATGCTGGCATGAGAATAGAAGGGAACAGATTGACCACAAAAGCTTTAGGTTACAAAAGCAAACAGTGTTTCTAATCACAGAGGGGGCTCCAAAGGGCTTCCAACAGGAGCAGACTAGATGGGAAAAGCAGCCCCGGCTAGTTTAGGATGGAGTTTGAGCAGAGATATAGTATGATGTAACATAACTCATGACCCAAGGGCCCTTTTCAGTCCTCTGATGCTAAGAGGAACCCACATACGAAGCTGGCCCGCCAGCTCTGGACGGCTGCTTTGGGCCGGGAGCGGGCGGGCGTCAGCGGTGTCTGAAGGCGGCCGGAGCACGCTGGACAGCGCAGCTTTGAAGTACCGTTGTTTTGTGGCTTTTCAAAAAACTGCTGGCATTTTCCTGGCTGGCAGCCACCTCCCGGCTTCGAGCACATGTTACATCGCACCCCACCCCAAAGGCTTCACATCTGGAGCCAAGTAGCCCACATCTGGGGAGGGGGGAGCTACGTGCTTAATCAAATTTGCACACAAACTGAACAGCGGCACAGAAGACTCGGCTTTGGCAGTGCATGCCTGCAGGAGTGCATCTGTGCGGGTTTTTCTTTACGGAAGCTCCCAGCATCGCTCCACACCGTCCCACCCCCAAAGTCAGCTCTCCAGCACCCACTCATGCCTGGAGAAGGTGTTCTGCTCTCCTGCCACCATGGTGGTCAGCACTCTGCTGCTGGAGGCATCTCCTAAGGCACAGCCTGCCCACCTCTGCTGTCTAAGCTGAAATGTCCCACAAGTGTCTAGCGATCGGAGATGTCTCTGGTTTCTCCTGCAAGAAGCCCCACGTCCCTGCCTGCTGATGTGGTTCCCACCCATGTCTGTCGGATCAGGCAGCTAAAATCACGAAGTCGGTTCTAATGTTCTTGCTCCTACAGCTCCATTTTGTGCTTTCAGGTGAAATTTCCCTTATTTTTTTAAAAGATCAGCCTCTGTATCAGATGTGTCTGGAGGTATAGTTACCTGTGTTTCTTAATTAAGACACACTCCCCTCCATCTTGCGGGTCCAAGTTATAGATATAGAGATGTCCATCCGACGTAGTCACCAACAGTCGAGGCAGCTTCTGAATCCTGATGAGAAAAGCATCATGAGTTCAAACACATCTGCACTCGCACAAAGATACAGCCCGCACCCACACTGCATGCTCTGCAGGCACGGGTGCAAGATAAGGGGCCACAGTGGTGGTGTTCTGCAGAGATAGTTGTGTCTGCTCACAGGCTGGTGTGGCAGAGGGGACGCAGATGTCAATACATACGTGGAAAGGGCGCAGATGTTCCTTTGTCCAGAGATGTTCAGGCGGACAGTGGCAAAGGCTCGATCCTGGTTCATCATGCCTGATACCTGAGCAGGGAGGTAGTTGGTAGCAGCCTGGAACATCTTTCCCATGTAACCGCTCCAGGTTGGAGGCTCTTCTGGCCGGCTGAGGGGGTTACAAAGCAGCTTCAGTGGGGCTACCACAATCAGCCGTGACAAAACAGATCAGGAACAGCCAAAACAATCCCGATGTCAGATACGCAAAGGCTTTCTTTGGGGCACCTGCACACATTGTGTAGCTGGATACACGGGAATGAGGCAGGGGACAGTGGCAGCTAATAAACCCAGAGCAGGCCTGAGAGGCTGGCAGCAGGGATGAAGTGTGTAGTTTTGCCAACGAGTGAGTCCCGCAGGACACAAAGCCAAAGAGGCGGTTTGCAGCTGGTATTGCTCATGGAGAGTACAGCGTGAGGAAATGGAGGCCAGCTGCATAAAGCAGACGTCTGAAGCAGAGACACCCCTGGGGCAGGCAGGTTAACCCAGGCTAACGCCCTCACCTGTCAGTGAGATGCTCCAGTTTAAAGATGTGCACGGTCTCCGTGTTGCTAGAAGCACAGAGGAACTGGGAATCCATGCTGAACACCAGGGAGCTGATGTTCACATACCTAGGGCCAAGCAAAGACAGGACTGGTCACTTCATGGCATACCGTTCAAGGGGAACTGCTAAGTTTTGCTCACAGAGACCCACATATGTCGAGGAGCACCCTGCTTGCCCGCTGCTGAGCCTGTGGGCTGGCTGACTACTGTTTCCCTAACCCCTTTGCTCAGCACAGCTGGGGATAGCCTCAAGTTAGTAACTAACAGCCAGAGAGGTGGAAATATCCTGGCTCACAGAGCTGTCTGTGGAGTGAACATCTGTGCCAGCCTTGCTACAGCAGCTAAAGTTTCTGGCACTGCAAAGGTCAGGGAGGATATCCAAAGCGCTGGGTAGCCAGATACATGCAGCATCTCTTCCTGCGCAGGCTCAGCAGGGCCGGGTGTCTCAGTCATGGCAGCTTGTGTACTTGCAGAAGTGGGTGTAAAATCACAGGCAGGTCAGGCATGGGGGAGGGGAAAAAGTCAGGAAAAGACCTACTGAAAACATTTGAGGGAGCCTGCAGAAGAGCAGCAACAGCCCATCTCCGCCACTGAGACTTGGGCTCTGTGCGAATGACTTAGTAGCTTCAGAACACCTCCTTTGAGAGGGCAAGAGTTGAGCTGATAACTTTGGGGACTTCATTATTCCAAGTAAGAAACAAGAAAGGACAGAGTAAATGGACAGAATCTACCTCTGTTCTCTACAATCGCCCTGTTCTGCGACACACTGAATTGAATCACTAAACTTGCCGGAGGCAGCTGGGTGCAGCGTGGCTGTCTGCCACAATGACATTTCTATCTGATATGCTCGCTCTCATTTTCTTTCTGCAAAAGATGCCAAAGCCACCAGGATCTGACGTTGCCCTGTCCGTGTGTTTACATTTCTGCTCCGGGAGCCCTCTGTGTACTTGTCACCAACAGAAGAACGGACTGACCTTTTCATCCCTCGCCGGAATTCATAGAGCTTTTGCCCACCAGGAATGGAAAATACACGAATGACCGTGCCCTGCAAAAAATGCCAACGGAAAGATCAGGCAGGAGTGGGGCAAAGAGCGCGAGCCCTTTCTCTGACACACCCAGGAAACTCAGGACGCGCAAAGGCCCCTCCTGTTTGCCAGCCAGGGTCAATCTGAACCCGATACACTGGCCTCTTACAAGTCAGAGTCCTTTCAGCGCCCCTCCTCTGTTGGCTGTGTTTAAGAACGGGCAGCTCAGAGGTCCTGCTCTCCATGCTCCAGGCAGCCGAGCCGGCTGGGACCCCGCTGCCAGTCGCGGGCAGCCAGCACAGGCAGGGCGCTCGTAGCAGCGCTCACTCACTTTTTCAGAAGCACTTGCCAACTTCGAGCCGGTGGAGTTGAAGGCGAGAGCAGCCAGTGGCCCGTCATGGGCAGGAATCGTGCAGGCTGTTTTCTGTAGGGCAGAAGGTGATGTGAGTGCAAAGAGACACGTTGCTCCTCGGACTACGTAAGGGCAGGGTGTTCCTTGCCTTGCACCCTATCCAGGCTTGCCAATATGGATTCACGGGATCGTATCGCACTTGCGGTATCCCTTCAACATCCTCAGCATTTCTTATCTTTGCCCTGCCTTGAGCTCGCTCCCCACCTACTACAGCCGCTGTGATTACAGAAAGCTCATTTCAGGGGCAGAAGTCCTCAGCTCCCCACCTCTCCAGGCTGCGGGATTGCGACTGCGCCGTCTCTGAAGCCTGGCATTTCTTTGTGCAGAGACAGAGCTGGCCTCCCTGCAATTCGCTCAGCTGTACAGCAAATTCTGCTGCAGCGACACCACCCTGATGCCTGCAGGGAGCCCAGGCCCTCGCTAGTACCTCTCACAGCAGCAGCGTGTTTTCCCCTTGTGCTCTGCTCCTCCCCTGCTGCAGATCCTCAGCTCCCGCTGCACGTACAGAGCGACAGCCTTATGTAATCCAAAGCACTGGCATAAACAGCAGATAATCATGACCCTGCTTCCAGCCAGGGACACATTTCCTGACGGGGCTTTGGACACCTCACCCTCTCCGTGACTTCGGGTCCGGCATCCCTTCCAGCCTGCGACATGGGCAAAGCAGCTGCCCCAGGTCTTGCACTGCGCCTGGAGCAGCTCCAACCCTCCCTCAGCCACCCTGGTCACATCAATCCCACGGAATACGCTGATGAAGCCCCTATAGGACCCCCCTATAGGAACCCCTGTGTCAGCCTGGCAGCGGCCCTCGGGCTGTGGGGTAATGGGTCACGTTTCCCTTAATATCCCATACTGGGAGATGGATGTCCTGATGTCAAAGAGGCTGTCTGCTTCACATGGCGTCCAAGCAAGGGGAATGAGGAACGTGCCTGCCCCGGGCAATTCCCTCGCAGTCTAGCTCGGTGCAGTGTATTTATTCATCCTTCCCAAAGGCCCTGTTGGCTTTGCTGTGGTTCTGTTTGTTTTCAGTCCCTGCCGGTATCCAAACGGGCAAGCTTCACACTTACCAAAGTATTTCCGTCGTAAAGTGCTATCTCTCCGCTGGTCGCACTGCCGGGATAAGCCAAGTAGGAGTTGGCGTGGTTGATCGAGAGAGCACACAGACCTGGCAAGGCAAGAAGGACGCAGCTGAGGTTGTTTGCTGGTGGAGGACGGAAAGCAGAAACGCAGCCATGGACACCACAGGGGGTTCAGGCTCTGTCTCATTTTGGGGCAGTGTCCGGTACTGGGCCCACGCTGGCTGTGTGCTGAAAATGCCTCGGCCGTGGGGACACCTGCTGGTATGGGACAGTACGGCTCCCTTCTCCCAGCCACCATCCTCCCCAAACCCTCCTCAGAAGGAGCCCAGGCACGCTCTTGACTTCACCCCCTTAATCATCCCCTTTGAGAAGCCACATGAAACACAGCAAGGGACATCTTGGTCTCAGGGCTAACAGGACTCCTGTCCAGGCACATCTGGGCACCTCCAGATGCGCGCAGGGTGTAGGTGCTGGGTCAGAAGCTCAGATGAGCAGCACAGCACCGACACAGACCCAGTATGAAGCCTGGCACGTGAAGGCTGGCACGGCAAGGCAGCGGCTGTGGGGCTGGGCAGCGCTATTTCCTTTTTCTCTGAACAGAAAAGGGAAGCAGAGAAAGACAAAGGAAATGCCACAGTTGTGCAGGGAGTTTCCGGCTTGAACCTAGCTAAATTTTAACCGCGGGGGGAATTCTTCCCCATAATAGACATATGGTTTTACGCCAACATGAGCATCTGAGCAGGAATTACGTGATGAGACAGGGACGGATGGATGTTTTCATCCGCCTGTCCCCCAGGTGACCTCGGAGCATCTCTTCCTGCCTCTCATTTCTGCCGCTGGCTGAGGACCAATCCGGGTGAATCCTGTCACATACAGAAATGGGTCTCACTTGCCTCCTGCATCACATCTACGTGCTCATAGTCCTCCCAAATCCAACTCAAGGCTCCAGTATGACCTGAGCTTCCTGCCCCCCGCCAGGGGGTCCCAGCTAGTCCCCCATGCGGAGGAAGCCGTGGGGTTAAAGGCTGTCGGGGATGCTGCCAGACTTCCCAAACAGGACGCCCGCATGCATGCACGTATATGCACGGACGTGCGCACACATGCCATGCAACCCGTCATGTCAGGACACGGCCCTGGCCAGGGCCCAGCAGCGGGGAAGGATCGGCTGAAGCTCTCGTTTTAGGTCATTGTTTATAACTAAACAAAGAGACCGCAGCAGAGCCAGGAGCTGCAGGATCGGCCAGGGGCCCCGGGGATCCACTCCCTATCAATCAGAGGCATTTACATCATGCCAGGGACAGCGCGCGCAACGAAGAGAAGAGGCACAGCAGCAGCAAAGTGCTGGCAATTAAAAGGCACCTAAAGAGGGAGGGATAGGAGGCAGGCAGCCATAGCCCAGAGACTTTGCTCGTGATGAGCAAGGGTGCCTTTTCAGGATGGTCTTGCCCCAGCCCAGGTGGCACGGGGGGATCAGCGCAGCCCCTTCTCTAAGTGGAGGATCTAGAGAAAGCTTGAGCTAAACAAAGCAAGCTCTGAGCGGCTGGTGTGAGTCACCCGCTCCCTCTGCTCCGCGCCTGGCTGGGAGAGGCCGACGGGAAACCAGGCCAGGGAAAAACACAGATGTGAGTGTACTGGGCTGACCTCAGGGACACACAAAGAACAAGGATCACAAGGTACACGGGCAGCCTTTGAAGATGCTCCTCTGCTCTTGGCAGCCCCACAGCCCTGCCAAGGGTTGGTGCATGCAGTGGCGGGCTCAGGAGGGAGGAGGCAGGCTGGTGCTGCTCAGGATAGCACCTCTGGGAATGTCACATCACAGGTGGCTTCCTCAAGCAGCATGGAAAAAAGCTACTGCATCCAAGAAGCCTGGCCTTGCCCCCCAGGCCAGCAGATCCAGGCAGATCTGGGGCTTGCGGGGAGCCACGTGAGGTGGTTTCCAAAGCTGCAGTTATTCCCAAGATGTGCTCTCATGGCATTCACATCAGCGTGAGCACTGCAACCTCCTCAGTGAAAATCCTGCCCCTGACATGAGCCACATGAAAAACATGTTTGAGCACACATGAAAAACAACAGGTTCACCCGCTGTCGGCATTTTCGTCTCCTGCATGGAGGAGGCTGGACTGGGAGCCAGGTCCTGGCCAGGAACAGCCAGGGATCTCACTGCTACTGGCCAGGGGGTATGCAGCAAATCCCGGTCCTCACAGTGCTGGTGTTACCATGCCCACAGTGCACACTTTGCTGTGTGATCCTAACAGCCCATCGCCAGAGATCCCCACTCCGAAAAGGGTTGTCCAAAGAGCAGTGAGGCTAAACTGCCTCAGCCTCTTGGACACACTGTCCTCGAGGTCAGGCTTGGGACCAAAGCAGATGGTCCAGGGACAAAAGGAGCCCGCGTGGCACAGGGTTTGTCACTCAGCTCATTTCAATGACAGCTGCTGCAATAAAAGGGTTTTAAAAAATTAAGCCCGTATGAAGTCCTGTGATCCGCAGCAGCCTAGTCCTGTCCCAGTGAGCGTTGATTGCTGTTGCTCTTAAACCATGACCTGATCATTCAGCCCCACTGCAGAACAGCTTCAGGCCTGGGTACCCCTGCCCTTCCTGCTGCTGCTGGGCTTTCTCGGGAAGGTTTTAAACTTTAATTATATTTGCAGTATTTAGTATGTTTAATCCACGTGGAGAGGCCATCTGTTGAGACCTGAAGTAGGTCAGGGGAGCCGCCGGAAAAGCGTCCCTTGAAAGCCCAGAAGCCAGGCGTGAGCACATCAGCAACTTCCTGATCAACCACCCTTGAAACGATGCTGCAGCCTGTGACCGACCGGGATATCACAGCAACGCACGGCAACGCTGCCGCAGGCACTCGGCCAAGTTTCCCTATCCACGGCTAAAAATAGCTCCTCTCCCATGAGCAGGAAAGCCAGATTCACCCTACGCTGCACAGAGAGGATCTGTTCTGCAACACCTGCCCTGGCCCTTGGGTTTGCAGCATATATGGAATAATATCAGGTGGCAGCCTGGGCTCCTGGGAACTCCCTGGCAGGAAATTAGTGCTGTGCCTGGCTGCATTTTCTGCCCCGGGTGATCTTCACAGCGCTAATCACTTTGGGAGCTGACCCCAAGCCTGTAAGTAATCACAGGAGCTTTCTACCTTAGCGGAGCAGTGCATGTCCATGGCCAAAAGAGAACCTGGGTTAACCGCAGGTCTGCAGGGAGCGCCGAGCTCTGCAGCACAGCATGACGCTGCAGAGCTGACTCATGCCGGCAGCGCAGGGAAGCAGGGCTCCTTTGTCCGGAGAGCAAAAACGCCGCCGGACCCTCTGACGCAGAGCACGGTGAAGGAAGGGCAGGGAGCCCCAGAGGGAGAGTTTCAAGCTGTCCTATATGTGGAGGGACACTTGCGGTCCTGGCCTGTCTTACAGCTTTCCGCTTGTGAAAGAGAATAAAGGCACACTGTGGGAAGCTGCTGTGAGCTGCACAAACATCCCACGCGAGAACAGGAAGGGACTGAACCTGGGAGGCAAAGTCAAACCACGCTGACCATTTCTGCTCTCCTTTGATGCATTTGCTCAGGACAGAGCAGGGTTATTCCTCTCCCAAGCCCAGCTGACTGCCTCCATGCATTTCTGGCTCCCCAGTGTTGAACCCGGACACACAACCCCCAGGCTGGTTTAAATTCTAACATGAGTGTTGTGTTGTGGCTTTACGAAGCTCCTGCAGAGCTCGTCTCTCCCTCTCACACAGTTCTCCTGTGCTTACCTGTTGTATTTGGAGGCGTATCCAGAATAGTCTTCAAAAGCTTCATGTCCTTAATGTTATGGATGTAAATTGACTCCTCCAGGCAAACAACCAGCCTCTGCAAGGACACAAGGGACATGCACAGAACCTCACCAGCATGGGCACGGTGCCTCTGTCTGCTGCTCCCACAGTTCGCACACCCAAATCTTCACTGTTAGAAAAACTCAACAGGAGTTTCTCACGCACTGAAATGTAACAGAAGCATGACCTCTTCCGCTTCGCCATCCCTTGTCACTGGACAACCTTTGATTTTGTATGACTCTGCTTTTGAGAGCTGTCTGCATCTGGTCTTGCTTTAGAAAGCAGCTAAAACATCATGACTTCTTCTCTGCTACTCTAAGAACTGATCTTCCACATCCCCAGACCCCAGGAACAGGAAGACACATCAGGGTTATACCCTAGCCATGGTGCCTTGATTGCCATCCAGTCCTACCTCAACTTTTCTTTGCAGTTTTTTTCATAGCAAATTACTTTTTGATCATAAAGCCCAGGCAGCAGAGAGGCTGCCAATCCCGCTTGTCAGTATGCCTACAGATGGGACTACGTGCCCCTTGCCCTGACTTTTTCCTGATTTGGGAGCAAACATTTAGGTGATGGGCCTCCCACTGCTGCTAAACCTAACGCATCTGTTCAGCAAATCAAGGTTTCTTCTACCGTTCGCCATCGGCAGGCAAGACTCTGCTTTACGTGCCCTGAGTTGTGCAGCAGAATTGCATAAAAACTGAGCCAGGAAACATTCGTACAGGCACAGTCACAGTGGTTAGTGTTTCACACCGAGTATTTACACCATCTTGGCAGATAGGTAGGGTATTTCCAAGTTCATGTGCTTGTACCTCTTCTACTGAGCTCGTCAGGAACACCCACCCACCCAGCCAAGAGGCAGCTGCTAAGAGAGGAACTGCCAAGCGACGGGGAGGAAAGGCAGAAAGGAAAAAGGATGCCTTACGCTGTAACCTTAGCACTGGGCCACCATCTCCGTGACCACTCAGCTTTGTCTCAGCTTGGTCCTGATCTCTGTGCGTTACCACAGCGGCATTTTGCACAGCGCCTTTTTTTGGGGACCAGGTTTTGGACCTGGCTGAAGGGTTATGCTTTCTAAGTCCAGCGAGTGCACAGTTCCACCTACGCTAGTGCCAAGTGCGCAAAAGCACTGAAAATCTCCCAATAAAAACGTAAGGCCAGACTCCATCCAGGCTCCTGAAGTTGGAGCACCCAAATCCATGTACAGGAAGCCTCCACCTCTTTAGAAATAAGGCCACTTATTTAGTATCTAAATGTGGAGCTTAGTCACTAACTTGAAACACCCACATTAGAAAATCTTTGCCTTGCTCCACCATTACTCTCAGATCAAACTCTTTCCCACTTCTATTCCTGCTAACCACAGCATCTGGGGCTGTGTCAGAGCCATTTTGCATTTCCAGGAAGACTTTGCCTTTTCTACAGTAACAGCCATCAACTTGCTAGCAGAGACTGTCAGAGTAATATTTATACAGCTGATTTCGGCAAAGCCACCATGTGCTTTCCCAGAACTGCAAAACGCACTGCTATTGATGTACAGGTGAAGGGAGGTTTCCAGATGACGGCAAAGCAACAGCCAGAGCTGCAGCAAGAGATGCTGGCACCAACAGGGACAAAATCCAGGAAAGCGAGGGGGGCGGGAGGTGAACAGGCGAAGGAGGCCTGGACAAGCTCACCAGGAATTGGAGAGGGCTGGTTCTCTGCCTCCTGCCCTCCATGCAGCCCTGTAGCCCATGCCAACGTCAGTGCAAGCTCTGCTGAGATGAGGAACGGGTTTTATCCTCACTGTGCAAACACGGAGTCTCAGAGAAGGTGCCTGGTGTTGTGACAGCTACACAAGGCACCGCGTCTTGTACAAAATGTTACTGCTCACCAGTATTTAGTACTTCAGTTTGACACAAATCGGGTTAGATAACCGAGTTGTGCGTCAAGGATTTAAATGTGCTGGGCATGGACACAGCCAGGGAAAAGTATCAAACCTCTCCAAAGAGCTCAGCAGGGTTTCAGCAGCGAATGAAAACCCAGGGAGGCTGCGGGAGAGCTTCTCACCGGTCCCACAGCACAGCCTTATTCCCCACTTTAAGACAAATCATGATCTGCTGTAACATACTTGAGAGTTATGGCGGAGCTTGGAACAAAGAATTCCCATGGATCAACAACAACTGGGGGACTCACTCGTTTGCACAACGAGCACTTTTTCAGAGACAGATCAGATCGAAACATGCACCATTTATCTGAGACCCGTTCCTGTTTTATTTGCCACAATTTTCCTGTGTTAACACCTTGTATGGGATTTGGCCTTCTATGGACTTTTAATGAAGTACAGCTTTCATAGAGAAGCCCGAGTTCCAATGTCACAGCACACGCGGAACCCAACTGCCAGCAGTTTAAATGTTGAACATGGATTGAAACAGTGATTTCTGTCTACCCAAGTATCTGTAGCACCTTCAAATCTCTCCAGGTTTGGCTGTGTTACTGCTGGAGGATGAGCTCAGACCAGGATTTGAACCCAAGCTCATAAGGCAGCCAAGGAACATGCATGCAAAGCTCGGGCTATGCATCACCTTCAGGCAATCTCCAGAGCAGCACATGGGGAAAAGCCTGAATTTGTTTTCTTCTCACACTAATCTCCTAGAGCTGCTAAGCAGAACCTCCCGGGTTATTTTTATATGCATACATCTATCTGCAATTCAAAGGAAGTCCTTATTTTGCCAGCTCCGTCGCAAGTTGAAGTGAAAAAAAATCAATTTAGGATAGATGTAATTGTAGTACAGGAACTTCTGGTAAAACACAGCTTTACTGGAAACTCAACCCAGAGTTTCCTTATGGGAGAGCCTTACTGCAGGACTCACTGTTGCTAACTAAGGAGAGGCTGATTATATACAATTACACAGACTGCTTATTTCTTCATTGTAAAATGTCCTCTGCCTCTTATGGCATATGCTTTGAAAATAATTATGGACAAAAAGAAAAGATGATTTAAAATCCTCCAAAAGGGCTCAGGGCTGCATGAGGCTGTGTCAGTTCAGAGAATAAATAACACTCTAAAAGCTTTCTTCTTAGTGGCCTGAATGTTTTCTATACCTTTAAAAATAAAACACGGCTGCTAGCAGTACTTGAGAAGCAGCCTTTCACCTCATCCACGGAGTTCAAGTTACTCCTGGGTTCTGTTACCAACTTTGAAGGTCTCATTTGCAACCAAGATGGCAGAGGTGGGCCTGAAGTCAGGATGTGGAATCCAAGGGAGGGAGGAAGATGAAAAGGTGTTTTTTTGGCAGAGCTGCATGCTGAATAGGCAAGAAGGCAGACAACAAAAAGCCTTTGTGTAACTGCTACAAAAACAAGGACTTTGCTTCATTTTACTGAAGCAAACAGTTGCAGCAGAGGATATCCACAGCCATCCTGCTCCTCTGTCAGAGGTCACCAAGCCTGAAGCGGAGCTGGTAGGAGAAGACAGGTACCTACCCCTCATGTCACACTTCACAGTCTCCATGCAAACCTACCACAGCCCTGCTAGGCAGCGGGGGCCCGGCTGGAAAGTCAACACCAGCAAAGAGCCAGAGTGGGACAACTCTTGCTAACCCCTTTCCCCAGCCTCTTACCTGACGGTTCAGCCGGATGGACAGTATGTTACTGGAATAGCTATAGTTGCAGATCTCTGTCCCTTTCTTGAAGTGGTAGACATTCATTTGCTGTGGCTTGGCATGACTGACCACAACCACAAGGCTGCTGGAGAACAGACGCTCCACGATGTAAACATCTGGGATTTCATCTGGGCACAGAAGGAAAGCAAGGCAGAGTCTTTAGCTTGGCTTACGGTTGGTTTGATTGTAGCAACAAGGAAGACTCAACTCAAGAGGGAATCAGGTTGGAACGCTCAGTGCTAAGGTGTTCAATATCTGCTTTTGTTAAAAATTTCTCATAACTGGCACAAAGCATTTAGGTCAGAGCAGGAAGGGGTGAATGAACCTTCCCCTGAAGACAGAATTTAAGCCAGCCCCCTTTGACAGTGCTGTTGTGCCTCTCCTGGGCAGGGCCCTCCGGCTGAAGCTAATCCTCAGGCCCTCCAGCTGTAGTTAATCCTTCAAAGGAGATATAAAAAGGAGCTCACCCAGCTCGATCAGGGGTTTTCCTCATGGGAGTGAATAAGCTAAGACGTATTGAAGTTGGGAACAAGCTGTGTGTAACTCAGTGTTTATTTTGCATGGTGTCTGATTTCTCCCAGCCTCCTTAGGGAAGGCTGACCTGTTTAAGCTCTCCCTCTCACTGGGGTTGTGGTCTCTAGAGAGTTCTAGCATGGCTGCAGTAGACTGTGGTGTGGTGTGGTACGTCTTGCAGAGACCATGTTTGGGATGACTCCTCTTGTGTTGAGAAGGCACCATTACAATGGTCCTGGTGGGCACATACCTAAACCATCAGGGACTATGACTTCTAGTGTTGGTAGCCCTGAATGGTGCTCAGTGCTTGGGCTGTGCTGTGTTGGACGTACAAGGACTGTTCCACAGCTTGTGTCTCAGCCCATCACCCTAAGCATGTCACCAGCAGGAAGTGGTTTCCCTTTGGCCTGACTCTGGGGGCAATCCAAACTCCTAAATACTCTTTAATGTAAGCCTATGGCTTGCTGCTCTGTAGCAGCTCAGTTACCCTGGGAGACAAAAAGGAAAGGAGCCTGGACATTGTTCCAGGTAATGCAGCTGTGTCTGGTTGCTGAGGGTCCTTCTATAGCCAGTGGAGAGAGACTAGCATATCCCAGCTGTGAGGTGTATCTTTAGTGCATCTCAGCTGACACACTTCTGGCCATGGCCTGAACCAGACTACAGTACATGCTCCGTGAGGCCTGACTTGTTTCGGGCTGTTAAGTGCATTGCACACTGCTCTGAGCACAGCTAATAGCTGAAAGCCTGCTGTGAATGACCTTCTTACATGGGAAACCTGTTAAAAACATCTTGCTTGTAAATACCGCATTGGACTAAAAGCCTGCGAGTTATCCAGCATCTCTGCTGGGAGTCTGCAGTCTCCTGTCTGTGTATCTGAAACATGTTAGTGGTTAACTACCTCTGAATGCTGGTTTGCAAGACAAACTGCTGCTGTCAGACTGACAGCAGTAAAAAAGAAGCTGGACTCAAAACTTGTGGGATTCCTTCAACTTTGTTAAAGTACTGCTGACAGTTCAGAAGCTTCTCCAAGGCTGTAGCTCACTCTAAAGGCTGCTGCGTACAGGGCAATAACCAGAGCTGTTCCTCTCCCGATATGGGTACAGCAGAAACAGATGCCACCTCTGCAACAGCAGTGAGCAGTATCACCCCCTCAAGGCAGACTGGAGTGCAGTAATACAGGTAAAGTCTGTTGGCCAATGTCCCACTGCAGTGAAACAGGAGACTTACTGCTTTCGTGGACCTGGTCCAGTTGCTCCACAGAACTTAAGGAGAAAAGCCTGTATCCAGTTGTGGTTCCAATTGCCAGGGAGCTGCAAAGACAAGATGAAACCCTGCTAGTTCAGATCTTAAGGCCTGCAGGTGACAGCAAGAGTCCCTGCAGGTAGGGGAAATGGGTAGTTCCTGGTATAGTGATCTGTGAAGGCACAACTTCAATTTCTGCACTCAACCTAAAGTATATAAAGTAACAAACCCAAGAATCCTGCTTTCCGTCTAAGGCTATTGCAGCATACAGAAAGCAAGTATCTCTGTGAGAGAGCCAACTATCATCTGTTCATGTGTTCCTGTGGCTGCTGGAGGAACAAACAGGTGTATCTCTACCTGGGAGGCTGCAGACAGCACTTCTGGTTCATAAAAGGGCGCTCCTTCCTAGCCAGGAGCTGATCCATCTACACTGACACACTGACTTGTAAGAACTGTGGAAGCTTTGCTCTAGCTGCTAATGGCAGCAAGTCATGCCAAGCGTCGGCTCTGCTCAGTTCCAGATATAGTAAGCAGCAACATCTAGGACTTAAATCAGCAGCTGGCCTGAATACCAACACACAGCGTTTGCGCTGGTGGTGGTGACCAGCAGGTTCCCGTCAGCAGCACATCGCCACCCATCAAAGCACTCTTTGTTTAGACACAGCAAATGCAAAGCAGTGCTGCGCAGGTAACGATATTTCCAGGTGAGAGGCTGCTATCTGTGATTCTTATCTCATACCCCATGATCTGGGCTGATCTTAGCTCTGGGCTACGACTGCCAGACACCGGTTCACTGCTTCAGGATGTTCGTCGTCCCACTTGGAAACGGTTCTTAAATGATCGGCTTTGAAGCAGGTAAACCACGGGTTAGCGAAGGCGAGAGGCTCCAGGGAAACCCTCTGGCTTGAGGCGGTGGTGGGGCCACGCTTGAGCACAGGCGGCTCACCCAGAGCCTGCGCAGGGCTCTCGGCACGCAGCCCCGGGCAACTGTGGGCAACTACACAGTGGCCACAGCACGGGCCAGCGGACAAAGCCCTGGGAGCGAGCCACTTCTCCGGCCACCCCCCAAAAACAAAATGCTGAGGAGATAAAACCCGGTGAGTCCTCTGAATTTGCCGCCCCAGAGACCGAACCTGGGGGTACGTGAGGATGCCCACCGAGAGCCGGGTGCCCCCAAAGAGGGGAGCGGGGCCCTGCGGGGCCGGGGGATCCCACAGGGCCGGCCCGCGTCGGGCCGTGGGGACAAAAGCCTCGCCCAGGGCCCCCCCCGGCGCCGGGCCCGGGGCGAAGAGGGGGTGTCCCACGGGGGTCGCCCCTGTAGGGCCAGCCCCGCTCCGAGCCGTCATGCCCCGTGGGGGCTGCGGGACCAGCCCCGCTCCGAGCTGTGGGGCCGGGCCGGGCCCCACCCGGCCGTCGCGCTGCCGTCGCCCGCCTCCCGTTACCCCCGCGGCTCCCGCCCCGCTTACGTGCAGTCCTGGTTGTAG
>VZSZ01005181.1:34804-45489 GCA_013398815.1 Ibidorhyncha struthersii | reverse complement strand
GAGGGGGAGCACATCTGGGGGGCTCATCGCTGCCGACGGCGGCTTCAGCGGCGTCACAGAACCGGTGATGACGTCGCTGCCTCGCTGACCAGAAAACAACACAGCCCTCCTGTCCCCTCCTCGGCTGCATAGTGCCTCGAAGAGTTGTTTTCCCTTTTTTTAAGAAAATCTACACTCTAAATTTACTGCACTTGGGGACGGAACAGCTTCATTCGGGTGGTTAATGCCGCTGCTACCTTGCGGGGTCAAATCTGGCAGGGGAAGTACAAAGAAAAACAAACCCCGGAGCCTGTCGCTAAATGACCAATGTTCCAGAAGCCAGCACAATGACATTAACAGTGCACAGAAACGCAGGGGCCGAGCCCGCAAACCCCCTAATTAGATGAGTAATCCTCATGTGAGTGCTGAAGTCATTGGCCCCGGATCACTTGATGTGCACCACAGGACTTCTGGAAAAAGAGCTACGTGCAATACCATCTAAATGAGGCAGATTCCATGTGGACACATATATCTGCCTAGATTAATCCCCTTTGCAGCACGCGGGCCTTCGAGTGTCTGTAATACTCCCCTGTTATAGAGTTTAAGACTGTGAAGATGATTGATTCTGGGGGAGGAAGTATGAAAACACACAGCTTCAAAACAGCATTAGCTTGGAGCGAGGTTGATGGCAGATCGTCCCCAGGACACAGAGCACATGAGCGTCACTGCAAAGGCAGCAGGGGAGTAATTTTTAAATTCATCATGTTTTGGGGGAAAACTTCTATTCATAGAAGCCTAGTGAGAAGCTCTAATAAAACCCCCAAATGAAACAGAAAAGCTGTTTTTTGAATGTCCTAAGACTGTCCCTGTGGATCAGCAGAGTTTGATTTTGAAATAGGGATGACAGGCGGAAAATGGGCTTGCAGAGCAGGAAAAAAGTTTAAAAAAAACACAAAACAACAACAACAAAAAAAACCCAAACCAAACAAAAACAACCAGGGAGTCAGCACCTTATATTTCAAAAAAAAAACCATCCCAGTTTCTGAGCAACTACTACAGTTGGACGTTTGCTGCTTGGGTAACCGCCATGAGCTGGTTTTAAAACGAAGCCTTGATAAAGCAGAGCCACAGAAGCATCTGAGACTCGGGCAACACAATTATATTTGTAGCTTGATGGACGCAACCGTATTGGTCAATCTTCCTTTCAAGCTGGCTGCCTCCAATGGTTATTTAATTAGCAAAGGTGGGAGAAACAGATGGTTCTTGTTCTCTGCTACAGTGTGAGAACCTTTGGTGGCCCTTGGAACGGGTGTTGCAGTTGAGCACAGCCATGCCGCAGCAACGGCAGTGGCTGGAAGACCAGGCCAGCGTCAGGACAAGCCGCTCCTCTGGCTGGAATAGCTTCCGTGTGTTGGTGAAGCTCAGCGTCACGAGAGCCCTCGGAGATCTCAGGGTCTGTGCTCTGGCAGATCGGGGCACTCAGGCTTTGGGCGTGAAGTAGAAGCTGAGGTGCTGTGTGGGGGAACTGTGGGTCTTTCTGGTAAAGAAATGAGGTGTCTCTGATGTCTCACACGTAAAGAAATAGCTAAACTGTGATTTTTCAGGAACACAGCTTTGGAAGGAGGTAGTAGTTAGGGTAGTAGTTAAACCCTAGGATTCTTGGGATCTGGGTATGTGTCACACCTGAGGAAAATGGTCTGGCAGAGACAGCAGGGAGTCACACCAGACACCAGAAGGACAGTTCTTGCTCTGATATGCTGGGAAGAATATATCAGGAGCTGGCTTCCCTCTCCTGACAGTTCTGCGATTGCAGTAACTCTGCTTCGTGTGTAAGTAACCATGGAGAGTAACAACCTCAACTCAGTCATCAACTCTAAAACCAGCCCAGGGTTTGGCCATCTGATCATGAATATTTTTCAATGCAGAAGACTTTGTGAGACAGATGTCGGTTTGCGTTCTCCACCCTGAGTGTATGTATTCGAGCCCTGAAGAGGAAACGGAGGTGAGAAAGCTGGGAAACCAGTTGCTGTGCCTAGAAGAGCCTCTCCCGGCCACAGCATCCTGTGTGTTGCCATTCCAGAAAGGTTAGGTACCTTTTGCTAGTTTTTAGCCTTTTCCCTGGCTCAGTGTTTAATTTCCAGCTCTTCCCTCTCAGATAGAAGCTTGCTTCTGCTGATATGTCTGCTATCTGAAGGAAATCTGCCACAGAAAAAAAAAAAAAGGTCTTGGCAGGGGCTAAATCTGCTAAATTTCCTTCACCGGTATTCACGATAACCAGGAGCCTGTTGAGGGTCTGGAGCTTCCAGGGGAAAAGTAGGCAGAAGGGAACAGGCAAAAGGTGAATGTCTAATAAGGAGAGCGAGCATTTCTCATAGCAGGGAAACCATCTTTTGCATGTGAAAGGAGTGGGGAGAGGTGGCACATACACGTTCGCTTTGCTCTTATCTATTACCCTTACCAAGTGGTATCATGGTCACTGAAGCAGAGGAGGAAGAAAGGGGTGCAGCCCAACCGTTTTGGGCTTTAATAGCACGAACTGTCAAGCACTAAACTGCCGGTCCCGGCTGCTCTAGGACCTCCAGACAATAAATGCTGCCATCTGGTGCCCCGAGTCCGGCTGCACACACCGTTCATGCCGCTCCAGCATCTGTACGCAGCGATGTTCCTACCTGGTACTTGCTAAATGGAGAGAGAGGTCTTCGCTTACTCCTTGGATTATCCAGTGGATTACCTGCACCTTCACTTGCTTTCAGTTCTGATGTAGGAAAAAACACTGACTTCAGAGACAGTTGAGTAGTCCTGCTAATAAAATGCTACAGAAAGGAATGTGGAATTTATACCTTGCATTCTCCTTTTGCTTTGATGAGTTACTTTTTGTTTATGTCAGGACAGATTTTTTTTCTCTTATACAGTGGAAAAGTGAGAAGAAAGCGGACAGCTGAACTGTATATATCAGAGGCCAATATGGCTCTGGAAGGACTGTGATCACAAGATCTAGACACCAGAGAAGTCACCAGTTCAAAGCCTTTTTTTGGATATCGTGATTCCTGTATCAAATATAAAAATGTGGGAAAGGAAAACAATGGACAGAACATATTTGTGACAGTCACCAGCAGACTGGCTTGTCTTGCCAATTTGTCTGGACAGAACTAACCTCGTGTGGGGCGGGGAAGGGGTACACAGTGGAAGTGTGTGTGCCGTGAGCATACAAGAAGTTTCATTGCACTCTGTTTCGGTACAGAAATCAGGAAAGATGCATCGAGACCTCGGGGGCCATCTGTCGGCACCCACATCAATCAGGGTGACAGAAGGACAAGAGCAGTGGTGCCTGACTCCACAGCCAGTCTGAACGTCACCAAAGTTTTGAGAGCTTTGCTTCTTGTTTTTCCTTTTCAGCTTTCGATGCTGACCCTGAGCCAGGTCCTGCCATTTAACGAGCTGTCGTTTGTGAGCAGCCCTTTCAGAAGCGCTTGCCAAGGTCAGGGAAGAGCTTGCAACCTAATGCTGCGTTTCCGTGTAAGTTGGATTAATGCTCCTTTATCTTGTCCTCTCTCTGGCAAACATCCCGTTTCCCTAACTAGGATTAGGACATCACACTTACCCTGGTAATGGATTATCTCACTGGAGGCTTTCACGAATTGGTTAGACACTCTGCTCACCGGAGTGGTACAGGCTGAGGGTGGCTGATCTTCACAACTCTTTGGGGTGCACATGGGATTCTTTAAAGTCTGGGATTTGCTGAGAACGACAGTGAACAAAGGGGTTAAAACTGGGAGGGGGAGAGAGAAACTTTTGCCTTCCCTTTAACTCTTGGATACAGCACTAATTGTAAATTCCTCTGTAATTATCTAAAGATCAAAGGAAGTTCTGACATGAGAGATCAGAATGAGTGGCATCGTGAGAGGGAGACTGGGAGCACACAGCGGTCCTGATGGACAGGCGAACGTCGGGTTCCTGCCCAGCCTGGTGTGACCAGACCAGAGGAGCAGCTCCGCTTCGTGAAGCTGCGGAGGGATAACACCGGGACAGCCAGGCTCACTGCCCAAGCTCCGAGCCGTAAGTCTGGCTCATGACCTGGGTGACTTTCTCCCCTGTCATGCTTAGAGGATACAAGGAGGGACTTTGAGGAGAAATGGCACAAAACATCGGTATAATAAATACATTCATAGCAGAAACAATTTGGTTCTTGTTGAAACAGAGAATGCAGGGAGGCATCTACGCTGCCCACGGGACTGTGGGGTACGCAGAGCCGAGGTAACCGTAGCCATTGCCAGCCAAAGCCTCCAAGTTCATGTGGATGCAGCTTCATGACTTCTTTTGCAAACCATACTGAATCAGTTCTCTTGTGATGGGCTTAAACCTTGTCCGAGCAATTCAACTACTGATCCCCATTACTGGAGCACGCAAACATCTCATGAGCTCGGCTTCATCCTCAGCCCAGAAAGCGCTTTTATCCTCTCTCTTTTATCCTCTCCCCCCTCTTCTCTGGGGGAAGCGGAGGTGGAGCGAGGCTGAGAGACATCCACAGGAGAGGCTGGAAATCGGTAGCAAAGCAGGAAGCGAGAGCTGCATCTGAATAATTTTTCTGCTTCAGTTTTAAGGGTTACAGTTGGAGAATGAAAAAAGCTATATCATATTCCTGTGGCACACGGCACATGCCAAGCAAGCCTTAGCTGACACTTTAAAGACCTATTGTTTTTAAAGTGGGTTTCTTCCATCTGGGAAAACGTTCTGTTATCTTGGGGGGAGGGAGGCAGAAACTTGCATCAGGAATCGCTTGATTCTGTGGCCAGTTTGTTAGATGTTGGTCCAGACATCGCTTGGATGTCAGTCCAGGCCAGGAACAGTGGATCTGACTGACTGCATGATGTGTTTACTTTGCCACCTGCTTTCACATTTGCTTTTGCACATAAGCAAATGGCTGTTTTGAATGCTTTTATGTGTCCATTTGTCTTGCAACACAAGTGTGTCAGAGATGAGGCTCAGAGAGGGAGCTCTCCCCAGACTGCTTCTACGTTAAAAGCACAGGAACTGAGGATTCTTTTCAATGGGGGTATTTACATTCTATTACAAAACAAACACTGGTAGTATTTCACATGCATTCCCGGAAAAGAAGTCAACAGTAGCCGCACACTATCTCATTGCTCTTTAATTCGGTTTGCGTCAGAGAGATCTGAAAGTCAAGAATCACATTTGCAGATGCTTGGGCAGTTCACAAACTGCTGAAGCTGCCCAGAGGTTATATAAAGTTAACGATGCAAAGCAAAGATGGTTCGCGTCTGAATTGTAGCAGGTAAAGATCTCCCATCTCCTTCCCTTTCTGTGGAGGACTGAGCCTCACAGGGTTTTTTTTGCAGTGCTTTGGATGCTGTTTTCTGTCTCCCAGTTCTTGAGAGGCAGCCGAGCACTCTGACCTGCCTCTGTGCTAATCCCTGTCCTCGCTCAGAGTTGAGGAGAGGGAGAGTCCCTGAAGCCCTTCAGACTTGTGCATAAGCACCCAAGCACGGAGTTTCCAATAAATATTTTCAGGAGGGTGCTTAGAAACTTCCTGCCCTGTTGTTGAGGTGCACGTTAATTGCTGGTCTGGACACAACTCCTTAGGTCAGAAGAAAGAGAGAACATTGAGTTCAGGTTAAGCACGGCTGGAGAGCAGGCGGAACACCATTATCTGTGTTAGAATTTAATCAGGGTATCGTGGCTTTTCCAAAGTGTCATTGAGCCTGTCCTTAGGCAAACACGGGAGAGCTATGTGACATACCTCAGATAATGACGGCACCCTGTCTGGCTGCACTGCCTCCCTCACGCTGCCGAGCTGTTCAGTATTTACTCGGGAGGTAAAATGTTCCCAGCGTTACTCCTTGGGTGTTGGAAGCTTTCCAGCTGGGAACCACACCGAGTGTGTGAAGGGCTGTGTCGCAGCAGGCACGTCTCGGAGATGTAAATGGATTCCCCGACTGGCCTATCTTAAAGATCTGGGCACTTCAGGGCATTTTCTTCTTGGCTCTTGGTTACTCTGTTTTGAGCCTTACCAGTCATTTTCTTCTTCAAAGTAACATATGGAAATGATTTGAGATCTGCTGCTCAAAGCAAACTCAGTCTGCGCTGGGGACCATTTCACACAACTGTCTGCCCAGTTGACGCGCAGCAAGACCAAAACCAGCTTCCACACACCATCCTTCAGGGTCCAGAGCGGTTTTTAGCCCGCGGCACAGGCCATGATGGGGTTAGAGGAGGAAGCTCAAGTGCTGTCTTTCAGACTGCATGCTTTTTGATCACATCAGTTCCTTGCTTTGTTCCTTTATCTCCTTTCATGTGGGAAAATTACAGACGTTGACACCAGATTTATTTATGCTGCAACTCATCCAGAGGCGCGGGCTGCTTGGCAAACATTGTGCATTGCTGGGCGCTGTGTGGCAAGTGCCCTTTTTCTCTCCTTGCCTACAAGTAAACTGAAGTGTCACACTGAAAGCTGTCAAGTTCATACAGTCAACTCCAGAGTCTGGCCTGGAACCCAGAAGCCCTCAAATAGTCTATTGTTAAACAGGAATACATTATTTTCTCTCTTTTGGCTCCTAATCTGTGGATATTCCTATGAGGCACACTGTATAGTCTCAGCGAGACGTGGTGTGCAGCAGCAACAGGCAGTTATTTTTTATGCTAGTTAAAGCTTAGACAAAATACAAGAAGACAGGCCCAAAGGATGCAGCATGAACTCTACCTCTGACATCGTCACGGTCCACAGTGAGCTCACAGGTTTTAGTTTTGCTGATTTTCTGATTGCTGGTCAATGTGGATATTAGGGCTGTTGGGGCTAACGGCAGCTTCTGTTGGTAGAAGAAACCTTTCTGTACCACTAAGGCTTCTTCATCCCCCATTCCCCCCACCCCAAGGCAGTGCACATGCAGCAGTCACCCTGATCAAGACACTGTTGCGTGTTGAGCTGCGCCTCTTTGGCCCCTGCTTGTACATCAAGGGCGATAAATTTGCATAATTTAACGTGTAAAACTGGGACACACACACACACACAAACATTGGCTGTTTGACTCATTTGCTTTCAATCCCAGTGGCTTGTCCAAGATGGTGGTACCTCATGGGCAGAACATGATACTAAGTTGGGACGGTATCTTCAGCAGAACACCCTGCTGTTGTAACCACTGTGTAGCACGGCAGACACCCGCAGGCGCCGGTAATTTTGCTGCCACTGAAGTACCTATCAGGAAGCTTTTTTTGTTCTGTGCACACAGCAGAGGTAGATGACTTCTGTGCTCTTATTTCTCATCTTGCCTGACACAACTTTTTTCCCCCGAGCTCCCCAATCACTGCCCCACTGTTATTCCTGGCAGAGCGCGATTGCGACTCCTCAGCCACTCTCAGCTTCAAGCTGCTCTTCACACCCCTTTAATACTGCTGCTTGTGCCCTCTCCCCATGTCTTCCTCGCTGTTCCATGCACAGCCTTCCTACCCGGCTGCCTTGCCCTGGGTCTCCTTCCCCTCAGCTAACCCGCTGTGCTCTCATTTACCTCCCCGGTGAACGCTGCAAGGCTTTGTGCTTGCGGGATAATACTGAGCCAGTCAGTATCTCTGTGGGGTTTATATGGTTGCATGGCGGTAAGCAGAATAGAAAGCCTTGACTTCTTTCCTTCCCAGTGACCATTCTTAGCTTCTATTACTGTTGATCACCATGTTGATAAATAGCACTATAAAAATTAGAGTAATAAATTCAGTCTTTGTAAGAACTTCTGGGAAGCTTTGTTAAAAAGCAAACAAATTATCTTCCCACTTGGGATATTTCAGATGCTTTTTACAGACAAATTTATCGGTCTTTTATGAGACCAGGAGTATGTATCCTACATGACTTAATGCAGAATGGAGATGAGCCAAATACCTAAGAATGATGAGGTGGCATTATCACTCAGGTGATGAAGGAATTGCGATGATCTTGAAGAGCGTTGCTGGTTTTAATAATGAAAATAGTGCTTTTGACTCCTCCTTAGGAGGCTGGAGCAGAAATGGCTACATACATAAACTTAACAGTGGAGCACTTCACAAAAACGAGTGGACGTTCTGGTCTAGGTTCTCCAAGGCAGTGAGGCAGCCAGCTCCGCTTAACATGCAGGAACCTAAATATCTCCGGACACTTTAATCCAGAATCTGCCTAGAAATATTACACTTCAGGCAATGTTTCTTGGTTTAAAAATGAGAGCAATCAAGCTGCTAAAATCCAGGAAGTCCTAACTGCAGTTTTCTGCAAGTCCATGCTGTGACACATGATGATTCACAGCCCTTGCCTGGGGATTCATCTCGTCTCGTCCACGCTCAGACTCTGCCAGTATTTACCAGTCCTGAAAACAAAGTGTCCCACCACTAAGGACATGTGACAGTTACCATCATTGAAATCGCTACCATGCTAACCCTTAGTGCTTGCCACTGGGGTTTGAACCAGGACTGACTACTAGATTTGTCTGAAAAATTAATATAATGGTGCTTTAGCACAGCCTCTGCTATGGGATAGGAGACGAAACTGAATTAGAAAAATGGTGCTACGGAGTTCTTATTAAATGTAACCAGAAACAGCCAGTACAGTTCTCCAATTTATCCCTCTTCATGGTGACTCGCTGGCTGTGTCACGCTCTGTCTCTTATGCTTGCGTTGGTATATTCTGCTGGCAGACTGGGCAGCTCTCCTCTGCTCTTCAGCAGCCACAGCCTCAGGCAACAGATTGCTTCATGAGAAACTCTAAGGCATAAAATGGTTTGAAATGAAAGTTGTGGGAATAGTGCTGACGGTAATGCAAGTTACTCAGGAATGTTTATTATTTAATTAGACGGTTAAGACCGGGGTCTGACTGTAATTCAGACCAGACCAAATGGAACAGGGCTTTGTTTGTTTTTAATTTCTCTTACATCCTCAACAGTGTAAGAATTAACACATGAATATGTACGAACATATGCACATGAGAAGCATGATTTAACTTTCAAAGATAAGTCAGTGCTGACTCACAGTGAAGGAGCTGTACACAGTTGACAAGAGGGACCTCAGGTTGGCATCACAAGGCTCCTTTTGAAAGCCTGTTCTGTTCCCTTTATTACACTCCTGCTTTGCCATCTGAACTCTGACTCCAGAGCTCAGGAAAGGATTGCATCAAGAGCACGCTGTACAACAGTATACTTGTTTTCTTAATAACGTTGCAGAACAGGTTTCACGTACGGGTCTGATCTTTGTTCCAGATGGGATCTATCCCAAAACAGCACCAGGACTTGTCCAAACAAGGAGGAGTGAGATGTGACAACAGCAGACAGCTTGCTAAAAGGGAAGATAGAAAGCAAGAAAAAAAAATGTGTAGGGGGGAAACGTACACAGCTTTTTTCCAGTGTTCAGAAATTTCTAGTATTTTTTAGTCACAGAAATATTGTGTTACCAGGCGAGTAGGTAGATTTGATACCTGACAGTATTTCACAAATATTAATGACTCCCTACAATTCCTATTGAGATGGATTTGATTTTTTTTTGGTAAAAGCTCCAGCTTTTGGGTCAGTGTCAGAAAACCCTGGGCCCTGGCTTCTAATTAACCCATAACAGAAGCTATCAAACATTTGAGGAATGTGTACTCAGGAACTGGCTTTGGTCTGTCATAAATGCAGATCTAAGATCTAGACCTAAGCTGTTACCCTTTGTTTCTTTAATATGTGAAATATTAAAGGAACACCATGTTAAGATAGTTCCTGATGGCTTGTCATGTCACTGCAAAGGCACCAATAGCTCCTAATCTCAAAATGCACATTAAACTCATTACCGGAATCATTTTGCTTGTACGTTATACGATTCTCCCGAATGAGTTAAGCACTGACGAATTTTGGTTGGAACCCTCTCGCAGCAGTTGGAACACCGAGTTGCAAAACTGCATTATCTTCTCAGCTACTGGGGGATCAGCCGATGCAGGATTCGGGGTTCATTTCCCCAAGTCCTCGCGCGGGGTCTGCCTCCCTGCCAGCACAGCCCAGGTCTTCGGCGACTTCTTGTGCGCTCTACGCACGCAAAGCGATCCACAGGGCTCACCGCAGCCATCGAGACGCCTGCAATAACTCTGCACGCGGATTTTTAAGCTGATTATGGTGAAACCTTTGCCAAACTCGAATGCAACTTACTTCCCCCTTTTAAACATGCATCTACACGACTGAACGCAGAACGGGGGTGAGCCGAGCGCTTAGGAACGACGAGGCGGCATCACCCCCGGGCCTGCCACGACCGTGGCTGCTGGTTCTAACCATGAAAAGAGCGCTTCAGCCTCTTCACCCGGCAGTGTGCAGGCCAAGGTTCGCCAGCACCCGCCCGCCGCAGCCCTGTTACCATTGAATTAACGCCCCGCACGGCGGGCCAGGCCATCTTTCACCGTAAAAGCCATTTTCGGTGTTGTCAATCACTCCGGGCAAGGCCTACACGGGGCAGAGGGCAGCGCGCCTCCCCCCGGGCCGCCCCGCGGCGGCCTCCGCTACCGGACACGGCGGGTTCCCCCCGCCTCACCCCCTTCCCCGGCCCGGCCCGGCCCGCTCCCCTCAGCGCCCCGGCCGCTCTCTCCCCGCCGGCCTCGCGCCCCTTAAAGGGGCAAGCGGCGCTGCCCTCCGCTGGAGAAGCTGCTCTCCCTGCGCTGCCCCTTTAAGGTTACCGCGGCGACGGGGCTGGGTGAGAGCGAGGCGCATTGACGTCAC
>VZSZ01005181.1:14627-34346 GCA_013398815.1 Ibidorhyncha struthersii | reverse complement strand
GCTTGGCAGGGCAGCCCCGGGACGGGCAGGCCGGGCCCGGGCGGTTGGCGGCGGCCCGAGTGCAGCCCTGCCTTAGGGGGCTCCGGAAAGCTTCGGGTTTGCAACGTGTAGGGAAAAATACCTTGTAAAAATGCTGGAGTTTTCATTATTTCTTTGGTATTTTCTGCACTGGTCTTACTCCTCTCATGAGCAACTGTGGCCCTTGTCTGCTGTCTGTCAGCAGCGCGATGCTTTTTCCATAGATTGTAATTTGCGGGCTGTCATGGAGCCACAGAGTTTCTCTGGGGCTGTTAATTAGGTCTGACCTTCACTGTGCGAGTTGTCAAAACAAAAGAAGTAACTGAAGAACTTTAAGGCGCTTTTTCAGTTCACGTGAAGTCCATACTTGGTGTTTATGCAACACATAATGCATCCGTCTGTTCATACTTATGCAGGGATTAACTGTGACCAGAATGAAACCTGTTTGAAGTGTTAGCAATTTCATATTAACTCTAGTCCTCCTGTAATCTCCAGTAGCATAATTCAGAGGGGCACAGTCTTATGTTGCCTCTGTGCCCTGTGTTTCTCAATCTGCTGCCTCAGTAGGATAAAATGCATAATATGACCGCACCGCTTGACTTGCGGTGACTTTTCATCTCTCAAAATTATTTTGTCTGAATTCATTTTTTTCCCTTTTCAAAAGCTGATCCTGGGATCAACATATCTTACTGCATATTCATAAGCTGTTGCCACTGTCCCTGTACCAGGTAACTTTCTTTACATATTATCATAAATACCCTGAGAAATTCTTTTCTATTTCTTTAGCTGTCTTAGTGTTAATTGCTTTATAAAAAAACCCCATGAAATGTTTATATATATATATGTACAAATATATTTAAAAACAGTTCTATAACCTGAAAGGGGGAAAAAACCTGCTTAAGAACACTTTTTAAATTATGGTGTCAGCTGTAACACTTTCAAAGTCTCTTGAAAACCTGGCATTGTAACAGATGTGTTTAAAGATGTCTTGATTATCTACAGTTGAAGAAATATTTTTGGTATTGCGATGTATCCATGGAGATAGTTATGATGTGTGGAGAGTAGCTTTTTAGGAATAATGCCCCTAATTCCTAACTTCTGTTAGTGGACTCTGCCTTGGCATTTGACAAACCGGCTTTGGCTTCAACCTTAACAAGTTTCACTTCCTAATACTTTTCATATTTGGCTCTCAGATTCCCAGTTTCCACCCACCTGTCTCCTGGTCATCATCCACATGACCCCATGCAGACCATACAGCTCTGTGAAGTGAGCCTCCAACCCTACAAAATACTAGGTTTAATCAGCAGAAGGTTTAGGTGGAAGCTTCCCTGGCTTTGAGTGCTCACAGGGCTTGAGTTCTTGAAGCTTTTCCAGCTCAATCAAATGCTTTTGTGCCTGTGGCTATAGATCACCCAGATTTTTTATTTTTTTTTCCAGGTGCTGAGTTCATAGCTTTTTCTTTCACAATTTAGCTTAGTTACTAGTCTTACAGATAAAGGTAGTTTATGCTGTGATATCAGTAAGATGATAATGCAACGTAACTTTCTTTTAGGCAGCATAACATGCCTGACTATATCGGGCAGCATCATCTCCGTTTTCACTAGTTATTTAACCTTCTCTTTCTCTTATCTTCAGCAATGGCAGCTTCTAGCAGCAGCAGCAGTGAGGAGGAGCGTAGTCTTCGGGAATGTGAACTTTATGTCCAAAAACACAACATCCAGCAACTTCTGAAGGATTGCATTGTACAGTTATGCACAGTGAGACCTGAAAGACCCATGGGATTCCTCAGAGAATACTTTGAAAGATTGGAGAAGGTAAAAATACATAGCGGGAGGGAAGGAGAGTGGAACAACCTAAATTTAACTTGTCTCTCTGGTTTAGAGGTTGAGCTTCAGATTTGACCAGTGTTCGTATTGGCCGTTTGAAATTGGAACTGACGCTTTTGGAAGACAAATCCTATTTTCCAGTAGTTTATGCCAGTTGATCCCGGTGTAAAAGCACTTCTGTCATAACAAAGCACGTAGGGCAGAACATAAGCTGACGAGGAGACTTACCCAGCTGGGATGCAGATACAATCCCCATCTAATGCTTACTCATAGAAGCTAATAGATAGCCCGCACGATCGTGTTGGTAGTTAGGTGATAACTGTGGTGTTTGACCTTGGTTAGACACTCGCGATAGGCATTTGGTTTCTTATATCGAGGCAAATCGTTTACAATAAGTCGGGTACAGCACAGAAGTAGTAGGCCAGTGGTAGTTATCCGTGCCTGGCTGAAGTCAAACGGAAGTACTTGCATTCCAGACCCTTAGGAGAGCAAGCCTGTTTCTGCCTCCACTTGGGAGTTTGGTGTTGGTGTTTTGCTTTGTTGTTCCTCTTACGTTTGTCCTCAGGGTCTCTATGGTGTTTTTGTTGTTGGTGGAAGCATTCTGGGATCTTGGGAATGGAAAGCATTTTGTCGTCTTGGTGCTCATATTTGAAAGTGACTTCACATTCTTTTGAACTGTTCATTTTATATATTGATATCTAAGCAGATAGCAAAAGAAGCTGCTATGAAAATGTTAAATTTTAAAGGCTAATGCAGAGGAAAGGTTAGATACGACTCTGTTTAGAATACAGTAAATAACGTAGCTGTGACCTTGTACACAGTCATTTGCAGGTGCTGCTTTCAGTGCTTGTTGTATATGGGAGGTATATCTTTTTTTTAGTCTAGCTAGTTACTAATTGCTGATGTAAAGAAGAAAGAAATTAACAGTACAGATCACAAGTGTGTATAGTAGAAATTATGTTTTAATGGAAGTGTTCAAGATAGAAAATGACCAAATGCTGCAAGCTAACCTCGTGTGCTCACAAGGTATTTGAGGAACACTTTGGTTATTAAATGAACGAAAACTCTGTAATGTCTGACTTTCTTTTGTGTGGTTGCGTCTTGAGTACGTTCTCTTTCAGAGAGAATACCAGCAGCAAACCACATAGTAATCAGGTTTTTAAAACTCCGTTGTCCCTCCCTGTACTGTGCCTCCTTCCCCACCTTGGATTCTTGAGTTTCTGAATACTGATAGATAATTTTTAGAATATCACCACAGCGCTGGTATGCAAAACTTTACAAAGTAAATTGCATGACTGCACTTAGAATAAATTGTAAACCAGTACATGTGTACAGATATAAAATAGGAATATTTGGATGCTTTTGTGTAGTGGACTTTGGTACAGTCCAGTATACAAGTACACAGTATTTAAGATCAAAGGAAACTTAATTTCTTTTTAGTAAGACAAGTCTAGCTCTGAACTTAATCACATGTATTCTGGAGTTGAATAACTCTTGATGATTTTATTCTGGTGCAAATAGGCTGTCTATGTACTCGGTCAGCCTGCAAGGAAGCTGAAAATAAAATTGGTTAGGTAATGTTTTTTCCCCCTTAAATTACTCTTACAATTTTGGTCAGGGTCTTTTATTATGAGTTATGTTGGCATGGGTTATACATGGCCACTAGTGCAGCTGTAGCTAAAAGTGAAACAGTAGCATTTTCCTTCCAGCCACCTCAAATTTAAAAATTGCTACAGCTTTCTTTTAGTTATTTCACCATTCAGTCTAATGGATTGGTCTTAGTTTAGCCAGGTAACACGGTACCTTAATAGCTATCAAATAACAGAGCAGTGAACATCCTGTTCCACGTTAGCAAACTCCTCTGATATCCCTGTCTGGAAAGCACAAATGCTAAGTACTAATATTAACCAGCTCTAACCTGGTACTTAGCTCTGGTGGAGCAAAAATGTTTTAGATGGAATCTGTTTTGCCTTCCAGAAGTAGTGTCTGTTACATCTTTAATAAAGCAGAGCAACTCTTCAATATACTTTCTAAATCTGTTCATCTGTTAGACTGGATGAAATTGAGGTTGTGATACAGTGGCTTTTTTTTAAGACTGAATTTTGAAGGAACAACATTTAAAACTGAAGCAAGGTTACTATTTTCTCTCTAGTTATCCTGACAAGTCATTTCTTCCACAGTGTGCACACACAGAGCTGATTCACTGTCATATTATTAAAATACATTGAAGACATTTAAACATGCTTTTGAATTTATGTTCAGAAACATTAAAATTACTGCCTCTGAGAATGTTGTAGCTACTGTAGGAATTCAGATGTCCTCTTCTGAGTTATTAAAGCTGTTACATGAATCTAATCACTACAGATTGATTGTATAAATGTTTTTATTTTACTGTCTGTGGGGGACGAAGGCCTCTGTTCTCTTTGCTGTGCAAACATGTCCGGTAACACCAATGCATATAGAAGCTAATAGCTGTCCAGTGCTGCGCTTGGCTGTGTAATGTAGTCTGAGCTATGGAAACTTAATGTAGAGTTCATTATTATATCCTACAGATGAATCTTGGATATTGGACATGGCTGTCCACTGGAATAAGTGCACGTTTGAAATACTGTGTGTAGTGCAATTATGTGCGTATTAGGCTTTACAGAAAGCTGGAATTATGAAGTGTGATTGACATCTAGTCACTGTACCTCTTCCCTACCTCCACAGGTACATACCTGAATATTTTCCTATTTCCTAAGTGTTTCCTTTGCAAAACACGTTAGTTAAGATGGATATATTGTGCTGTGTTTATGGCAGAGCTTTTAACATTGCTTCTTGTAGCTTCTGAGTGGTGTTGTTTTATATGTGGAGAGCTGTTATAAATTAAATATAAATTAACCAGAAGAAGTTGAGACTGTTTCTGGTGTAATGACAATTACCAGATGCCAGACTATGCAGTGTAAAACAGTTCTGAAATTGTGAAGGTTATCTTCAGTAGCTGATAGACTCATCATTTTAATGTTTCTTACGTGTAACAATTTAAATGGAATTAATAACTGTTTCTTACTTGTCATGAAAAATAAAATTTACAATTAGTGGTCACTGACACGGAAAACTCCGTGAACAGCTCCATCAGCTGGAAGACCAGGATCAACACTTTGATGTAATAAGTAGGGTAACCTTATTATTAAACCTTTTTAAAATCCAGGTATTGCTTATAGTGATCGGTACAGGAGCAAAATGAATTCCTTTGTCTATTATGTGTTTAATTTGAGGAGCTTCTACACCTGAAGAAATACATTTTCTCGCTTATAAACACTGGCTAGATTCTAAGGTAATTGAGAATAGCAACTGCTACTCTTCTTTCAGGGCTTTGTGTAATTTATTGCTTATCTGGTAGTGTAATATATGTGATATAGTAACAGAAATGATATAAGATGTATTTTAAAGAGATGAATACATGAAGAGCTACTGCTATGAGAACAGTGAGATTTTTAGCGTGTCGCTTACTCCATGGCACAGTGTTGTGTTGTGAATATATGGAGATTTGTCTCATTTGTGGGTAATTCTGCTCTTGATGAGTGCATATACAGACTTTGACATTGACTTAAAATATAGCAGCTATTCTAATGTAACCCACCTGTAACTTGCTTCTATATCCATGCCCTACCTTATGTACTTCTTTTTAATACAATAATGTTAAATCTCAGATCAGGCAGAAGTTACCAGTTGTACTTCTACTAGTGCAGTTTCCTTGATTGGGCTGTTACCTTGGCGAGTCTCTTGTTGAACAGTGTTTTGATATGCAGGTCCCTTGCTAAATGCTGCTGAAGTGCTTCTATGCCTGAAAGTTTTAGGATCTCAATATTTTGTATTTTATGTGATACTGGAAAAAATACAGCAGCTTGTGTTCACTTATTTCAACTGTCAAATTTTTTTAATGGGTTAAGTATTTTGTCTATGAATGAAGAGCATGCTTCTGTGGTTGGTGGTGTTGCCCAACTTTACAGAGGCAGTTTAAACCGAACACTTACTACTGCTCAAGGTGTTTTCAATAACATCTCAGTTGAGACTTGTTTCTCTAAAATCAGAAGATAGAAACAAAGTTTTAAATATGTTATGTCCCCATCGTTTTGAAATGTAGCACTATTTTATCAATGGACAAAAGGCAGGAAGTGAAACGTAATTCGACGGATCAGTGTTTGCTCTTTGGCTATCTGAGAGGTGCAAAATGTAAACTCACTGTAATGGTTATCTGCTGTCCCTTTCCTCAAAGTGTTGTTGTTATACATAGCCTCTGTGGACCTCCGGAGGGGAGTGTGACAGCCAAGCAGCAAGCTGCCCAGCTGGGCAGGGGACAGTTTGATCAAGGACACTGGGACAAACCCAGCTTTTAAAAGTTCTGGGAGCTCTCAGAGAACAGATGACTCCTTGTTCTTTTAAGGCATGTCCCAAAACCCAGTTTCCTTAACACTGGGAGAAAGTAATTTGATCTTTTATGATGCAAATGCATTGGCTTCAAGGTTGGGTTTTTTGTTTTTAATCTGATTTTAGTTGATTAAGGTAAATCTTCTGGTACATAGAAGAATCAAATTTCCATGTGTCAAATTAGTTAGACTTCATTTTATTGTAAGTACGCTAGTCGTCTACAATATCGCTGCAACACAGCACAACAGGTAACTGAGGGAAATAAGGAAAATATGTAACACTGTCCAAAGTTGACAAATCTGTGGTTTGTGGGGAAGAAAACTACTGTTTGGCCTCTAGCATCCTTCCTCCGGCTCTTCTGTAAGCAGCGTTCATATTTCTTTTTCCTAAAATAACTTGGTTATTGAGTATCGAGCATGACTTGACCTTGTTTCAAAAGCTTCTCGTGTAACATGGATTTCTGAGGAATTGCTTTTCTGTCTTTCAAATCAAAAAAGGCTTAGCACCTCACAGCGGAGGGAAGGAACTGCTGCGTTTACAGCTGGCAAAACGCATTTGTTGTTTGCAGAATTTCTTCATTGCCTGTTGAATACACCAGCGGAAAGTAGAATCAACTTGTTTATACTTCTTAATTTATTAAACTATTAGTGTAACTTATTAAAATAAACACCATTGTGATATGAATGGTATGAATGAAAGGCATATCTACCATCTGTTTTGAAAAGCCTTTGATCTTGGTTGCTCTAGTCTCCTGTTTGCCTTAATGTGGGAGTAATAGTACACAGGAAGCACCCTTGCATTGGCAGACTAAATTGTAATATAATACATAATGGCTTTTTTGCTTCACTGGATTATGTGACACAAACATGTCTTCCTTCCTGTTTAGGAGGAAACAAAACAGTTGTTGAATCAACAGAAGTCTGGTTCCCGCTCAGACTCACGGGAGGATGAAATCTCTCCTCCTCCTCCTATGAACCCTGTGGTTAAGGGTCGAAGAAGGCGTGGGGCCATCAGTGCAGAAGTCTATACAGAAGAGGATGCTGCATCTTATGTTAGAAAGGTGCTCTAACTTTTAAATTTTGCTAAGAATTGCTTCTGCAAGAGTTTATCTAAGACCACCTTCTATCTAGTGTATTAAATAACACAAAGCTCCTGTAGCCTGTTAAGTCTTGTGATAACTGTAAAAAGCAGACCTGTGTGTCTAGCTGCTTAATTGGAGGTTAGAATAAACTGTCATGCAATTAAATCATTTATGCATAACTTAGACCTGTTCTTTTTGAAGTAATATATATTTAGATGTGCCTATATATTTATATTATATATAAACAAAGTGCTTCCAGTATTCAACAGCTGCAACATTATGTTTAGCCTAAGGGAAGAACAGACTTGCTGCCATTCATAGGAAAACCCAGGTTGATCAGATACTTGTAGTTCCAGAAAAACTTACAAACTTAGTGTGGAATGGTGGTTTTATAATTGCATAAAATAATACAAGATTTCATTTACCTTCTGTATAAACTGGTTGTAAACACTGACTATATTTGCTTTTAGATCTATAGTGCCTGAAAGAAACTGGAAAAACTCAGCCAGTGTTTTGTAGCAACTTAATAATTTATTTACCCATGGAAATGCAGAAATTGTTCTTCAAAAACTTAATCAGTTACTTTTTCTGATTATATTGTAGGTTATTCCAAAAGATTATAAGACTATGGCTGCTTTGGCAAAAGCTATTGAAAAGAATGTGCTGTTTGCCCATCTTGATGATAATGAAAGAAGGTAGGAATAAATCTTTGTAGTCTTAAAGAAAGTTTCTTAAAGTGCAGACTTCGGAACGGTTAAAGGTGTTGTAATGTACAAAGCTGCCCGGCCTTTTTACAACAGTCAGCGTAACCATACAGAGGTTCTGGAAAAAATATTGAGGGGTTGGTGGTACAGATGTATCAATGCGTGCATAGCAGTTGTCCAAGCAGTTGTCTAATTTTGGTGTCTTTTTCTTCAGTGACATCTTTGATGCAATGTTCCCTGTCACTTACATTGCAGGAGAGACTGTCATACAGCAAGGCAAGTGACAATGTTTGCATTGGTGAATAAGTTGGAGATGGTGAGCTGACTCTGGCCTAGAGCTCTTGTTAGTGTTTGGGGTTTTTTTGGGGGAAAAAAAAACCCCAATGAAAAAAACCCAAGCCCCAAATCTAACACAAACAAAACCAAAACAAATCACAAAACAACCAAACATTGCCTGGATGCAGTGACCCTTTCATGCTATGTTATCTGAAGCACAGCTCATGCTAAAGTGAGGAGTGGAGCAATTGTCAGAAGATGTGATTTCATTGCTTATGTTATCTATTGTTAAGATTGTTGTTTGATGGCTCTGTAGAACACATTATGTCAGTTTATGGATCTGGTATGCCTTCCCAGTAATCCTGGAAATGCTGCTGATCTCCTGCATGCCAGTAGATGTCCTCTTTCACAGGACTGAGAGGAGTGTGAAATCAGCAAAATGTGAAACTTCACCCTGTAAGCTGTGAAAAACTTGTGTCTGCCAACCTTATTAGATTCTAAACATCGGAGTTGGCAGAGATGCCAGTTCTGTGGAACATGAATGCTTGCATAGCTTTATTCTCTTCTTGGCATGTGTTAAATTTTTTTTTTCTTCTTTAGGTGATGAAGGTGATAACTTCTATGTTGTTGATCAAGGAGAAATGGATGTAAGCATTATTGGTATCTTATTAACGGCATGTTCATCCCTAGCTGAAGAATAGTCTGATATTTGCAGTCTTCTTTATAGGTCCATCCTTCGGCAGGTTTTCTCATAATAAGTTCTTGTAGAAGCTTATTTTGCTTTGGACCCTCTTTGCTCCTTAATGTCTCTGTCTGGCTGCAGACTGTTGAGTTGTGTTGAGTTTCAAAATGAATGATTCGGACACCAACACAATACTAATGCTTTACAAGTGCAGGGTTGGAGTCTAGATGAGGTGTGGGACAGGCTTTAAAAATGACCAGACTTTTTATTTTCCAGTCCAACTAATCAATAGCTTTCTCTGACAGAGACTTCATTGAGATTTTATTTCCTATCAAAGGGTCTCAGGAGTCTACACGTGTAGTCTCTGTGCATATGATGTAGAAAAGAGTCCCTCTGTTGAAGACAGTAAAAATTGTGGCTGGGACCGGGGTTGGCTGTGAAGTGTTGATGAAACCCTGGAATGGTCAACTGTGACTGTACAGATGTGAGAATTTCCTTCTACTATAAAGGAAATAAGGGGTGATGGGAGCTTCCATGTTGTCTCCAGTCAGCTTGTGAGACATCGTGGGCCTTGGCTTATCACCATGCACTGCCTTTCAGGTTTATGTCAACAACGAGTGGGCAACCAGCGTTGGTGAGGGTGGAAGCTTTGGCGAACTTGCCCTTATATATGGAACTCCCCGTGCTGCAACTGTCAAAGCGAAGACGAATGTGAAGTTGTGGGGCATTGACAGAGATAGCTATAGAAGGATCCTGATGGCAAGTATTTTTCTAGCTGATGGGTGGCTTATGCCATTGACTCAAGTAGCTGTGTGCTAACCTGGAATTATGCTTTTGGTTTTACTATTCACTCAGCTTATACTGGTCACTTGACCTTCTCTCTGTGGCTGTCCTTTGCTGGAGATGCTTACTGAAAATCCTGTTATCTCTTTTGTAATCAGAAAACAGATCACTCGGCATACATTCTTCAGGCATGGGAGAAGGGACAGTGTTGCATTAGTGAACAAAACTATACCAATGCAGTAACTAACTGGACTAAAAATGTAATACCTACTGGTTAGCTTGTCAGATGTTTTGATTCAGCTCTCTGTAGCTTGCTATTTGTAAGTAGTGTGTGAGAACAGCAATTGTAATTAATGAGCAGGTGTTGTGAATTTTGATAAGGTTATACAGTAAGAATGAATTTAAGAAACGTTTAAGGCTGCAATAAATGCCAAGTACTTTATGGAGGCTGCGGAACTCTGGAATACTACTGAAATAATTAAATTTGAAAACAATCTTGTGGGTTTGGGGTCTGTGAGACAGCATGCGGTACATCTGGTTAAACTTATTTTTGTCTTGAGTTTTATTTGAAGCCTCGTGTAAAATGTGAGGTAGAAAGAAAACTTACTTTGTGTGCTTGTATTTTTTTTTCTTTTTTTGTAGGGGAGTACTTTGAGAAAGAGAAAGATGTATGAGGAATTCCTTAGTAAAGTATCTATATTGGGTAAGTGAGATGATTTGTTATGAAGTGGAATAAATTGCTATATTGTAATAAAGCTGTTATCCAGCATTATTATGATTACAGGCTATTGTGGTAATCCGTTAAAACTGACTGCAAAGCCTATACTGCTTTTCTGCATCATTCCAAAATAATTCTAATTCACGTCTTGATACCTGATGCACAAATGTAGCCAGAAATAGGCTGACTCTCTATAAAGACAGAGCAAAAAGTATCATTTCTGCCTTGAAAAAGAGACTCTGTTAATGAACTATTAACTCTATAGAATCGCTGGACAAGTGGGAGCGTCTCACTGTAGCTGATGCATTGGAACCAGTACAGTTTGAGGATGGGCAAAAGATTGTGGTCCAGGGAGAACCAGGAGATGAGTTCTTCATTATCTTGGAGGTAAGTAAGGTGAAAATCAGAACTGAACTTTCTTTTTTTAACGTGGCTTATCCTGCCCCTAAATAGACACTTGGAGAAAAGCAAAATGTAAGAACGTACTTGTAGAGAATTTCTAAAGAAATATAATCTTGCTGGACATGCAAAAGCTTATATTCATTTTTACTATTTTTACAAACAGCAAAACTATTTGTAAACATTTTTTTTTTTTACGGGAAAAAAGTAACAAGTTTCTGGCTGAAACCAGTTTATCTTTTTCAGAAGAGTAGAGACTTGTCCTAGATATCTAGTAATGTCTTGCTAGTGGTATCATTGTCTTCTGGGGTTTTTTTGGTGGTGTTGATTTCTTTTTTTTTTTTTTTTTTTTTTTTTTGCTAGTCATTCTTACTGTTATGAGGCAAACCAGAAAGAAATCAGTGCTGTGGATATGCAAATACCCAAGTCAGTTAATGCGTAGAGAGGAGGGAGGACCAGCTGTTTTTATAGAGCAGTCTGGTGAATTATGCAAGGACTGTGAAGTGGTTCTTGACTAAGACATCGTAACAGTTATTTCTGCAGAGCAGCTGGTTCTGTGTGGAATTCAGTGTTTCAAGTGATGCTGGAAATTCCAATTGTTTAATTGCTGTGATTTATTAAAGGGCACAGCTGCAGTGTTACAGCGCCGATCAGAAAATGAAGAATTTGTTGAAGTGGGCAGACTGGCACCTTCTGATTATTTTGGTGAGTTATGTAGTGACAGCTATGATTACATACACCACTGTCACCATTTTACCTGTGCTGTGGATGATAGTGATGGGATGGATTTGTTTAGTTACTGTTTGGGCTCTCTCTTGTGGTTTCACTCAATGTCAGGTGAGTATCGGAGTCACTTGGCACTCAGGTGTGCACGCATGTCACAAATGTGATTGTTCTAGAGTACTTTAAATTAGAAGGGGCCTGGTGGTGATTTGGTCTGACCTCCCTAACCTGAGCAGAGCTGACTTTGAAATTGCATTGTATTTCTCAGGGCTGTGTCCAGTCTCTTGTGTCTCCAGGGACTGAGATCCTACAACCTCTCTGGGTGATTTCTTTCACTGTTAAACCTGCCTTGTTGTGAATAACTTTTCTTTACGTCTGACAAGAATTTCCTGTTCTGCAACTTGTTGTGTTCTCTCTGCCTTTCACTATGCAGAGAGTAGTCTAGTTTTGTCTTTATAATAGCTCATGTAGCCGAAGACAGCAATAAGATTCCCTCTGAAACCTTCTTTTCTCCAGGTCAGACTAACCCAGCTCTTCCAACATCTCTCTGTACATCCTGTGCTGCAGTCCTATAACCAGCTGGGTGGCACTGCCAGACTCGCTCTGGTTTGTCACCATCTTGTACTGGGGACCCCAAAACAGTGTGGTACTCTGCACGTAGTCTCCCAAGTGCAGATCAGGGTCTCCTGTTGTTGAAGGTGTTCTTACTTAAGTAACATGTAACTTTTAGCTGCTCTGGCTTTTTTCAAGCTTACGTGTGCTGGCAAAGATCCTATTATAAATACTCATTTGTGAAGACTTTGAAATAATCTTCACATGCTACAAATCACTTGTCTAGTGCACGTTGCTTTATTTTGGATCGCAGATAAGGACTGGTTACGTATATTTACAGAGTGTTCTTGGAGTGTAATGTAACAGTATATAACAAGATATTCCTGACGTCCTTATTTTGGGTTCAGAAGAAAAGTGGCTTGCAGTTCTGAAACAAAGCAAGCAACCTGTTCAGAGCTTGCTATTTAAACATTAAACATTTCTCTCTCTCTCTCTCTCTCTCAAAAAAACCCAAACAACAACAACAAAAAAATCTAACCCAAAACTAAAAAACGAAACCAAACCCCATAACCTAGCTTTTTTTTCACGTTAAAGGTAGATCCTCTCTCCTTATTGCTCTTTCTAAGCAGTCCTCTTGCTAAAGCCTTCTGGTTGTCTGTTCAGGTTTTCAGCTTTGTAGATGATGTAATCAACAAATGCTCTGTTGCAAGACCTGAAGTAGGATGTACTCAAGAGTGCACTAATAGTACTGGATCTGACCAAAGGTCTGCTTAGCTCAGTATCTGGTACTAGATGTTTGTTTTGTGTATGTAGTTTCAGTCTCTTCTAATATTTATTTCCCTTGATGTGCACTCCTGAGTTTCCCGCTCTTTAACTAAATGTTATCTCTGCCATTGCGTTCAGGTGCCACAGACCTGTCTCCCAGGGGTTTAACTGTCCCTTAGAACCTACTTACTCTCTTGCAAGCCTGTGTTTTGGAGCGTAGTGAGTCCCAGAGTTTTAATTGGGCACAGAGGAAAAGTTTTTCTTGTTTCTTTTAAACATCCTTTCTGATAATGCAGGCAAATTTATTCTCTGAGGAGCACTGAGTTCTTTCCTTAGTCCTGAACACAGAGTTAACCAGCCCAGCTGCTTAAAAACAAACAAACCCAAAAGTTGATGCTGTGGTTTTATTCATGTTTTGTTGCTAGAATGTTATGGGTAGCTGTTGTCGCCAGTGGTAACAGGGGCTTGTTGAAAATTTCATTTCCAAATGCGTTGTTTAGCACTTGTAACAGGTATTTGACACGATGCTTTTGGCATGTTTGTGCATAACTTATGAAATGGGAATCCAGTGGGACTTCAAGATACTCAACTTCCACAGCCCTGTGGCAAAGTCAGACTTTTGATTCTGGCTAGCTATGTGTCAAAGGCTTCTGTCTTGTGCATTAATGTCTTCAATACCAAGGTCTTGTTGTCCTGAGTTTCCTAGAAATACCAGAATTGAACAGTAGCATACCTTACATATTAGAAAAATAACTACTTGTTGACTAGGAAAATTACATGGTTAATCGAAATGTGACCTCTTCTTCAATAGAACCAATGTTGAAAATTCTGTAGGCCTTCTTCAGAGAGACTTGAATGCAGACAGGATTTGAATAAAAAAAACCTGTGTTTTTTTTAGTTGCCTCTAATGTTCTGATCAGTGTTAAAACCTGATTTACCTTCTGTTCCATTCCTGCAGCAGTTTGAAATACAACAGGGTAATTTCTTCAGCTCTTTTGCATGTTGATTTTTAACCCTGATTGCACTTTCCTGTTGCCCTAGGTGAAATAGCTCTGTTGATGAACCGTCCCCGCGCTGCCACAGTTGTTGCTCGTGGCCTGTTGAAATGTGTAAAGCTCGATCGACCCCGATTTGAACGTGTCCTGGGTCCGTGCTCGGATATTCTCAAGAGAAACATCCAGCAGTACAACAGTTTCGTATCGCTGTCTGTCTGAAACCTTCCTCCCTATCCAAAACATGCTTCACGAATGCAGACTGCTTTATTACCCTTGTGCAGAGCCACATTGCCACTGGCATTTGCAGCTTCCTGTCTGTTTAAAAAAAAAAAAAATTGCTTATCATGGCACTATTTTTAATTTAGAGCATATTAGTTCTGTGCTCTCTGTCCCATTAAATTAATAGAAAAAGTTCTATGGAGACGTTCGCTGTTACGGCTTCTCTCTGTGCAGCAGTGTCCAGCTCGGGCAAATGCAGCCTTGCTTCAGGGAGGGAGAAATCTCCTGGCACTGTGCTAGTTGCCATAGAGTAAGGAGGTGACAGTAGAGGGGGGGGAATTGTTTTTTTTTAAAGGTGTTTCTCAAATTGGACAGATTCTAATGCTGTGGTCATAATCTGCTGTATTTCTTTCCAAATGAGAACTGCCCTTGTAATTGAGCTTCTTGGGGGGGCTTGGGTTTTTTGTTTTTTTTTTTTTAATCTTCTGGGTACTGTAATCCTGGGTTCAATCGTGAGGCATCAGCTGCTAAGAAAGCCACAGTTGGAATTTAACAGTATAATTGTTCCTGTGTCTGCTGGTTTAAGATTGCTTAGTTACGTTTTTGTCAAGTGTAAATCAAAGCTTTCAAGGTTAATAGTTCTGGTGAACAACTGCAATTGTTACTTAATTTGCTGACTTGCTGCAACTGATTTTCTTTCTTGTTCTTTCTTCAGTGATAGATATGCCATTTAAAACTTCCTGTTCAAAGTGGCAAGAACCAAATGTTACATTAAATGCCTAACTTTGGTCTCTAGTACATAGATTGGTGTAAGAATGGTGCAGCTGTCTGGCTGTTAGTAATGTTCAAGTACTTAGATTGGTGTAGAAATTGGAAGCAAATGTTTTCTTTTCCCTGTGACTCTTGCTTGCTTTGTACTCCTCAGTTGACTTTTTTAAAAAAACAATCATCAGTTCAGGTGACCCTTTTTTACCAGGGAAAATAAACATTGAGTATTTATGGCCAGCATCAGTTGCAGGTGGCAGGATTGCTGGTCTATATAGATGCCATTATATTTGGTGGAGAACATGAGGCAGAAAAAGTGAATGGTTTGACTTTCCTGCAACGCTTAGTTATTTTAAGTTTTCAAATGGGTCAATTCATATTTTTTAAAATGCTTAATTATAAAGCTAGTTTAAATACAAAAGGTGCATTCTCTTTCCTTGCTTTTGGAATTTACATGATGCGTATTTCATACTCGCTCTTTTTTCCAAGTTCAATATGTTGCGGAGTCTTAAATGTATTTCAGTATTTACCAGCTTTGTGTTCCATTATTCCGTGCGCACCAATACTTCCCAAAAGTTTTTACTGAATTCCACGGTTCAATAATGGTAGGCAATTTTTAAGGTTTCCTTTAAACTGTAATTTATATAAAGTAGTGTAGGTTTGTATTTGGGAGTGACAGCAAGCAGTTTTGCATTTGTTGTGCAACTACTTCTAACGATGGAGCCCTCATTTTATTTCCTTTCTGAGGTGATACAGATCAAATTCAACACCTTTTCTCCCAGGCATGTAGATAATCTGAAAGAGTCTGCTAATTGATGCAAAATAATACTGAGGGTATCAAGCCTTTACAAAAGGTTTCAGGGTATTTCTGAACCTGAATCCTGGTGATGGGGTTTAAACACTTGTGGTTCGAGTTCTCTGTAGAGGATTTCTGCCAGAGTCCTTAAGAAGTAAGCAAATGCTACTTTTTTTTTTTTTTTTTGGTAAAACTGTTTTCTTAAGTTTTGACTATCCAGGTTTTTTCTTCATATGTGTTCTTTGTGTTACTTTAAGGCACCAAAAACTATGTAAACTAGTTAGAGCTCCACAAAAAAATGCACATTTTTTTATATAAGGCTTTCTAATCAAGTTTCACTACTGCATCTTTTTAGCTTGCTGTTTACTCCCTTTTGTAGTTTTACCAACAAGATTTTAAGATAAATCAGCTAAGTCTGAGTTAAATATTAATCACAGTTATAGCTTTACCTTTGTGTGCAATTTAAATATGTTTGAAACCACAATTGGCATAGTTTTGCCTTAGCTAACATTCAGGGCTTTAGAAGTAATTTTTTGCTAGTCCACCTTTAGCGAATTTATGAAGTCTATTGCCCTAGAAAGCTATAGTCAACCAGAGGACCATTTTTGTATTGTTACCTGACTATATAAGTCTGATTTACTGTATGTGCTAATATATTATATTCTATTCCTTTTGTTATAGATCGTCCTAATGGCAGGTAAAGCAATAAAATGATTTAAATTCTTAAATGCAATCAGTCTCTTTTTTCTTTTCTTCCCCTATCCCTTTATTGTGTTTTCCTTTAGCCTTAGAGGATATATTATTAATGAGGTGGTAGAAACTAAGAAGCTTAATGGATTAGCTTTGTGTTAACTCTGGAGGCTGGAGTTCAAGTCCTAGCTTACGGCACAGCTCCGGCACACACTCCGGAGCCTGCGGGAGAGCTTGGTCTCCGTGAGCCAAGCTGGGCTTGCAACCCGGGAGCTTCTCTGGAGTTCTGGCATTGGGTCTGCATGACTGCTTCCAAACTGAGAAGGTAGCTGTGACCTGCTTGAGTGGCTCTTAGCAACTTGTGCCGCTTTGATCTCCTGTTAAGGTTCCCAGCCCAGCTGCTATTACTGGCGCTGATAAGCTGCTGTAAGTTGTCTGTTCCCATCCCTTAATGAAAGTTTTGAAGATGTGATAATTAATCATGAGTGAGTTCTGGTGGACAGACAGTGAGAAATAGAAGAGGGGGATTTTCACACTGTGACGAACTAGGAAAAAATTTGAAGAGTGATGACCTGAAACGGCTCACACTGGGCATATTTTGCACCCAGCTCTGAGAAAGCTATCACCCAGGTTTGAAGATACATTAGAAAGCTACCATGTAATGGAGAGTAAAAATAAGAAAGCAACCTTGCGATCCCTGTTAGTTTACCAGGTATTTAAATATCCGTGGGTTTGTTTCCTTTACCCTGCACTCCCTTTCACCCATCCCCTTGACCAAAGAAAGGCTAAAAACCTTTTTTATTACCTAAAATGAAACTTTAAAGCTTCTACTTCCAAGCTTGTAACTTTACGTTTAAACTTATCTTTTGTTGCCATGTTCTTCCTGTTCAAACAGCCGACAGTAACCACTCCATGACACTGACCAAATTAATTTGGGACTTGTCACATGTGGTAAGTGCACAAAAAGTCACCGGTAGAGGGAGATACAACTCTGGGAATCCAGCATCTTGTACGGAAATAACTGCCGCACTGTGCATGCAGAGAGTGAGTTAAATCCTTTTATTTTCATCTCTTCTCTGTCCACAAGAGTAAAAAGGTCTGTAAGCCCACCAACGTTGAGAATTCTGTTTGAGACTGTCCAAAACCTTGCTTTTATGAAAGCTGCGAATGGAAGGACATAGCTGAATCACAAGTCAGGAGAGACTAAAGGAGCGTGGTGTGGCTTGATTTTTTTTTTTTGGTTGGTTTGGGTTGTGTGGGGTTTTATTGCGAACCTTTGTGGCTGCAGAATATTGGAGGAATCTCTTTGCTAAGCAGAAACACTCCAAACTTCCTCAAACATAAAAATGAGTAGATCGGCACCTGTAGGGACATACTCAAAATGACAACTACAGTCTCTCATGTAGTTTTGTAGTGTGGAGACAGGTGTGTTGTAGAATTATTGCGGTGCTGAATTAAGCGTCAGTACAGTCCCCTGTGAAAAATGGTAGTTGTGGCCGAATGAGCTTTGTTCCTTCCTTGCATGGTGCAGGCACTTACTGCCAGGGTCACTAAATTCCCTTTAGGTTGGGCAAAATCCCAGCCTGTGAGAAAACAAGCCAGTGGTTGGCTCAGCAGCTTGCTGAGAACCTGTTAACAACTGCTGCCTGACTGCGTTTGTGCTATGGTTTTAGGATTTTAAGATTTTCCTCTGAAAGGTCTGCAGTGCTGTAGGTGGTTTTTTGTTTAACTTAAAAGTTAGTTTAGAATGAGCTTTAGTAGATTGGCTGTGGGCTTTCTCTTTTTTTTTTTTTTCCTCTCCTTAAGGATGATAAATTATCAACAAAGTTCTCAACTACATTCTCTAGGCTGCCAAAAAGCTCTGCAGTCGTTCTTCAACAGTTAAAGGAAAAAGCTATTAGAGAGAGCTTCAGTAATCAAGTTTCTTGAGCCTCATCGTTGGGAGGCAAGGGGAAAACTACACATTGAAAGATCTACGATAACTCCCTCCCCACGCTTTTTTGGTCTCCAATTCCTATTGCATCTCCTCAGAATGCACAGGGATGGGGGCCGGGATACCATTTGTATCTTCCAGGGAATTCCGACAACTTCACTGACTTTAAAACTATGAGAGGAGGACCTGAGAGAGACCTCCCTATGTTGGCAAAATTCCTTCACCAGAAGTGGATGGCTTCTTAATTTGTAAATACAGTCCTATGCCTCTGAGTGGTTTGGTGGTTGTTTTTTTTTTTTTTTTTTCCCTTGGGGTCAAAGGCAACACGTAACTGCCTTTCTCTTACAACCCAGACTGGCTCTTCAGCTCATGAGGCAGGCAGAAGTAGAAGTGGTTTTATTGCCTGTGAGGCAGTGGGCTTTTGAGTGACACGCACAGGTTGACATGGAGTGGGCTCATCACTCTCTGTTGAGGAGACCAATGGGCAATGGACAGACCTGATGCTGAATATGGTGCAGATGCTCTTGTCTGACTGTGCTGAGTCAGCGTGCTATCGTGTCTCAGTGCCAGGTACTGCCCTTGTGAAGTAAGATTGCTCTTTCCTTAAATACACAGTCTTGATTACAGAACAGAGACTTAATAAGAGGAAGAGGGTCTTGACATCTCTTTATTCAAGCCTCATCCTTGGATCTAGTTTGTGTCCTTCACCGACAAGACTGAGATCCCGTGCAGAGCGAGCAAACCCATGGCTGTGTGTTTCCCCGCCCTCCCAAGGGCATGGCCAACTACAGAACAGGAGCTCTCTGCTTTTCCCCCAGAGAGCTGGTATTTGGGGTGTAAAGGTCTGCTGTAGTCAGACACAACTTACCAACACACTGGCCAAGCACAGAAGCTTTGGTTGAGGACCCAGCATAGATGCCCAGTGTGATTCTTGAAGATCTTCCAAAGAGTTTCCCCTCTCAGGCTCCAGAAGCGTTTGTAGGTGGAATTTACCAGCTATTAAAGCCTGCCACTTGGCTTGCAGGGGTTTTCCCTACCTCTGAGCATGAGTTAAAGACTGTTTAAGTGGTCAGCTTCACTCTGGCAGATGCAGGAGCCTCGGGCTGCGTGGTGTCGTTGGCCACCACCTTGGCTTCTCCATACGTGTCTATGCATTTCCTCACAGCTTTCAGGATAAGCTGCAACCGTCTGTCTAAAGCCAGGAGATGGGGTTCGGTGAGGACAGGTGCCAGGCGGTCCTGCAGGAGGGATTCCCTCATCACATCGCTGAGCCGATATTCAGGCTCAGCCAAGAGCTGGAGTCGCAATAATGTCGTCCTCTTTATTCTGGGGGGAAAAAAAAAAAAAAAAGGAAATCAGAACTTTTAATGCAAACTTTTTGTGG
>VZSZ01005181.1:0-14622 GCA_013398815.1 Ibidorhyncha struthersii | reverse complement strand
ATTCTGGGGGAAAAAAAAAAAAAAAAGGAAATCAGACATTTTAATGCAAACTTCTTGTGGCATCCTGGCAGGAACCGGCTGCCTGAGCCCCTTGGTGGTAGGGGAAAGAGGGAGAGCGAAGATGGGTGAAGATATTTGAAAAAGAAATATGGAACAAAAGCTTTCTTTTTCTGAAGGAAATGACTATTTTTTGCAGAAATCTCTGCTTCTTCCTTTGTTTTTCCACACTACAGAGTATTTATACTGCAGATTTCTGTCATCAGAGAGAAAAACATGATAGAAGTTCTCAGTAATGAGTGTTTTTCCTCTGAGTCAGAGGTGACCCAGTTCCCCACATTGCTGCAGGGTAGTGCCATGTTCCAAGGATGACATTTATGGGGTGGGGGCAGAGGGGGAGGTAAAATGAAGAGGCATGAACAAGGAAAAAGAAATCTTATGTCAAAACTGTAAGCAAAAAGAGGGAGTATTTCTTGGAACTGATTTAACTGTGACTTTTCACCTTAAGAGGTACTGAGACTTAAATATTATTTCCCTTTGACAGAAAGTGGGATGAAAAGCTATAATCTTGGAAGACTTCTGGGAATGCAACTTGGTGTTCTGAAATCATTTGTTTAATCCTCAGCAAAAGTGTTTTGACCTCAGCATCTCTAATACTGAAATTAATCAGTGGTTTTAATTATTGCCCTTCGAATTTTGTAAATGAAGTAGTTCGTGTTCGCGCACCCATTCCTATTTAGCCGAGCCAGAATTTTCAGATGGAAAAAGGTGTAGTCAGAACCATTTTAACCGGCTCCAGAATTTGCCTTTGTGTGGCTGTTGTTTACCCAGGGCATTGACTGGGAACGGCGCTCTGGCTCTCCGCACCTCCGAGAGGACACGCGCTGTTCGGATGTCAGGTGAAGGGCTTACTGCTGCTGCCGTGCCTGGCTGAGCAGTCCCTGAACTGCATCAGGGGCTGGGACTGCCCCGGAGCGACCAGGCGAGGTCGTGTCTCTGCTCGGTGGTGCCTGTTGCATTGCACAGGGGAGGGAGAAAGGTCCTGTGACCCACCACCTCCTGCGCTGTGCTGCCACAGGGGCGGAAGACTTAGACGGTTGCTGTTATCCTGGCTGCCCACTGCCAGGCTTGCATTAATATTCCTGGGGAAAAAAAATAAAAATATAATCAATTGATCAAGGCAACGAGGCTGTAAAGCGCTGCCGGAGCACGGCCGTGAGGTGTTGCTGCCAGAGAAAGTCTTGTACAGAGCAGAAGCGAACTGCAGCGGAGGAGCGTGTGTGCAGTCTCCTTCCAGGCAAGGGGTGACTCCGTTTGTAAACACCAGCTGTGTTTGCTCCGCTCCGACCAGCGACGGGGCTTGGAGGTGGAGAACGGGATGGTCCAACCCCATGGGGAACGGCTTCTTTCACGCTCTAACGGTTACATAAGAAACAGCCAAAACACAGAAAGAGGTGTGAGATGGAAATCCTGCCACCCGCCCCGCTCCTCTCCCCCAGGGCAGCTGTAACCCCGCCGTTGTACTGAATAGTTGAGGATTTGACCCAGAGCCTCCAAGGGACTTCAGCAGCCAAGAAAACATGCGAGCCGGGTCAACTGGGGGCTCTTTTCAGGCCTGTCTGTGCCTTGTTGAGAGTTTTGACTCTTTCAGGAAAAGGAGCATCTCTCACTGCGTGGCTGTATTTGTGCCATTTGCTGTACTCGGAGCAACGCTGGGAGAGGAGAGCAGCGGACTCCAACGTGTGGGACAAGGACTGGTGTGGGAGCCGTGAAAGGTAGCTAAAAACGCCAGAAGACTTAAATCTGCTGGAAGCCAAACTTGGAGAAGAGCTGAGCTGGGAACGAGATGAACGTGTTTAGCAGGGCAGCGAGCGGCCTGTGGTTTGAGTGGTCCCTCTTCTCTGCAGTGGCTGGAGGACTTTGTTCCTGCTTGGGTGTACACGGCTTGGCTTCCCGAGGAGCAAGGAGGTGACTCGTTAGGCTGAGTCCAGCTCGTTGGTTGGGGCAGACTGAAGTCCACGGCCTCTGCTCGCTCAGAGAAACCTTTTTATTTCCTTTCCAAGTGTCTTTGGATGCTCCTCCATGCCAAATGGATTGGCTGTTGTGGGAAATGAGGTTTTGTGTGTCGCCCTCGGGCAGGATGAGTTGCTTTTACGCTGTTCCTGGCCCTAGTTGGCTTATTGCAAGGTGTGACTTGCAGGTCTTCTTGCCGCTGTCTTTTACGAGGAGAACTAAATTAAGAAGAGCTTCTGGGAGGTGGATCTGGAAGAATCTGACCTGTGGATCTTACTGTATACAGGTCAGATTAAGAGGTAGAGTTAATTTAAACCACACAAAATAGGAGTTTGCGAGAAGGGTTCACTGCGAGCCTGCAATTATAAATGAGAAGACTCACTGGGTGCAAATAACAGTTCTTAAAATTAGATCCAGTAATACAAGTGTATGGGGAGAGAGTGCAGTTAACACCCTGAGGCTGAGATGGGGCAGGTACAGCGAGGAAATAGGGTAGGCATATCCTAAAGAGAAACCACAGGGAAGAGCAGCTTTTTCTGTCTCTTAAGTTTAACTTTCAGCAGATGATTTATGTGAATTAATAAAGGGAGAAGACAGGATTCAAACAGTAAAGTTTTTATGAGCTTCTGCTTAATGCCATGGGAAGAAGAAACCTGATTAGCTGTCTTAAAGTTCTACCAGACTTTTGGATGGAGATTTGAGCTTCGCGTCAGACGATTGGGGCTGATAGCGCCTCACGTCAATGGGCTGGGAAGTGCTCCGAGACACTTCTGGAAGGGTTTCATCCAATGGACGTGTCTCCTGGTCTATCAGTGAAAGCTTTGACACTTGCAAGGCCTTTCAGCTTCAACAGGAACGTATCCAGGAAGGACAGTTGTATGGCACCATAGCAGGCTGCAGCACAACAGAGCTCGACACTGATACAAAAGCTTAATCCTTGTTTCAGGGACAACTTGTGATTCCCGTGCTCCGGGGTCTGGCCTGCGGCCGTGGCTGGGATGAGCAGGGCTCTTCCCAGAGCCAGCAGAGCCAGCCCGTTATGGTGGCAACACCAACGCGTCTGGGAAGGAAGATGAAGCCGGCACTTACATGCAACACNCCCCCCACCCCGATGTCCTCCCCCAGCCTCACCCTCTGGCGTTGTCCAGATGTAAGAGGAAGCCGTCATCCCCAAACTTGGTGAACATTTCGTAGTGGGGACGGTCCATGTTCCCTGGTAAAGGGAAGACAGAGGAACAGTGTTTTCCTTACGTGTGACCATGTAATTTTCTAAACTATGCTACGTTTTCTTTCAGTTCTGCATGAAATGCTTGTTGCCTTGCTGGAAGTGTCTGAGATGCTCAGAGCTGCTGCTTCCATCCTGCTGGAACCCCCTGGGGAGCGCGCTGGGGTGGGCTTGAGGGCTCCCCCTTGCCTGCACATCAGAGGGGTTGTGCTGTCTCTGGAGCAGAAGGGATGGCCTCGAGAAACACCATGGCGTGGGAGGGCAGACAGACTGATGCTGAAGGCCCACACGGAAGGAAGGAACGTTATTTCCTCCTTCATCATACCTATTAGGAAGTCAAATATGGCCATGTCAACGATGTTCAGCAGCCGGTTGCCGTTGCTGTAGGGGTAGATCTCCCTCACCGTGTTGCAGTAGAGTGGATTGACTTCCCACCTGCAGGAGATGGAGGAGAAGGGGGAGACACAGTGGTTGCTGCTCCTGTGTGCCGACAGCACCCCAAAGCCGGTCTCCTGTGTGGAGATGGACAGGAGACCTTAAATCTCCCTAAATCTCCTTGCTTGTGCACAGAGGAGACTGGAAGTGAAACCCAGTCAATGCCCAGGCATTAAGAGTTATTAGACTAGTTATGGACAATCCCTGAATCTTGGCTTTCCTCTGCCTGGACATACAATTCCTGTACGTATGTCTGCCTGCCTGTACCCTGCTCATTTTCCTTTCCACGCATTCCCTGCAGTGCAGATATGGGAAGCAGCATCATTTACCCACTTACTCCTCTTTTCCATCAAACGAGTAGGACCGGATCCATGGGTTTGGGATGGAGAGTCGTGGTGCCAGGTTGAGGGATGGCAGGAAGGCGGAGAGAGACCCTTCCAGGAGGTGAGGGTTCCCACACACCGCGTACTCCGTCTTGCACATGTACGGGCACTTGGCAAAGAAGCAAACGTTGCTGGCTGGGAGGAGAAGAGAGGAGAACTGGGGAAAGGAGCTACAATCCACGGGAGACTGCAAGGTAGCCTGAACTGACCTCTTCCCCATTGCGTGACGGTGACCACGTATATTGTGGCATGTGTACCCACATCAGGGATGTGAAACTACCAGATCGTGGACAATGCCTGGCTTTTGGTGATGGACAGACCTGGTCCCATGCTAGGGGAAAGGGTGAGGGAAATGGGGCAGGTGAGTAGATCTGGCAGATGATTCCAGCAGGAGGCTGAGGGACGCCTCTACTGTAACCACGTCTTTGTACATGTTTCATCCAAGAATTTGGTTTCTGCTCAGCAGCACAAGTCCTGCTGGCCTCTCTTCCGTGCAGACCCTGCCCTTCCACCCACCATGGACCAACACGTCGAATCCCAGCTCGCGGCAGCCAAGCGCTCGCCTACCTGGTGAGACAAAGAAGACGCTCTGCAGGATCTCGTTCTTGGTGACCTCCAGGATCTCCTTGGTGACATTGATCAACCTCCCGACTGTGGGTGGCACCCTCCGGAAATCCAGGATCCTGCACAAAAGGGACAGCGGCTCAGAGCCTGTGGTGCAAAGGGACGTTACCGCGCAGGATGGCAAGGTGGGATGGCAGATGCTGCCCTCATCCCTTTCGTTGATAAACCAGGGAGCTTCTGATGACGTTTGTTTTTTTGGTTTTGTTTTGTTTGTTTGTTTGTTTGTTTGTTTTTGTCCTCCCTGCTTCTTTCTAGCAAATAGCCAGGATCATTTTACCCTCTGGACTAAAATGTGATTTTTGGTATGTTAATAGCTGCTGCTGCCTGGAACAATCTGGATGTTCATGTCTTTTCATGTCTTTTCCCTAACCGGTTTCTCCCATCCCCTCGCACGCAAGCTGGGTCCTTGGGGAGGCAGAACAGCTCTTCAGGCCCTTCTACGATGTTGAGTTTGACACGGAGCAAAGACACATTGAACCTGGTACAACGCAGCTGAGACAGCAGGAGGTGAGGAGGGATCACCCCCACTTGGAGGCACTCATGCCCAGCTGATTCATCTCGAATATTCTTAAAAAAATATCAGGGCCTGGGGCAGAAAGGCATTCATGGCAGTGAGTGGAAAGCCGCTGTTGACTGCTGAGTCAGTAGCACGGGGTGAACCAGCTAATGCTCGCTTTGCTCCTTGGGTAATGCCCTCTGCTTCTGAGAATCAGGCACAAAACAGGATTTAGCCTGTTACTTATTGAGCAATGTTTAAAGAAAAAAAACACCCCAACATTTGCTTTCGTCTACCATCTTTCAGCTCTAAAAACCACAAAGCACTTCAGAAAAGCGGTCTGGCCTCATTTTTCTGGTGGTGGAGCTGGGACACAGAAAGGCAAGCTGATGGTAGGTGAGTCAAGCGGAGTCACTGGGGTGATGTAGGGGTAGACCTGGAAAGGGAATTCGGCTCTCTTCACTCCCGCACTCAGAGTTTGAGCTCCAGGACTTACAGTCTACTCCCCCTTATCATACAGGTTGGGATTTGGAACCGGAGACCCCCATCCACCTTCATCATTGGAGGTCACTTCCCCTTGACGTTCAATACTCAGCCCATTGAGGGGAAGAAGGCTGCTCTCCTCCTCTTCTAATAAGGGTATTTTTGATTTTATTAAATACAAAGCCTGCTGGGAAGAGGTGCCAGGTTAATTGCTCATTAGCTGAGGGCTTGAAACTGCATCACTGCAGTTTATCTCAATCCAAAACATGCCTTGATTGCCGATTGAGTGTGTGACTCCCTCACCGGGGGGGATCCAGGCTGCACCCGGAGCTCATCTTCGCACTTCGATGCACGGGTGGGACCACGAGCGTGTGGCTCTGTGACAAATACCTGTCCCCTTCGCAACCTGGACTTCATCTGCCAGCCTGTTCTTGTGCAGCAGCCAAGGCGAAGCTGACTCCTGGGCTTCAGATGAGAGCCAGAGCCGCCCTGTCCCCAAGTAATGCAGCGGCTCCCCAGAGGGTGCCGCAAAGCCATCGCTTCTCTAAGGCCAAGCAGCTCTGCGTGGCTCAGCACAGCTTTTCTCGTGCCCAAGCTCTCCGTGGGCAGAGGACCGGGTGCTGGCAGCTGGAGGAGGCAGGTCCCTACCTGTCCAGGTGGAAGGCAGCGATCTCTGCGTTATGCCGCTGGAAGTCAACAAAGTAGAAAAAGTCCTCGGGAGTCTCCTCCTCGCGTTTCTGCCTGGGGGAGAGCAAAGGGGTTAATCTAACCAGGCACGGCAGGGCAGGCAGGCTGGATGCAAAGTGGTGGCACAAGGACAGCACACCCAGGGACAGCCGTTGTGTGGCCACGCTGGTCCCGGGACCACCGGGCAGAACTGCAGCACCTGGTGGCCAGGCCAGGACCCAAAGTGCCCAGTGCTGGGCTGGGACCAGCCCACCGTGCCAGGGAGCAGCACTTGCGCCCTGTCTTGGTGCCGGGTGGATGAGGGAGGCAGAAGGGCTCACACGGGGCTTTAAAACCTTTTGTGCCAGAGTTTATTAGACCTACGTGGTTAGGACAGTGTTTGGGGTGGGTACAACATTGGGGGATGCTAGAGGCCACGCTGCACTTGTCACGTCCCCATGGGAGGCAGAGAAGAGCTCGGATTTGATGCTCTCATATCCTGGAGACAATAACACCAGCAGCAGCTCATTTCATTTCATTTTCTGGCTGTCACGCAGTGCCCCGATACGTGTAGCACGGGAATGTGCCTGCTCAGCCTCCCAAGCAGCTGTATATCGCAGGAAAGCCCGCAGGCATTGCTGAGCCCTCCTGGCTCAGCTGAGTGCACGGACGCTTTCCTTCTCCTCCCGGACCTGCCTGACACTGGGCAGAGGTGGAGAGAAACCAGCGGGAGAGGAGCCGGCTGCTTTCTGGATGAGCGAACCATCACAGTTGGTGTGCTGCCTGCGCACAGCAAGTAAAGTGAGGGGGAATAAATGCGAAGAGTCCTGTGGGGCTAGAAATAAGTGCAGAAGCAATTTAAAACTCCGGTTTGAGGTTCCTGGGACTGATGGCTGTTTCTTGGAAATAGTCTGGGGAATCCAAGGAGAAACAAGGTGAAAACACAAAGTCAGCTGGGGAAGAGGAAGAAATAAGCAGTCCCTATCAGCAAAGCTCTCAGGAGAACAAGTGTCGCAAGGTCCTTCGCCGTCTGGCATCTGTGAACTGAGAAATTTCCAACGTCAATAAGCAGTGTGGGAACATTGGTGTTTATCCACGTGCGGCTGTGGGACAGTGCAAGCAGCCACTAATAATGAAACCTTTTCAGCTGTCAAGGTAGCTGCGTGCAGGCGAGGAAAGATGCGGCTGCGGCGTGGCTGTCCTCGCCAAGGATGCTCGCACCGCTCGCTGCAGGGCTCCTTGGTTCATGGCTACGCGGGGCGGAGGGGCTCTACTGCTGTGTCTTACCTCATGGGCTTGAACATGGCTTTCCCAAAATCCTGGAACCTGAGGACCAGCTTCAGGTGCACACCGCTGGGCTTCACGACTGCGGGAGGAAACGGGCCGTCAGCCACCAGCCCCCCCGAAAGCATCACCGGTGCGCGGTGAAACACCGGTTACGTGCTTGGATGCGATTCGGCTTTCTGCCCCGGTGAGCGCACCCCATCGCTCCTTCCAGCTGCTCTCCTCCTCCCCTCTGCTTCTGCAGTTGTTTTTCCTCCCTTTCCCCTGTGCTAGAGATTTCCCTCCAGCACTTCTCCCAACAGCCATTTGTTACGTCCTCTTGGGGACTTTTTCCTCCCCCCAGTAGAAACCAGTGGCATACTGGTGTCCTGGCACCCACATCCCGGCATCTGCTGGATTGGTGGGGGTTAATTGGAGGGAGAAGGGCTTGGCACTGCCTGGCTTTAAGTTTCCCTTGCTGAGGGTAGGATGGAGGGGATGGGGGTCAGCTGAAGCGAGGGGAGAGCAGGGACCCGAAGCATCGCACTCACTCTGGCTGCAGTCGCAGGCCCCCAGCAGCGCTTTCTCGTCCTGGCTGTAGTCTGCAAGGGCAGGAGGAATGGTGAGACCCCACCGGGCTTGGTCTTTTGCTGCTGACCCCCCTCCCAGCACGGGGCATGCAGGGGACGACTGCCCCAGCCTGGCAGCCCCGGTGCCATCGGTGTACAACGAGNATTAAACTGCCATGCAATGGGTCCCCGGCGTGGCTGGCACCAAAGCATGCTGCATGAAGGGCCGTAGCTGAGTCCTTCCTCCCGTCTCAAGGTAAGGGCACAGCAACTACGCAGCGCAAAACCTGCCGGGAAGCCGGCCCAGGGCTCGGAGCTTCCTCTGGCACACAACAGCCCCTGCCTTGTTTGCAAAAGTGACCCCGTGGGGGGGGCTGGAGCCCACCAGCCCCATGCGGTTCCCAATGGCTCCGTCCCCATCCCTGCGGCGGGGGGCTGCTTACCGGCGCTGATAGTGGTGAAGTCCTGCATGTCCCGGAGGAGCCTGTTGACGGTGGGGCTGGAGCGTGGGTAGAGCCCATCCCGGCTGATGCCCAGGTGGAACTGGAGCCAGCTGGCCTCCGGCCGCAGCGGCAGCGGCGCCGCCGGGGAGGTTAGGTTGAGCTCCTCCCTGTAAAGTTTGTGTCTCCTGGAAAAGAGCGGTTACGGGGTGATGAGGATGAGCCACGGGATGGAAAACCTTACTGGTCCGAGCCCTGAGGCTGTTGGGGAGTGGGGAGGGTGCTGGGGAGCAGAGCTGGAGGGGGGCACGGGGTGGATAAGGACTCTGGGTGCTACCCGAGGGGAAACTGAGGCAGGGAGCAATGATTGTGCTGCCTTCTTCCCTCTGCAAAGCCCGGGGAAAGCAGCCTTAAGTGGGAACCCAAGGGACTCTGTTGTCTTCTCCTCGCCCCATCAGGACCAGGAGAGGTGTCAGGGCATGGCTGGAGCTAAACCACATCTCCGGCAACACAAGAGCTGGCCTATGTGATGGACGAAGCGCTTCCCAGAGGAACTGAAGGCTCCAGACCAGACCTGGGGAGGGGACATGATGTGACAGTGGATAACTTGGGTCTTGACTGCTCAGTGAGGTGTCCGGAGCGCTCAGGAGAACGACAGGGTCTTGTCCGAGTGAGCCTCTGCAGAGGAGCGTCTTTATGGTCATTACATCTCTAACAGAGTTGTTTCCTGAAGCCAGAGGTCCCAGGCAGGAAAGAAAAATAATTGCTAAGTTAGAGCCCCAAATTGCCTCCGTGACCAGATTCACAGCCCTCGGTACGGCCAGCAGGGACACGGCGAGGCTGTCCGGCAGAGTCCTGCCCATCTTCTCTTAAAATCAAGGTTGAACTCAGCCCGTTCTTGGCAGATGGAGTCGAAGGGGTCTCCCAGGTTCAATAATAAACCCAAAACATCTCCCCACTTGGTCAGCATTTTCCTCAACTTTGAGAGCTCCACGGCTGGGACCCACACTTTGCGAAACTGCGCTCGAAAGGTCACTTACTCCACCCGGCAGAGGACAGAGCGTTAGTTTCTCATTAACGCCGGCTGAGCCATGTATGGAGTAGCTGGTCCTGATAAAAGGAAAACGAAGTTCAGTTTGCACTGAAAGTGCCAAGATCCATCCGTGAAAGAAAACAGGAGCTGGGGGCTGATAACGAGTGGGGCATTAACGAAGGCTAGGATGGAGCGGCTGGAGAGAGGGAGATGCCGCGTGCCTCGCTGGACCTAACCCTGACCCCCACGCTCTGGGAAACACAGAAGATGAAAAGTGACTTTTCCCTGCCTGCCTTCATTTTTTTTTTTCTTAATTTTTCCTAATTTTTTAGGTTTTGCCCAGTGCAAACAAAACCAAAAGTGTCAAGGACAGGGAGGCCAGGTGCCCCGTGCTTTTCCAGCCCCAAAGGATGAAGGGGGTGCAGTGGGAGAGGGGAGCGTGCCACGGGCTCTGCCGGGCTTTGCCACGCTGCATGGCTCGCAGTGGTGGCTGCAGCAGCAAGCGGCTGCTGACTGTGCACGGAGGCAATTATTGACCAAGGAGTTGGCGCTGGTGGCCGAAAAGGGCTCATGGACATAGCTGATTTTTTCCTTCCCTGCTCAGACCAGCAGGAAAGCGTTGGGTTTTGGTTGAATTTTTTTTTTTTTTTCTATCATCCTTCTCCATCTGAGCAGGCTGAACAGTGTGGTTAGTCCAGTCTAACCATGAGCGAGGGATGAACCCTCCCAGTGGTGAGAGACACGTTTCGGTAATGTCCTGGGAGAAATCTAGGGAGCGGAGACACAAGGCGTATGTGCAGGTCAGAGCAGCCCGTTCCCTTTCCCGCTGTGTTTGCCTTTCAGATGGATCGGGGTCAGCTACAGCGCGAAGTCCACGTGCACGCGGTCAGGGAGAAGGGTGTCGGAGCATTTCTCTCTTTGCTCGGGCCATCCGCAAAGGAGGCAGAAGCTCCCCCGGAGTCGGGAGGAGGTGGACGCAGGAGCGTGCTAAGACTCGTCGGCAGGTTTGGCTGGCAAGCCGCGCACAAAGATGTGGCCGCGGGATGCCGGCGGCTCCGGCGGACATGCCTCGACCTTCCAGCACGCTGCTGTGCACCGCGTCTCCCGTGGGCAAGTCTTTCAGGCACAACCTTAACCCCCTGCCGCAGCCAGGGGTTAAGACCCCGGTGTAATTCAAAGACCCCGGTGTAATTTAGAAGAATGACTCAGGATTTTTCCCTAGGGAAGCTGCCCAAATATTTTACCATATTTGCCCTCCTGCCTCCCATACAGACAGGCTGTTCCCCCCCTGGGGTGGCAGTGAGCAATAGATTACTGATGGGGAAAAAAATGCGGCTGTTCTGCAAGGGGAGGCAGTTCCCGGCCGGCGGCTGCTTCCAGCCCAGTGCCGGCGCGGTCCCTGCCCCGGGCGAGCTGCTGCGGGGCCAGCGAGCCCCTTCCCAGCCTTTAAACCCCAAATCCAGCTCCCTCTGCTTCCCTGCTTCCTTCAGGGTTCCTGAAATATTTCCCCGTACGAACAGAGCTCTGCAAAAGACATAACGATATAAAAACCGGGTTAATTTCTAGCTCGTTATAAATAGCCCCGGGGTTGCCCTAGCTCTCTGCTCAGCCGGAGCAGAGGGGCACGGCGTGGGGTGACGCTGGGCGCAGCCCACCGGTGTCCGCTCGCCCCGTGCCTCCCCTGGCACCGAGCCGGTTACAGAGTTTGGGTTTTGAAGCTGCTCCTTCAAGGATAAAAATAAGCTTCAGAGTTTTTAAGAGGGTGTTTTTTTTTTTTTTGGTTTTGAAGAGGTGTGGATGGGTTTTTTTTTTTGCTGTTTCCTTCCTGCGTCTCCATCGGTCTCTCCAGCTGGTTCTGCATCCTGCAATCAAACTCCCGGTCCTAACTGAAGTGCCGGGGAACAGCACGGGGACAGGCAGCAGCCAGCGCACAGCGAGCACCGGGGAGTGCTCCCCTGGCCATGGGTGTCCAAAACGGGCCCTATCCTGGGGCCACTCCATGAGCTGGCAGACAGTCCCAGGCCACCTGATGTCCATCTGGCGGCCGAAATGAAGACAGGCACGCTGTGCTGTAGGTACAGGGTTAAGCTACAGCTTGTTCCCCTCGAGAGGAGCATCCTGCCGCCCTGAAAGCTGCTTTGCCAACAGTCAGACCTACGCGTGATGCAGAAACGTGCCGTCACCCCGGCAAGCCGAGGAGAGGACAGCCCACGGACACTCAGCTCTGACCCTCTTCTGCCTGGGAGCAGATGTGGTCACACCTCGGTGAGAGCTGGGGTGGACCTTGCTCCCGCAGCACTGTCTTCAGTCCTCAACAACAGCAGTAGCTTCGTTAAACCTATGGATTGGGAGAGAAAGCCATGGGTTCCTGCGTCCAACAGAGGACACTGCCCTTCGGTCTCGGCTGTTACAGGGACGGCTCTTTCACTGACCACATCGGAGAGGACGTGGGCTCTGCAGTGCTTCTGGTGAGGCAGAAATTCCTCCGTGCCCTCAGCAAATTAACGGTCTTATGAAACGCATCAGCCCTGGCAAGTGCCATCTTAATATATATTCAATTTGCAGCACAAGCGGGAGGAAAGGCTGTGTGTCACCTCGGCCTGTGCGTGCTCTCTGAAGGCTTTACCCGCTTATGAGCATCGTATATTCTATTTCGAAGTGACTGAGGAATAATCAATACTCTGCCTCCCTTCTCCTTCGCAGAGGTGCAAAGTGAAGTCAATCAAGGGCAAATGGCATCCCAGCTTTCCTCCTGGCCACATCATAACCAAACCTCAGAACAAAAGGTAATGTGCAGCCACGGTTTTGTCGCAAATACCACGTTTAAACAAAGCGGTAAATAAAGTCGGGGAATGCAGACCTCTTACCAAATAGCCGGGGCTGTCCCACCTGCGAGGCTGGTGTGGATGTAATGCCAGTGCTGCTGCAAGTGCTTGGCACTGGATGCTCAGGGCTGCTGCTGGTGCTCAAGAAGCCATCGATGGCGTGCCGGGAGCTGCTTTGGTTCAAATGCCCCATCTCCACCGGGCTTTTGCTTGTGAAACATCTGTCTTGCTGCTGAAATCCTGATGTCTTCAGGAGGCATTGCTCAGCACTGAGAAGATGCACCTGAGGGTGGTCCATGGCACAGCCTGGCCATGGCCCACGGTCTGAGGATACTCAAACCCAACGCCCATGGACTTCAAGTGATGCGAAGAAGAATTTGACCTGCTCCAGAGTGACTCGGGCAAGGGGCGAGCCTCGCAGGGGTGACCCCCAGCCGAGCACACAGGGTGGCTCCAGGCCATGGAGGTCATTCTTCAGTTCCTTCTATCATTGCTTCCCATCGCCGCCTCCTGCGAATCGCACCCGAAAACGGGGATGGGTGAGTCGCACAGAAAGAAGAGGAATACGCATCGAAGTGGAGAAAGTGGGAGCTTGGAAATCCCGCCTGTGCGGCTCAGCAAACAGCATGTGGGTGGCGGGAGGAGCTGGAAACTGGTCTGATGCTGAAAACCAAACCTGGGCAGCAGGAAAGTGCCAGGACAGAGACCTTTGAGGTGGTCCCCAGGAGACACCGCCATCCCCTTACAGGTTGGCGCCATCCCCGTCCCATGAAGGGGACAGCGAGGCGATGGTGTGGGCTCAGCGTGCTGGGAGCCTCCGCGCAGATGCACCATGGTGACCTGCTCCAGCACTGCGTCACCGCGGCCATCCCTGTTGGATCCGAGTTTGTGCACGAAGGAAGAAGCCGGCGGGGTGCAGGGAGGACCTGGGGGACGCTGGAGGATGCTGGCTTGGCCACAGCCCTGCTGCAAGGTGGGTTAGATCAGGGGCCCCAGGGGTGGGAAGCCTCAGTGGTCGGATCATGCACAGGCAGGTGATGCTCAGAGCTGGTGCCGTCACCGTCCCTGCCGGCGCAGGGTCCATGGGGTTAGTGACAGTCCTACCCCCGGTGCAGGAGACGCGGGAGTTTTCCTGCCACCATTGCTGGGGCTGGGAGAGGTGGCAAGAAGAGAACTCTCAGCTGGGAGTCCCTTTCTCTCCAGAAGTAAAAGCCCCTGCACCTTTTCTTGCTGAGAAGTCATCAGCGGGAACAGGAGAGGGGCTGAACGGGGGTGGGGGCAGCACCCCAACACCACTACCGTGGATCAGAGGAGACCCGTGCGTTTGCATGGAGGCAGACACAGAGCCGTGCAGGGCTCTGGCCTGGGGGACTGTGGCTGCTGGAGCGTGGGGGCTCTGGTTGTCCCCCACCCTGAGGGCTAGTGGATGCAGGGAACCAGCCTTGGGGTTCAGAGCCTGGGGGCTCACTCCCCTTCTGCCCCAAGGCAAAAAGGTGACACAGAGGTGCTTACCCCAGGGAGGACGCGGCTCGCAGGTCTCACCCCGTGCCCCAGCAGCCACCCTTCCCATCTTAGGATCTTTGAGCAGAGCAGGAGGCACCCCAGGAAGCCCCCTCCCCCAGAGCCCCCCCTTACTCAGCCCTGCCTGTCCGTAGGGTGCTGGTTGTTGGGGAACGGGGGTGATTGGGAGGACGGTGGGGCAGAGAGCCAGGATGCGGGGCACCAGCCAAACTGGGGACGCCAGGGGGTACCCAGGGGGTGCGTGCCCAGCCTGGGGGTGCTTAAGCAGGGGTGCCCAGGAGAGCTGGCCGGAAATGGGGGGGCCTGTGGGGTACGTGTGCAGGGTTGCCCAGGAGGGATGCCTGGATAGAGGGTGCACAGGGGGTGCCTAAGGAAGGGGTGACCAGGAGATGCCCATGGAGGGGGTGCCTGGAGAGGGGGGTGCCCGGTGGGCACCTGCGCTTGGGATGCTTGTGCAGGGGGTGCCCGGCATGTCCCCATGGAGGGGGTATCTGGAGAGGGGGTGCCCGGGAAAGGGATGCACAGGAGATATTTGTTCAGGGGTCCCTATGCAGGGGGTGCCTGGAGAGGGAGTGCCTAGTGGGTACCTGCACTTGGGATGCTCGTGAAGAAGGTACCTGGGAAGGGGGTGCCCAGGAAATGCCCATGC
>VZSZ01005172.1:0-20696 GCA_013398815.1 Ibidorhyncha struthersii | reverse complement strand
CCCTCCTTTCTTTCAGCTGATTTAATTACATTACAAACATACAGTAAAGACATATTGGGTTTACATGGTAAGGTTTTGGTAGCGGGGGGACCTGCAGGGGTGGCTTCTGTCAGAAGATACTAGAAGCTCACCCCGTGTCTGACAGAGCCAACGNGGTGGATATGCTGTGAAGAAAGCTGTAACACCACGGAGAGCCCGTGCTGGAGCAGGCGTCCTGGCAGGACCTGCGACCCCATGGAGAGGAGCCCACACTGGGGTAGGTTCTCTGGCAGGACTCGTGATTCCGTGGGGGACCCGTGCTGGAGCAGTCCATTTCTGAAGGATTGCACCCTGTGGAGCCTGTGGACCCGTGCTGGAGAAGTTCATGAAGAACTGCTGCCCGAGGGAAGGACCCATGCAGGAGGAGTTCATGGAGGACTGTCTCCCATGGGTGGGACCCTGCACTGGAACAGGGGAAGAGGGCAAGGAGCTGCTTGCTTAAGAAGAACATGTTATGAACTGACAACATGTTATCAGCTGACTGCAAACCCATTCACAATATCCCTGCACTACCTGAGGGGATGAGGTGCAAAAGTTGAGAGTCAACTTGAACCTGGGGAAGAAAGGAGGGTTGGATTAAGTGTTTTTAGATTTGCTTTTATTTCTCATTAACTTACTCTCTTATTAATTTTCAATAAATTAAATTAATTTATCCAAGTTTAGTCTGTTTTGCCTGTGATGGTAACTGATGAGTGATCTCCCTTTTCTGATTTCAACCCACGAGCCTTTCATCATATTCGCACTCTCATATCCAGTCGTGAAGGGGGAGTGATAGAGCCGCTTAATGGGCACCTGGTGCCCAGCCAAGGTTAACTTAACACAGTCTTCTGTTGTTAGGACTCTTTGAAGGTTGTTTGCTACCACATTTATTGCACTTCACTGGTCATAAATAAGAAGAACAAGAAATACTACACTTCATATAATAAAGGAAGATGGCTTCATCCAGATAAAAAACCACTAAAAACAACAGAAAAAAACAGTAAATAGAGATGATGATAATGATGATGATGATAATTGATAGTTTAAAAAATACAGTCCAGATACAACACATCTGTTTGGAAATGCTAACCCAGGTACTATGTATTTTTTCAGTCTTCTGAATCCTTCACAACATTCAGTTTCATGTTGACATTTTCAAGGTGCACTAGTGCCACTTTCAGATACTTATGTTTCACTGACACTCCCTTCAGAAAATATGTTATGGAAATAACAAAAAGCAGAAAGTATAATATTAAGAAAGAAAGGAACAGGTGTAGAGAAAAAATCTCTGGTCTCAACCACATTCTTGATTTCTTGATTTTGTATGTACCTTTGGATTTCAGGTTCAACTTTGCAAGGGAAAGATGAAAAAAAAGATGAAAAAATCAAAAAAGATGAAAATGGGAAAAAGAAAAAGGACATCCCTTAAAGAAATAATAGAAATTACTGAATAGCTTGTTATTGCCTATAGTTAAGCAACTATTACTTCTTGATCATGAAGTTTCCTCATGCTTGGTTTTACCACAGAAGAAAATGTTATTTTCAGGACAGACCAATGGTCTGTACTCCACATTGAAGAAGTAAAATACGGGCAACTGCACTTTTTTTCTTATTTCAGAGTAGGACACAGGTGCATTTTCAACAAAATAAAGATTGCTTTATCTGTTCTAAGTTAGAACTCCCTTCACTTTATATTTTAATGCTTACAAAAAATTACAACTAAACAGCTGATATATTCTAACATATTAATTTTACTTATTAAGCTTTCCCTCTCTGTCAGGGGTTACTATATTGTTTCATATGACATTATATGCTTTTAGACCTGACAGTTGTGGAGCTACTGAGCTTATCTTCATAGTCAATTAAGTATTTTTTAAAAATGTTTGTCAATCATAAATTATTATGTAGACAAACATCATACATTTGTTTCCATCTTCATGACAGAAATGGAAAAGGCAGTCGTCACAGCCCATATAAGGCATTTCTGAAGAACACACTGTGTAAGGCTTCTTGTGGTTTGATTTTAAATGAAAATGCTCATTCGCTCTCATACAAGCCAAAAAGGAACCAGTGACATGAAACCTCTGGTGGAATGGCTTGTCCCATGTAAAAAAAACAAAGTAGCTTTCTACATCCATGGTAGAAATAACATTGACTAGTTTTAGGGTCCTGACTGCAATATGAATATCCTTTTGTAAAAACAGGTTGATTAGGCATTTACAACTGCTCCATGACCTCCCATAGACTGAGCCCACAAGGAGGGAGTTGTGCTATTCTCTTGAACACCATCAATTGTGTGAAAAGCTGCAGAACCCTTTTATTCCAGTAGGTTCAAGGAGACGGAGAGGTCCCCCATGTCCACAGAACAAACTAATCTTGTGTGCAGGTGAGCAACCCTGAAAGTGTCATATCATAAGAAGTTGTTCTGTGACCGTAATAGTCGTAGTTCTGCAATGCCTGGCTAATTAACAGATCACCTGGGTGGTGTATATGTGCTCAGCCCAACATTTCAATATTCAAAGAACAAAAGTCACCTGAAAGAGCTGAAGGGTGTGACAAATCTTAACTGGACTTCATCGATGTGTTCCTTCCTGTTGCCCAGGGATGCCTGGCATCATAACAGTGAGTGAACAGAGATCATTAATGTGTCAAAGAATATTCTTAAGTGCTGCTTTATATTGGTATACAATTATAAACAATTGTACTGCAGCTGTGGTGAAAAGGTTTTCCCTTTGCACTTCATTGTTTGAATGTTTCTCGAAAGAACTGGATTAGCTCAGTGGAAGCTGACAGGTTTGGACATAATTTCTTATCCAAAGAGCAAAAACAATCCTACAATCTCTTCTGGTTGACTTAGAAAGATTTCTAAACATTAAAGCAGCGAGCTTATGTAACACTAAGTATAAGCTTTGCTATCAGGAAAATAATACATAGGTCTAGATTATACACACCTACCATTCTCATTGACTTTATTACCATTAGTTTTCAAGTTCTTTGTCTTCTAGGTCAGTGTAATTACAGTTAATGACATTTTATGATTAATAAAAACATAATTTATTTGACATTTCACATTTGTTTGATTTACTGTGAATAGAGTTTATTTGCTCTGTTGAATCTTATACAGAAAGTAAAAAGCAGGAAGACAAATTCCTCTATGGCAGAAGAGAGGCATCTAAGATTAAAATATTATTCCTTGTTCAGCCAAGCCGTAAAGTGACATGTAGCCCCCCTGTTCCTGTGGTGATTTTCAGAGGTGAGATTTTGGTAAGTAATTTGAGATTCCTAGAAATAATTTTATAATCTACATGTAATACATTGAGGCTTCTGTTTCTAAAAGTTAGTGCATTGTACACTGCATCATTTTGAAAATTTTGTTGGCCTATGGGACTATTTCTTTCCAGAATCACACATCTCAGTTACTGAAATGGAGGTAGTCTCTCTGACAGCTGTAAAGGATTTTAATGTACATTTTGGTACTCAAACCTTCATCACAAGATAAGAGGAAATGTGACTGCAGGACAATCTAATAATTTTACATTAGCTAGACCCTGAGCATTTGAATTTCCACCCTAAATAACCTTCCCTTTTGCACTGAGTTGACATTGGCTGACCACCAGGTGCCCACCAATACACTCTGTCTCTCCCCATCATCAACAAGACAGGGGAGAAAAAAATAGAACAAAAAGCTCAGGGGTTGAAATAAGCACAGGGAGATCACTCACCAATTACCATCACAGGAAAATAGATTTGACTCAGTGAAATTAATTTATTTTTTTGCAAGTTAATNAACTTTTGCACCTCATCCCCTCAGGTAGTGCAGGGATATTGTGAATGGGTTTGCAGTCAGCTGATAACATGTTGTCAGTTCATAACATGTTCTTCTTAAGCAAGCAGCTCCTTGCCCTCTTCCCCTGTTCCAGTGCAGGGTCCCACCCATGGGAGACAGTCCTCCATGAACTCCTCCTGCATGGGTCCTTCCCTCGGGCAGCAGTTCTTCATGAACTTCTCCAGCACGGGTCCACAGGCTCCACAGGGTGCAATCCTTCAGAAATGGACTGCTCCAGCACGGGTCCCCCACGGAATCACGAGTCCTGCCAGAGAACCTACCCCAGTGTGGGCTCCTCTCCATGGGGTCGCAGGTCCTGCCAGGACGCCTGCTCCAGCACGGGCTCTCCGTGGTGTTACAGCTTTCTTCACAGCATATCCACCTGCTCCAGAGTGGGGTCCTCAACAGCATGGATATCTATGTGCTCCACCATGGACCTCCATGTGCTGCAGGGGGACAGCGTGCATCACCATGGTGTTCACCACAGGTTGCAGAGGAATCTCTGCTCCGGCACCTGGAGCACGTCCTCCCTCTCTTTCTTCACTGACCTTGGTGTCTACAGGGCTGTTTCTCTCACGTATTTTCACTCCTGTCTCTCAGCTGCTGTTGCACAGCTTTTTTTTTACCCTTTCTTAAGTATGTTATCACATGTGCTACCACCAGCGCACCATCGGTGTGTTTGTCTTGGAGCTGATTGGCGTTGGCTCTGTCAGACACGGGGTGAGCTTCTAGTATCTTCTGACAGAAGCCACCCCTGCAGGTCCCCCCTCTACCAAAACCTTGCCTCACAAACTTAATGAAGAGACACAAGGAAAAGAAGTAAGGGTGCCGAGCAGTCTCTGACAGAAAAAAAATCAGGTCTGTGGAGAGGCAGGAATGGGCAGACGCTACGTCATGCAGGAAATGGCCATTGCCTTTGTGAAGCTCAACAAACTTTATGGGACAATGTTCTACCCGCTGTTGAGCACAGAAACAGAGACTCACACATCTTTTCCCAGATAGTGATGGCAGAGACTGCATCAAAAATACATGTGTATGGCCATCTTTGAACAGCTGTACAGTTTGCCCTAGCTTTGTGCATTTAAATTTATATTTTTCTTACGCATTTCACCTTAAAAACAAACACAAAACAAACAAATAAAATAACCAAACTGTAAAAACACTATAAAGTTCACGCATGATTTATAAAATGGCTTACTGATATACTTTTCAGCCTTTTTTTTTTTCTATGATTGGCTTCTGAGGCCTCTAAGGATTTAATTAAGTCTTTAAGGGGTTTAATGTTTGAATGGTCTCTCTCATTAAATATTTAACACAGCAACGCTTGCTTTTTTCACTGTGTTTCGTTATTGTATTATCTCAATTGGTTTAACTGGAAGGTTAAAACAAAGCTATTTAGATTTATAGAAATGTTTTTGTTATTTCTGAAGATATTCTTCATGGATTTTTAACATCTGTCCCATACCTTAATATTTTTAGTACTTGCTGCCCAGTGAGTTGCTCGTAAAATTAGAGTTGTAAGTTAAAGAAGAACATAGTTTTTAAATAATTGCCTTCATATGTGTCATAACATGTTTCATAAAGTCAATTAATATTGATAAGCCTATAGTTTACATCGAGAGAGATAAATTAAACAGGTAATGAATGTTCAAATGAAAATATAATTTCCAAGCTACTTAACTAACGTAACAGATAACAAGCAATTTGTTTGCAGATAAGCACATCACTTGTACAGAAAGGTAGATTACGGTCCAATTACATGAAATATGAAATAGTTAGGATAGGGCTTCATATCCGATTTATTTTTAGACATTAAAATGGGTACTTTAAACACGAAAATTGAATCAATCGCCTAGGTAATCTAGTCACACTATCATAGAATCACAGAATCATAAAATCATAGAAAGACAGGGACTCCTCCCATAGACTAGGTTGTTCAAAGCCCCATCAAACCTGGCCTTGAACACCTCCAGGGATGGGGTATCCACAACTTCCTTGGGCAACCTGCTCCAGTGCCTCACCACTCTCAGTGAAAAATTTCTTCCTGAAATCTAATCTAAATCTACCCTCTTTCAGTTTAAGACCATTACCCCTCATCCTGTCACTACAATCCCTGATAAGAAGTGCCTCTCCATCTCTCCTGTAGGCTGCATTTAAGTACTAGAAGGCTGCTATCAGGGCTCCCTGGCGTATTGTCTTCTGCAGGCTGAACAAACCAACTCTCTCAGCCTGTCTTCACAGGAGAGGTGTCCCAGCCCTCTGATTGTCTTCATGGCCCCCCTCCGGACTGCTCCAACAAGTCCGTCTCCTTATTATGTTGAGGGCTCCAGAGCTGGATGCAGTACTCCAGGTGGGGTCTCACCAGAGGTGAGTAGAGGGGCAGAATCACCTCCCTTGACCTACTGGCCACACTTCTTTTGATGCAGCCCAGGATACAGTTGGCTTTCTGGGCTGTGAGTGCACATTGCCAAGTCATGCCATCTCATCAAACAACACCCCCAAGTCCTTCTTCTCAGGGCTGCTCTCAATGCATTCTTTGCCCAGCATGTATTTGTGCTTGGGATTTCCACAGCCCAGGTGCAGGACCTTGCACTTGGCCTGGTTGAACTTCATGAGGTTCACACTGGCCCACCTCTCAAGCCTGTCAAAATACCTCTGGATGGCATCCCTTCCCTCCAGCACGTCAGCTGCACCACACATCTTGCTATTGTCAGCAAACTTGCTGTCTACATAACAGCATAACAGCACAGAGAAAGCAAAACCATGATGCAAATTCTTCCATGTCTTTGAAGATAATGATTGCTCAAACTCAATGCTGGATGCAACAATATTAGGAAGCTTGCGTAACCTCTGGCTGTGTTATATCAATGCTCTGGATATAGAACTTCAATCTCTAGAGCTGTCGATCTCACTTCTTTTATTCTCAAGAACTAAAATGAAGAGAAAATGCCATTTTTCTAAAACAACTAGGGTACAGTATTGTTCTTACTGATGTTGTAGAGTAGCTGGAGATATAATATGCCTTCTCTGCTCCTGACAAGAGCTTATGTTTGAGGAAAGTGCATTTCACTGAAATAGAAACTCAGAATTGAAAAAAACAAAGGTAAAATCAGTAAAATATGCAAAATAGAAAAAGAGACAATTTACTTGAATAACTAAAATTACTTTTAAAAGGAAATGCTGTCAGGCTGAAAGCTACACTTAGGAATTTTTAAAGATTGTTTCTCCTTTCCTGTTGAGTGGGTAATTTCAGTGTCAGTTATGGTTTTCCAAAATTTATTTAACTATTCAATTTTTATCCAAAAGTCATATCAGGAAGAGATACAAATGATTCATGTGGTGATCCTGAGCAGAAGACCATTGTACATGTAGAAGTTAGGGATCCACAACACAGTTAAGCCTAGTATGGCCAGCCCAGTGCTGTGCTGCATGAGGCTGTGCATCCAGTGTGGCCTTCAGGCTGTCTTGTGTTGCACAAATCCCTTGGCTGCAGGATAACCTCAGCCTCCTTACAGCATGGAGGAGCCTGCAGGCAGCTTTCACTCAGTACTGGTGATAATGCCACTGGTGTGGCCTTGCATTTATCTAAGAGTACCACAAGAAGTTCTCTCATCGTTTCTCATTAACTGTAGAAATGATGCATAGAGTTGTTCCCTTGTAAAGAAAATCTTACAATATCTTGAATGACCAAAAGGGAAAAATCTCTGCTATGGACAGGGCCTGTTTCCCTTTTTAACAGCTCATATCTTTTAATTTTCTAGCAGGATCCTTATGAAATGTTCCATTTGTTGCTATTTTTCTATACACATCTATATAAAAACTATATATATATAAAATAGCATGCATATGTTTTTAATTTTTCAATTGCCAAAAATTAATTCACAGAGCAAATCCTGGCCTTCTACAGAACTTTTGATGTCTTCATTTACTATTTTTAATATGCTGCAGGCATTTGAATTGTGATGTTGTTACGAGGTAATTTTTCCACTTTTAGAAGGGTTTACAGTACTGCAATCTGCTGAATCAATTAAAAAATATATCTCAAAATAAAGTTAGTTAATGACAGATTAACATCATTTGAGAAAGGAAATTGTCTTATCTTGTATTTACAGAAATTCTTTCCCAGGGAGAACCTGGGAGTGCTCCATAATCCTTATTATGTGCAAAGAAGGAAGAAAATCTTAAAAGGAGCAGTCTGTCCTCCATAACAGAATTTTAATAAGTTTTGATCAAGCACAGGACACTGCAGAGTTCATATCATCTGAAAACAACCAAACCAACCTGATCAGTCTGTCAGTCTCACCAGTTAGTGACAGGTGTGAACCACATGAGCATAGGACTTGCCTCACGTAACTTGAGCTGTGCCTAACTCAAGTTTAAGGATCCCTCTGTAATCAGTGGAGGAAGAGTGGTGTTTCCAGTGAGCAATTCACCATGTCCAGTGTTGTGATCCCAGCAGCGGTGGGGAGGTTCACTCTCTGGGGAGACCCATTTCTCTTCCAATTGGTTACAGAGCAGTCCTAGATAACAATCTCTCAGTTGATACCTGACTTTCAGAATGCTGAACTTCAGTGAAATAAATCCCCCACCAAATGACTCAAGCACACAAGTCCCAGGGACTTCTAGTGCTTTTTAAGAAACTTTATTTATTAGGTACTACTTAGTATTCTGTATCCAGCCCCAATATCATGGTGTTTAGAAACTGCACGTGGGTTGGAGTCTGTTCAATGTTATGCTGCTCAGGGCTCCCAGCATCTAAAGTATGTAAGATCTGTGTTATTCTCTTACAGTGTTAGCAGTAATAAAAAGCATTTTAAATGATAACTTAGTGAGTCTAAGTGCCTTTCTTACTGGGACTATAATCAACCAGCTCCTCCCAGTGCAAAACAACCCACTAGATCAAAGAATATACTGCTTGTAAATACATTTCATTTTTTAATCCCATGTCCTTCTCTGTTTAAAATTCTTATAAATTCATATCTAAAAATCCCCTCTCAGTTTCAGTTGCCTCTACAGTTACCATTTTCATCTTCCAGTGATCATATTTACCCTACTATTGTTGTTCTCCTTCTACTGAGGTGTCAGTTAAGGCATGTCATTCCTTCCCCTTTCTTTTGTGATTGTTCAGGGTGTAAAATTACAAGAAACCTACTATGTAGGGTTACTTCATAAGGGCATGGGGAATAAAAAGCCTATAAAGTTTATTTTTGCTTAGAAACTGAAATTACACGACTTTTTATTCCAAATTCTATCTGGTTCATGAACCTGTTGTTGTTAAAGTCAATCTGTGAAGGTCTTCAGCAGAACTTATCAAGCAGAGTATGTGCTCTAGATAAACTAAAGACTATTTTTTTTTCCCACTGGCAACAGTGACATGTCATCTTTCATGTATCTACTATTCCTTCCACCTGTGCCGTCTAAATACTGGAAACATCAAACAATGTCTGTCTTGTGTCACTGCTTTTTCTGACATACACATTTTCAGTCTTCTGCTGATCGTTCTTTTCCTTAATGATGACCAAACATCAAGTTTGCACTTCTTTTCCCAGAACAGAAATAAATTATTTTATTGACAGTGTACTTAACTATTCAGTGCTGGCAGGTTAGGGCTCAGGTAGTTTATGGCTTAGTGCAGAAAATAAAGACACTTACAAGAGTAAAGGAGGAATTGGACTAATCATAAATTACTAAGATGTTAGGCAGCAGTATACCCAACACTTTTAATATTTCTTGATTTCAGTGTGTCATATGTGGCAGTGTGTCTTGCTAAAGGAACTAATTTTCATTTCAGATGAGCTCTTATATATAGTTTATGTCAGCAATGTATTAACATAATGAATATTGTATTAGTGTAAAAAAGCATGTGTCTTAGCATGTGCTGTTCAAACTGTTTTACTCAACAAATTTAGTAAAAGAAATTTATGATCTTAAGCTGATCATCATAATTCATACTCATCGGTAGAGATGCTCTTAACCTTTCCAGTCTGCATTCACTTCCTGAAATTCCTGAACAGATTTTTCAGAAGATCCTGTGTACTATGTTTGTATCCAAATAAGATCTCTAGCTGATGACATATTGTTTTTCAGGTTTTGAAATCAGTTTTGCTTTAAAGAATAGTTTCAGAAAAAAATAGTACTGCGTATGAACCATTCTAAGGACATATGTTCTTCATTATGTATCTACTAGTGAAATGGAAACTTCAGCTCACTCATAAGTTCACTTCTTTTCTAAGTGTTTGGAATGATTGTGATTATATTTATAGAGAGGTACAGTTTTGTATCCAGAAAGAAACTAGGGTTTGTGGAAGGACGTAATCAGATCTCCTGGAATCAAGCTTTCCACTACACAAAAGACATGCTAACATGTTATCTTACTGTGCTGTTATCTGAATGTTAGAACAGGGTCTAGTACAGAAGAAATAGGCATTGTTTGGAAGAACTTGTTTGTTATGCTCCAGGTGAGGTAGATATGATAAGATGATCAGGAATGAGGTCTTGTAGCCTGATGGCTTTCTGCACATTGAAAATGCAAACCAGTGTACTGATGAACTGCCAGTGAAGATCCACCTGCTGCAGGCTGAGTAAGCAGATTGAAGAGACACTGCCAGTTGCCAAGCAGCTACTTTGTGGTGAGCTGAATGAAGCAGAGGAGTTGCCTAACAAAGTGCCCCAAACTTCCCCAAAGGCATCTTTAACTGAAGCTAACATATTCCTTTGAACTGTTAGCCACAAATAACCAGTAACTGAGCTTGAAAGTGAGTGATAACATAGACCTGTTTGAAGCATATTAGGAAAATGGTGCAATATTGATCTCCATCAATATTTCAAGTGGTGGTGAGACCTTCTTTTATGTTCATAGGCTAATGATATTACACAAACATATGCTGAACTTAAGACACTGCCATCACAGCAGTCTCATCCTTGACTACTTATGTGAGTTACAATAATTTTGATTGTGGTGCATTGACTCTGACCAGCAGCTAAGTGCCCACCCAGTTGCTTCCACCTTCTCCCAGCAGAATGGAGGAGAGGATTAGAAAGATAAACATCAGAAAAACTCATGAGTTGAGATACAGACAGTTTAGTAAGTGAAGAAGAAAAGGGAAAATAACCCCCAAAAAAGTGAGTAATGCAAAGGCATCATGTGCACTCATCACATTGTGCCAGCAGACTGATGCCCAAAGAGTCTGCATGCAAAGGCTACTTTGGAAAAACATTCCCTTAGTTTTTAGTGCTAAACATGATGTTACGGCATGGAATATCCCTTTGGTTCAGCTGTCCCAGCTCTGCCTCTTGCAGCCTTTTGCCCACCCTCAGCCTATGCATTGGGGGACAGTGTAAGAAACTGAGGTCTTGGTGCTGTGCAAACACTGCTCAGCAATAACCAAAACATTGGTGTGTTATTAATACTGTTTTTGTCATGAATCAGAAACAGCACTTTATGATCTAATATAAAGAAAATTAACTCTGTTCCATCCACACAGTACACTGATTTGAGTCCCCATTTATAATGTGTTTCACTTAAACTACTTTTACACAACACCAAGAGACGTATCAGAAATGCTGTCTTTTAAATGGTGTAACAGTCCTGATAGAAAATTGCAACTATGTTGGTCTCATATATTTGGATCTTCTCAATGCATTTGATGCAATGCCACAAAGCATTTTTCTTAAAGTATTCAGAAGACATAGACTTAACAGGACACAGATTAAAAACTCGATATGAAACAATGATAAAGACAAACCATTCATTAGAAGAAGATATGAAAATTTAGACTTTTGTTACTCACACACTCTGTGTTTCAAATACTTTCAGAACAAAACAGGTCAGTGTTTTATCCAAGGTGAAATTCTGGTAGTATTTTAGATTCCATTCACACTAATTCTTTTCTCTTTGTGATTCTTTTCTATGCATAGGTTATTGACCTTGTTTTTGTTTGTAATTGAGTTAGGGAATACCCTCAAAACCATGGAATGTTTTATAAATGTGAATATAAATTTGCTGGATTTGCTTACTTGTGTAAAATACATCTTTAGTAGCAGTACTAGTAATACTTGAAAAAATATTGAAGTGACAAACACAGATTATTATTTACATGCCACAATAAAAGACAGCAATATTTAGACATATACTTGTTTTTGTTGTGCTTCCAGTAAAGCCTATAGTTTCAGAAAGCTGACAAAGCACCTAGCTATGACAAATTTACCTGAAAGGGCAGGTAGTTAAGATTGGTATTATGCAGACATGTTTGTTTGTCATCTCAGATATGTCAGCAGTGACTTTTTCAACATCCCCATTTCATGTTTTATCAAAGAACACTGTCTCAACTCTTATGAGATCTTGCTCATATGTACAGCCTATGAACTTAAAGCTTTGTGCAGTCTGTGAAACTGGAAATCAAAGTGTTATCCAGCACAGTCTAATACAGTTTTCAGCATGCCAAAAAGAGCTGATGACTTTCAGTTTCCTAAGGTCCAAAAGTCTGGCAGCCTAGCATTATGTGAACCTGAAGGGTGCTTGTACCAGAAGACTGAGAAATAAATCTACAAAATAAATACTGTGAGGTTGGAGCACACTCCTAAGGATGTTTAATCATCCTTTGAAGTGAGCATTTGCTAAATTTCATAAATCTTTGAGAATAGAAGCTTTTGAGACTTTTAACTTAGGACTTTTGTTTTGATTTGTTTTGTTTTGTTTTCTGCCAAAAGATAAAGTAAAAGTATTTTTAATGATTAAAATGAAAAACCTGTGTTTTTTTCAACGGTTTTCAAGAGATAATGTTAATTTTCTAATTGTATGCATGTAATTCTGTCAACATTGAGCAGTTTCATTGTGCTAACTCAAGGACTGTCCTCACTCAAAAACACAAATCATTAGTATTCTTCAGGGAATAAGTTGGAGTAGTTTTTGGTGGGTTTTGGCTTTTTTTAACATTTCTTGCTACTGTCTTCTGGCTTAAGCTTTTCAAATAGTTGATTATTTTTTCACCAGAAATAGTTCATTTAGAGCTGATTACCTAGCACAAAAAACATTTGGAGGAGCGGTAAGATCCTGACACAGTTACAGATAACAGCAAAACCCCCACAACAATAATGACAAATTCTCATCAACATTGTTTTTTTTGCTGACCTGATTAGTGTTGCCTGTGTTACCACCTAGCTCTTTTATTTTTAAGTACAAAACCAACATCAGATAGCTTTGAAGAATTAAACTTCAGTTATAATAAATAATTCAATAATAAAAAAAACTAGCAAACAAAATGAATAGACTTTATGACACATAAAAAAAGTACTCAAGGAAATCACATTCATGTAGGTTAAATCTTTGGATGATTGTTTCTCTTCACATATAGCCAGTAGATTATGCCTGCTGCACTTTGACCAGAACGTCAACTATTTTTCATTCCTATGGCCCTCCATTTATAATAGAGTATTTTGAACAATATTAGTTGTAGGTCACTGACAAAGACTTTTCTTTCCCTACTTCTTTACTAATGCAGCCCTTTTTGGGGTGTGTGCCTGCAATCTACTGAAACACAAAGAGTTCCCCATAGCTTGAATGAGCCAGCATGGATAAGAATGCAAGCATTAATTTTAATTGAAGAACTGGAGGTGATCACAGTGACATAATATTTTAATTTACCTTACTTTGTCTGCTTTCTGTATCTCTGAGACACCAGTAAGCTTAGTTCCCTCAGCTGTTGTCATAAGATCAGAAAGGAAAATTATGTTGTGGTCTTGTTAAGCATTAGCTGTTTTTCTTGTTATTTGACTTTGAGACAATAGACTTTATATGTCCCTTTTTTCTGCTCCATTGCCCGTTTACACTTCCTAATTTCTATAGGATATCTTCAAAACTTAAAAAATTAAATAGATGAATATCACTCATCACCTTATTCCACTCCATTGCCTTCTTATTATCTTACTAATTGATTACTTATTGGGTGTGTAACTGAAGCAAAGCATGATAATAGTTAATCTCCTTCTTTTGTATAAGATGCAAATTAGGGCAATAAAACATATTTCACCATATCAGGTTCAATCTTAAAAGAGTAAAATGTGCTGGCCTGTTTGACCTTCATGGAGATGGATTTCATCTACTGTTCCGCACTATAGAGAAAACATATGCAGGGACAACAGAAGTTCTTTCACCAAATTAATGTATTTTCATCATATTTTTTAAAAAATACATTAAAAAGGCCTTTTGTTGTTGTATGATAAGTCAATTTTCCCTGTACAGTCAATCCTTGGTCCTTTTGCTGAAACATCATCTTGATGCCAATTAGTGTCAGATTCATTACAGTAGAAATTTCCCTTGTATGGGCTATCAGCACTGCAAAGACACTTGGCTCATTCATTAGTTCCGCAAAGGTCAAGAAACATCATCTCTGAAGAGTCCATAAGCAATTGACAAGTTTGGTCAAACTCCGACATGCCACACAACATTAGAATCCATGACAATAAAGTCTATGTGCACCTGCTCACAATGTATGTTCTTTGTTTGCCTTTAATGACACCTCACTAAAAATGCATCAGCCGCCAGGTGAGAGTCAACCTACTCTTTCAAGGAACCAAGTCCTATGGCTTACTGTTAGGAATGCTTTCTTAGCTTTCAAGACTGAGCTTTCAGAAAAATGTAATGGATCGAAATGTACTGGTAAAGCTTTCCCAGTCCACTAATTTATTCAGTGACCTTGTAAAATTACTTGACATTTTAACTTCTTTTTTCAGAATGCATTCACAGACTCTTCTCCACCAGTTTTTGACAAGGCACTATGAATGTAAGGGATTTTACTTTGTATTACCAAAACCTGTGGTTCATTACCAATATAACTAACTTTAAAGAATTAAACAGTGTTTTAATTGTACTATAAAGAATGGAAAGATCACCAACCAAAAAATAACTATGTGGGTACAACAATACATGCAAATATTTTATTAGAAACTATACATTTGCAACATATCTCTACAAAATAAAAGTAAGCATTGGATAAAGAAGTACATTATCTCCCATATTAATTTCTTTTGGGTCCAATTATTGAAAATCTGTCCATTCTGATGTAGTACATGTCATAGAATCATAGAATCATTAAGGTTGGAAGGGACCTTTAAGATCATTGAGACCAACCATTAACCTAACCTGACAAAACCACTTCTAAACCATATCCCCAAGTACCACGTCTACCCTTTTTTTGCAACCATCTATCTGCATTTTTGTCTTTCACATTTTATGAATACACAAGCTTTTATCATTTGCTCTGAGTTGTACATTTTAGAGGATTTCCAATTTTGAAAGCATGTGTTAGAACATGTACTTCAGCCTAGCAACCATCAAATGTCTCATTTATGAATTTATGGATTTTGAGGATATACTTTAAATAGGAGTAAAATCTGGATTTAACCATAAAAGTACCAGGGAAGAAGCTTACACTGCAGTATACACCCTTAAGAGGTGGTATTCAATCTGATCATCAGTTCAAATTCTCAGAAAGATGAAAGCTCTCTAGCTCCTTTTTTTCTTATTATTTTTGACTCTAACACTGGTCATTAAGATGTATGCAACCTGCATCGATCATAGCGTCAAGAGCTATACCCCCTCTCTATCCGAACACCAAATGTAGTTGCAAGCTCAAAACCTGACCTATTTTATTGACCTTATGGTTTTGTCTCCCGTCAGTAATAATCTCTTTGGTAATCAGCTGTGGCCTCTGCTGACACTTCTGTCGTAAACTCCTTGCATTGCCATTGCAATAACTGCCAGTTACTGCGGTGCTGGAATGAAAAGAGATGTGTCTGATTCTTAGCATAGCAAGTTGACAAATGGAAGCTGCTTCAGGGATATGGCAAACTTATTTTCTTTTGAAATTGCTGAAAACACACTATATTAGCCTGAAAATGTCTCCCAAATATACAGCTAGAAGGCCAGGTAAAAAAACCCTTAATATTCCCCCAAAGAAGAGAATTACAAGAGTTGTTTCTATGGAAAATACTAGTTTTATCATTTTTAACAGCTGTTAGCAATCTCAATGCAGGGTTTACTGCTAGCTCCTTTTCTCTCCCAAAGTACATGTGTATATATTTTCAAGATTATATTTACAATTATCTTCTGCTTATGTCTGTTTCCCAGGGCGTGCTCTTGCTTTCCACTGCTACGACACTTAAAATTAATTGACCGCTTTTGCTGTTGGTTGCTGCAGGAGTACATGAGAGGGTACATTTTGTTGCCTTTAGTTTGCTTTTGCTATTCACTGCCTTCATAGATCAGACAAAACAGGAAATTAAAATTAAAATTATGTGATTTAACTTATATAAGTGTTGAGGATCTTACGATATATTTCTGCCCAAAATATATATTTTGAAGAAAAAGAATAAAAGAAAGCCCTAAAAGTATTGCTTCTTTTTATCTAAAAGAAGAAAATGAAAGAAGTAATGGGTCTAGTTAAAATACTAAATCAGATACTGGTACCTGAAAAATACATTTGACACATGTTTTTGTTCCTGTGAAATCATTGCTCTTTCAGGATTCACGTAGAGATTTATCCTCTAACCTTCACTATCCATGAACAAATAAAAACTTGTACTAAAATTTACTTCAGATGCAATATCTTTATCAAAGTTATTCAGTAGCAGTGAGACCATAGTATTAGAAATTTGTTAGAGATTCTGTTCTTTTTCATTGTCATATAAATAGCTGCAACGTTGTACGATAACTCAGAATATTTTAACTTCCTTAAAACTATAGCTGTAGTTTGATTATTTTTTTTGTCAACAAACAACATTTTAGTACTATTGGACCATCCTTATGTGTTGTTACTGCTCTACAAGGTAGGTGTTTCCAGAGACCAGGTTAATATTCAAACACCACTTCCTCAAAACTCAAGATCAGTGCATCTCTATGAGAAAGAAATCAAGCAAAAGAGGCAGGAGACCTGCTTGGATAAGCAAGGAGCTTCTGGAGAAATTAAAATGGATGAAGGAAGTTTACAGAATGAGGAAGAAGGGACTGGTCACTTGGGAGGAGTATAGGAGCATTGTCAGAGTATGCAGGGATGCAACAAGGAAGGCTAAAGCCCACTTGGAATTAAATCTGGCAAAGGCTTTTGACACTGTCTCCTATTACATCCTCATAGGTAATAACATAAGTTCATAAATGGAAGTTTCACTTTCATCACCAAATCAGAGCATGACTGAAGCCTTGTTGGCTGTGTCTAGCAGAAAAGGACAATAAAATGCACTAATTTTTCCTTCTGCTTCCTCAGTTCAAAAATATAGTAGGAAGTAACAGGAAGATACTGCATTTATTCTTGATGTTACTTTATGTTTTCCTATGACATTTTTTTGGCAAACTACTCAGGAACCATTTTCATTCTAAGACATGTCAAAGTGTTTTAGAAGACTGTACTGCATTGTAATTAATCATGATGCTGCTGTAAAGTGGCTGATGTCAGTATTTACTTCCCTTATGGAGTTTTTCCACATTAATGAATTTCTTTAGAAGTATTGTAATTTTTCAGGCATATCTTTGGGCAGATAATTCTGTTCTATTTAAGCAAGGAAATCTGTAAAGACATTTCTAACATTTCTTTTTGTTTGTAGGATTTGATCCTGATTGTTCTGACCTTTGGGATTGTTCTGACCTGCCACACCTGTCTGTGTGGCACATGTTCTATGATTTTCAGAGTTGTGAATATAAATAAATAAGTAGATCGATAGACAGATAAATACACATAGATATGTTGGCTTCCTAGTGCCCTGCCAGAGCTGCATTATTGACTCTTAACCTACCTTTTTTTCCCATCAGGAAGGCAGTCTGAGCGCTTTATACACTGATTGAACTTTACTGAAATGTTATTTATGATCAGGTTAAATATTGTTCCCCTCTTTCCATATCCATATAATTTCAATAGAGGACAAAACATTCAGGCTAAGACCTTTACTAAACAATTCTTTATTCTAGTATATTTTTCTCCCATGCGGAAAAGTGCAATGCCCCCACACCTAGCAATTTATTGTCTTTTTTGCTAGTCCTGAAAACAATGGTGAAACACTAGGATTTGTTTTGCGAATCTTTACAGTGGAAAAACCCCAATAACTAAAGAGCAAAAGTTTAAAGAATGCAGGTAAATATTAAGAGCACATAACTTCAAACTATGGCAGGAAAAGAGAGATACACGAAGAATTAAGAATCATGGGGTACGTAAATTATAAACACAGAGAGTAAGGAAAATCGTAATCATTTCATACTTTCAGAAGGAGCAAATAAAAAGAAAAAAATCCTGACCTGGGTTTCAGAGAAAATTCTTGTAACTTGGACTGATAAGAAATAAGTTATTTCTTGACAGGAAAAATAAATAATAAACCTGTCGGCTTTATTGACAGGTTCTCTTACGAATAGATAAGGTATTTTGTCTTCTAGAAAGCCACTGACTGATTCATGGAACATACTGTTATAGACTTTAACGATATCCATTTTTTCAAATTCCTCCTGGGGCCATGAGAGCAGAATCATCATATTTGGTTCCTTTAAGTGTAAATCATCATGCATAAATAAACAGAAGGTTGACTTGTTTAGATGTTTATTAGTTTGGATGTATGAGAAAAATAAGTACCTCATCAATACATAAGTTATGTTAACCCATCAAAACTGGGACTATTTGTATTTTATATATTTGTTCTTACATATTTTTATATCTGTTTTTGCCTTTTCAGGCATTTACTTATTTCTGGTTTATATTCACTGGCAAATTGCCCAGGTATGTAAAGAGAAAATAAAGTCTCAAACATTTCAGTTTGAAACTTCTGAAAGGCAAACTATTCCAATACCAGAAATTTTGATTGTGTTGTCACTATCTAAACTTCACTTTTGTGACTCCATTAACTTCTGAAGATTAAAGGTGTTGAAGAACACAAAAAGATGTAGCTGAGATAAATTAAAATTATTGATAGTGGAAGATAAAAATATATCATTCAGTTGAGGATCCACTATTAAAATAATATGGGTCAATTTTATTATCTTCCCCACCTTTTTCTTTTCTATCCTTCCTTCTCTATTTCTTTACCTTCCCAACTTCCATAGTTACTCTTTTGATTCTATCCATCCTTCAAAGGCTATGTAATAACTTCCCTTTGTCTTGACTAATTAGATTACCTGAAATTGCTGTTTTGCCTTCCTTACCAAGCCTGTCTCAGACTTGGGACTCATCTGAAGATCAGCAATATCACATAGAAATGTTCACCCAGTCTAGAGTTTCCTCAACATGTCTTAACTGTAGCTGTATGACTATTTCGTGTCACCCAAATCACCACAGAGTCTTCTCTTGGACTGCTATTTTTGCTGAATTCTTTGTAAAAACAATCATCTAACAGAAACAGGACCTTTCACAAAATGAATTGCGCTGGTTCAAACTTTCAGCCATGGTGAAGGATTCTCATTCTTAGTTGGAAAAAATTAAAATAATAGAGCCCTAGCTGCCAGCACATTGCCACACTTTGACACGTCCATATTCTTTCATCTCTGAATATCACTGCTAGATTAGAATCTATGGGACTATCAAGTACTTTCAGTGTAAAACCTGATACTACCTCAGATTTTTTGCCTAAAATGTAGAAAAGATGTAGTGTCCATTAGCAAATCCAGTTTTTTATATTATATTATAACATCAAATTCTTACAGGAATTTCGACTTTCCATGTCCCACCAGCGCTTTTCGTGAGATTGGTAATATATCACAGGCTATCAAAATGTAATATGGAAAATTAAGCCTCACTCCTGAAAGTCTTATTGCTTGAAAAGCTATAACAGTCAATCAAATATATTTTTGTGAATATGAAATTGGAGATGATTTAAAATACTTATTCTTTTGTATAGTAGGATAAATTTATTGTTGCCATTTTTAATGTGACACAATACTTTCGGGATCCAAAACTTGTTCATTTTTGAATAGTCATAATGCCAGCCTGCTTTCCAAGGAAGCCTTTTCTTTTCATATTCTGTCCAGTTCTGTGAAGGCCGAAGAGAGTGATGGTTTGTTGCATTAAAAATGTCACAAGTGGTGTAGAATTTGCCGGATGTAATGAAAACTAAATTGATTTTAGGTTTTTCAGAGGTATCACTTTATTTTGCTACCCTGTCAGAGTTTTCAAGATGGAAATAGGTTTGCTGTTCTACTTTTCCTGATAAGTCTTTTTTTTCGCAGCCTTTGTCCTAGTGAATAGTTTCTCTTAAGATCATTATGACAGATTTAAAGTTCCCTATAACTCCTTAGGAGCAGTATGTGTTCTACCTTTCAGTCTGAATTCTGAAATGAAAATACTATTTAAGTGTTTACAGGCTGGGAGATGAGTTGGTGTGTTATTGGAAATGCACCTTTAGACTTCAGAGGGTTGTCCTGGTTCCAGCAGGGACAGGGTTAATTTCCCCAAGGATCTGGCCCCAGACACAGGTATTCCATACCATGTAACACCACGCCCAGGCCATCTGGGGGAGCAGGAAGTCACCACTGGGAGCAGGCTGGGGCTGCCAGGGCCTGGTCAGTGAGGGGTGGTATTGTAATCATGTTTGTACATTGCTCTGTCAGTGTTATTGTAGTTGGTTTTCCTTCACTGTTCTGCTAAACTGCCTTTACCTCAACCCAAGAGTTTTGCCTTTTTCTTCCAATACTTCCAAACAGCTGTGGGGGTGGAGTGAGTGGCCAAGTGGTTCTTTGTTGCCTGCTGAGACCAAAACCAGGACACGGCTGGAGACATAAAGTTGTACTCTGTTGTTGACACTGTTGTGGACACTGTTGTAGAGGCTGTTATGGACATTGTTGTAGACACTGTTGTGGGTGTTTATTACAGGCCACCTGATCAGG
>VZSZ01005171.1:528621-558110 GCA_013398815.1 Ibidorhyncha struthersii | reverse complement strand
CCCCCCCCCTTTTGTTTTTTTTTTTTTTTTACTGAGGTAGTGCTTGAAAAATAGTAGTAAATGCTTCATGTGTGATACCACTGGAAATGTGTCAAGTACTTTGGAGCAGGAGCTTGTGTTACTCCTGAGTTGTAAAGAGCTTGTGGTTGAAAGCTCAGATCCTGTAGCTGGATCTCGGGAAGTTTTGCCTGCTTGCAGAGGGTCTGCTGAAGGCAGAGGCTTTGCAGGGCTGCAAGACTAGGGCCGTGGTGGGCAGGAGGCTTGCCATCACGGGCATGAAGGGGAGGCAAGGCATCATGCTGTACAGTAAACAGTCTTTGGGTGTGTTTTTTTTAAGTAGTGAACATTGCTCGTGTAACTTAGAGTTATGTAGCGCTTGAGAGAAGGTATTTCCCCCCTCCCCATGTATGTAACCCAGATGTAATTTGCTATAAATAATTGAACTACTTCAGCAATCCTAGAGAACGAACTATACCTACATATCAGGTAGTCTGATGAATTTTTGAAGTCTCTTCAAACAGCATATTCTCTTTTTCTTTTGCAGTGATGAAGTATAACAGGATGTCTTTTGCTTTTGGAAGAAGAAATTCATAGAACTGACTTGTGCTTCCTATTCTTAAAATTAGTAGGATACCGCACCACTCCTTTTCTCTTTTACAAATGTAGTAAGTGATCAGCTCTAGTTGAGGACAGAAGCAGTGAGGTAATAACTGAGAAACAAGAAGGTCCTTTCTGGAGCTTGCAGAGAGTTACAAACTCTGGGCTGAAATAAGCTTTAACTGGAAAAAGAGAAGGTTATAGAGACCTGAAGCTTGTACATGAGACCATGTAGCTTATGTACTGATCGTGACAAAGACGGCAACTAGGTTACCACTGGTAAAGTCATATTATGATAGAATACCTGGCTGTAAATTGATCTTGTTAACTATGATCATGGCAGACCTGCTTGGCTGGTCCCATCTGGCTGCGAAGCACAATGTGTCTTTGGAGTCTCCTTGCAATCACAGGTTCATGTGCACCTCGCATAGCTCCCTGTTTCTCTGGGGGGTGTCAGGACTTTTCCTCGGGTGTTTTGGAGATCAGGCAAGGGGTTGACCTCTTGGGGTGTTTTGTTTTGGTTTTGAAGCTTGCTTATGTCTTCATACTTCAATTCATAGGCATCTTGCTCTGGGACAGTCTCTGTACCTGCTGTCTGAGGGGATACGTCAGTTCTGACTGAGGCTTTGGTGGGAAACCTCGCCTGAACCCCGAACTAAATGCTGGGAGAACTAGTAAGCACTGAAAATGAGTCACATTTGTGTGCTTAATGGTTTTATTATACTAGTGCCAAGCAGCCACAGATGGACATGAGGTACGTCACCTAAAGCAATGCCCAAATGTCCACAGGGTAGAGTGGGAACTGAAAATGTAGGGAGGAGATGTTGATTCATGCTATTTTATCTGGAAAGAGTAGCATGCATTGTAGCAAAGTGTTGAAAGATGAAGATTTTGGATAGGAGAGAGCAATGACCTAATATATTACACTTAGCTCTGTGCTGGGACATTCTTGAATTGAGGACTTTTGCTGTACAATGCAATTCATCACTGGATGGGTTTGTAAAGAAGGTTATCATTGGCTTTGTAGCTGTGGAAATGCAGACTAAACCGTAGCTTAATGTAGTCGGTCTGGCATGCTTCAGCCTCAGGAGGCTGGGGGTACAACACGAAAGCAAGGGCGCAGAGTTAGCTGCACCTTCTTTGTAGCTCCTCTTCTTCCAAGGAGCATATATCTTCCCGTATGGTGTTCCTCCTGGGTAATGGATGGGAGTAGTGATTAGCTGTGCTTAGTGGTGATGACAGTCCAGCTTTAAATAACGTATGCAGCTTCCTAGCTGAGGACTTACTGAGCCTGAAATAAAACTGCTGGGAATCAAAAGCATTTTGTCCAGCTCATGGAGAAATCTGTGTTCTTAAGTTTGGGCTCTTGAACAGCAAAATACAGAGGCCCGGAGAGAAGTTAGTTCAGTCTTAAAATTTTATGTTCTTAAGAATGATCTGGCTCATCTGTTGCCAGTGTCTCTTATTTCAGTCAAAGTGATAATACGAGGGAGTTCCCTGATGTCTCCCTGTCCCCCAGGCCAGAGAGCACCTGGGAGCAAAGAAGCAAGTGGCAGCGTGTCCTGTATCTTTGGGTGGGAAGGTGTAAAAGAATATGGAACATTAGTGGTTCAGTTTAAATGAAATTAATCACTTAGAGTTAATGACCTAGCGTTAGGCTGCATTGGCATACTGCTTATATAGAACCCACTTCGCATTAGTAGCTAATGTTGCTGAAGCTGTAGGCCACAAGCTGTGAACTTTCACCTAGATAAGTTGAACTTGTTTTGAACTTCTACTTAATTACATAAAGGAAGGCCCTGAGACCGGTACAAACCAGGAGATAAGGAAGCTACAACCCTCAGCAGATGCTGTAACCCCGGCAAGATAGAAGAACAGTTAACAGCCCGCCTGGAGGCAGAGAAGGAATCCAGTGAGGAATAAGAAGGCCCCAGACCAGAAATTAGCATTGGGCCAAGGGGTGCGTGCAGGGCGGATGCACAGGTTGTCAGGGTATAATTGCCTAGGAGTTTCTTCCTTCTGGGTCCCTCTCTGGAGTCACCCTGCTCGCGCTGTCCTTGCTGCTGTACTCTTTGAATAAATGATTTTATTTTACTTACTTATTTTTGCCTGAGACTCCGCTACAGGAAACCTAGGGTGAAGAAACGTCTTTAACAAAGGCGAGGGGAGAGCATTGCCACTTCAATTCCGCTAGTGAAGTGGCGGCTGCAATTTGTCCACCCCAGTTTAAAACGGGTCTCGTCTGCTTTTTCACCTTGGGGTGCTGTGCGCTTCAGTTGCACGTGGAGGTGAAATCCTGAGCAGGCATGGACCAGCTCTGTAGCCCCTTAGTGCAAATGAGCCGTACTGGGGTGCTCTGGTGGCATCTGAATCAGCCTCCCCATGGAGGTGATGGGAGAGAAAACCCTGGCTTGGGGTGGCTTTTTGAACTTTGTGATGGCCACTTCTGAAGGAAGAAAAACGTGAAGGAAAATACTTCACGTCTGCATGAAGATAAAATAAAATAAAGAGAGCTTGATGGGAGATAGACTCCATCAGAGGAGGTGATGTGTTTTGTTACGCTGGCTGTGGGCGGCGTGAGTGTGGATGAGGAAGAGGAGGCCTTTGCACGTGCAAACCACCAGCTGCCTGGTGGTGCAGGCTGCCAGCAGAGGATGGTGGTGCCCCGTGCTGCTGCTGCTGCTCCTCCTCGCCGCAGCCTGTTTCGGGAGCTCCTAAATTCGTACACTGCTTATGTCTGCTAGTGTTGATCACCCCATGGAGACAGGTGTTAGGTTTGCCTGCAGAGATATTTTGGCAAGTGCCTGGTTCGTCACCACAGTGGAAAGGTGCTTGGTTGCAGGAGTGGACTTATGGAGGAGGAGACAGCTCCCTTCTTTGCATTCTCTGTGCACTTAAAAGCTCTTGCACGCGTCCTCTGGGGTCTTTGGTTACTTCGCCTCCTGAAGACTGCCAGTAATGTAAATGCAGGAAGGAAAAGCCACGATATTCAGACTATTAATTTTTTAAAAAATCCAGTTATTAATCCAATTAAGGGGGACTGATAAGTGAGAAGATGTGGGCTTGCTGATTGCAAGTGTGCCATCATGTTCATTGTCCCTCTTAATCAGTTTTGGGAAGTTGACCCTGGCTTTCATCTTTGCTGGCTTATTTGAATGTCCTGAATGTCTTTACTGCTTCTGCTAATTATTTTATCAAACATGCTCCGTCCCCTGCACCCCCCCTCCCCCCAACCAAACAACCCCGTGCATCCATTTTTTGTGCATGGACTTGTCATGCTTACACAAAGTATGGAGGAGAAAAAATAGCCTGCTATTCAGTTAATTACTAAATCTTGCTAATTTCTCGCTGAAATAAAAATAAATGTTTCATATTCTTTTTCAAGCTTATGAAAAGGCTTTCAATACTGAATTGTTCAGAATTGAATGCATAACGTAACAAAGCAAGCCAAATTTTTTCCTCTCTCCAGGGACATAAGTTTCTTTAAAATGTGGGAAAAATTTCCCCTGAAGTCCTGCGCAGGCTGACTCCTCCTAGCAAGACTGAAAGGTGTTTTTATGATGATACTGTTTCAATTCTGCTCAGGCATTCAGGAAATAGGCTTAGGATTGAAATACATTTGAATAAAACGTGCTTTTCTAGGAAGAAACGTCAGATAAGGAGGATTAGGGAGTTCTAGCAACTTTAAACTTGTTCTTTCTGTGCTGAGTTCCTGGAAGAAATCTCAGCGGTAGTTTATTACAGTAAAACTTTTATTGTCATCTATGGTCAGTTTGGTGAATTCTTTTAATTGCTCTAATTGCCTTCCTGGCACAAGGAGAATTTGGGGACTCCCGTTCTCCTGTCAATCTCCCAAACTCAAGCAGCATAGTTTTGTTTTGTTTTTTAGAAAACTTGAATGCTTGGGCATATCTGGGAAAGTAATTTTGGGTGTTAGCTTCTACATAAGTAAAAACACAATCTAACAAACATCTGCAGATAAGTGCGAAGGTGGTGTGAGTGGAACGTTAATGATTTTGGAAAATCCAAGCTAACAACCATGCTCAGGGTAGGCAATACTTGGTGGTCCTAAGGAGGGTCCAGGAGGTGGAGAGCCACCAAACCCCTCGGCTCTGGGCGCTGCTTGGGCTGGGGTTTGTGTGGTGCCATGGGATTACAGCTGGGACGGAGGGAGGGAGCTGCGTGGGAAGGCTCCCAGGACCTGCGGCTCCGAGGAAGTCTCTGTGTCCCGGCTGCCCGGAGCCACAGATCCTGGGAGCCTCAGCAGTGGATCCCTGATGCTGACAAGGACATAAATTTTGCTGTGCAGCTGCAGGCTCCCCAAAGAGTTTGATTCAGGAAATGCCATCTGCTGGTATTGTGGAAACAGCAAAATTTTCTATGCTTTTCTTTTTTAATTTGGCCTGAAATAATAAGTCATCTCATAAAAGAAATCTTTATTTTTCCTTTAACCTGCAGAAGAAAGAATGGGTGCATTATTTTAAAACAAGCTATCAGCTATTGTGCGACTTCTTGGTTTTTTTTTCCAAATAAACTTGACAGTTGTTATAGTATACCGGCATCTAGCAGCATTCACAAACTCTTTATGTTCTCAGGCCGTCTCCATCCACCTTCTGTGTTTAATTTTTTTCACCACAACACATGCGGTGACACAGAACAACTCAATATCATGGTGTGTATAGAAACCCTGTAGTTATTTAGGGCTGTAGCTAGATACTCTTTCTTCCCACTTCTACGTGTACCCTAAGTTGGCGTCAGCCAGCTGATACCACGGTTCCACTGACAGAATATGAAGTTTCAGTCCATCTAGCCTTGCCCTGGGACCAGCCGTGGACCCTCCTGGGAGGGTCTCACTTGCGGTAGGAGGCTGGGGATGAGGGGGTGTGTGGGTTGGGCGCAGAGCCGACCTTTCGGGCTGCGCCGCTGTGTCTCCGAGTGGGGTGAGCTTGAATGGAGGCGGCTGGGCACCGTTCCAGCTACAGCGTCTTGTCTGTCTGCTTTATCTCCATATAGAAAACCTGTTATAGTATAGTCTCATAAATACTGCTCTCTTTAGCAAGGCTGCTGTGTGTTGGGTTTTTTTTTTTTTTTTTACTCCCCTTTCTCTCAGTTAACTAAACATTCCTTGCCAGTTACCCATTAAGCTGGGCCACACCTTACGCTTTCTGATGGAGACTCACTGAAGGAGAAGTAATGGCCCTGAATACACGTAGCTTTTTCCGATGTGCCTTGGGGTTGGTTTTTTTTCAGTAGCTTGTTCTTTTCCCTTCATGTCATGAGAGGCTTTGGACTTTGCTTCGGGAGGACTCGCAGCCTTTGCCCACAGCGTTGTGCTCTGCGGTGGCTCTTTTTGATTAAAACTTTTGCAGCGGACACAAGATCCTAAAAAAGAGCCGATGCAGCTGTTCTCTCTCCGAGCCTGCTGAATGGGGGAGCCGTGCTGAATGGTGTGCTGAGAAGGGCTGGGAAGCGTCAGCCTGGCTGAAACTTGGGGTAGTGAACAGAAGCAGGATGGTGGCTTGCCTGACCCCCCTGATCTTGCCCTGTTCCCTTTCCCCTCCGTGATACCAAAAAAATACCCCACCCGGTGCTCCATCTGGCTGCCAAGGTACCAACCTCTGCTTGCTCTGTCTGCCCCCCTCGGCATACTCCCCACAAATACCTTGCAGCAGATGCGATGATGGAAATACGGAGTATGCGTTCATATTGAATGCAAACAGAAGACACGAACTGCTTAAATAATAGCTAAATTAAATATTTCTTATTTGAGCATCTTCTAAAAGGGGGGGGAAATGCTTGCTTCTGAAGTTCTTAGGTTGTTTTCAATTTCATTTAACTTGCAGTTGTTTTAAGAGTTATCAACTAAAAGTGTGGATCACTGCAGCAATCTGCATGTGTAATACTTTAAAAAAACCCAACAAACAAAACAAAAAAACAAAAACCCCATGGTGAACTAGCTTTTGTAGAGCTCCTTATTTTTAGGTGTAGTCTCCAGCCTCCAGTGTCTGGGACCAGTGGGGCAGCATCACCCCTGGTTATGTCATACGGCAATTAGTGTATCTGGCGTCAGTCCACACTACAGCCAAAAAAGGCAGCAGTCCTTGCTGCTTCTTTCTTTCTCATCCCTTGTCCTGGCACTGGTGTTTGTGTGGCTGTACAGTGAACCAGTTGAGGGGAAACTGATCCTCTTAAACCTTTTTATTTATTTGTTTTTATTGGATTAGCTTTCAGTCAATTGATTCCTTGCTCTGGTTCTCTGTGCAACCACGCGAACCTGGTTTCCTGCACAAGCGCTGGTGTCAGCTGCGGGGAGGGGAGGAGGAGGCGGTGGCGGCAGGAGGGAGATGTGATCTTGGGCCATCCCTCCTGGTAGGTGCTTGAACTTAATGAGCAGCGGCACCTGCAGCAGTTATGAGCTTATTCTGTGTGTCCATGCACACTTGGGTGCGTGGCCAGGCTTTGCACGGGCAAATGTGCACTTTCTGAGGACGTGTTTAGGATGCTTGTGCCGAAGTGAGGTGCAAACAGTGAAGCCAAAGCAGGCTGGAGAGAGCAGGAGAGGTACAGAGACAGGAGCCCTGGATAGGGGCATAGAGGAGATGACACTTTGTTGTGGTTTAACCCTAGCCAGCAGCTAGAACCATGCAGCTGCTTGCTCACTCCCCCCAGGTTTGGATGGGGGAGAGAATTCATAGAATCTTACAATGGTTTAGGTTGGAAGGGACCTTGAAGATAATCTAGTTCAACCCACCTGCCATGAGCAGGGACACCTCCCACTAGACCAGGTTGCTCAGAGACCCATCCAAGCTGGCCTTCAGCACTTCCAGGAAGAGTAAAAGTGAGGGAAAACTTGTAGGTTGAGATAAAAGCAGTTTAATAGGTAAAGCAAAAGCAGCGCATGCAAGCAAAGCAAACCAAGGAATTCATTCCCTGCTTCCCATGGGCAGGCAGGTGTTCAGCTGTCTCCAGGAAAGCAGGGCTCCATCATGCGTAACGGTTACTCGGGAAGACAAATGCCATCACTCTCAATGTCCCCCCCTTCTTCTTCCCCCTGCTTTATAAACTGAGCATGATGTCACATGGCAAGGAATATCCCTCTTGTCAGTTGGGGTCAGCTGTCCCAACTGTGTCCCCTCACAACTTCTTGTGCACCTGCAGCCTGCTCACCGGTGGGATCGGGTGAGGGGCAGAAAAAGGCTTGACTGACGAGCAACAACCAAAGCCACCAGTGTGCTGCCAACACTATTTTCATCCCAAATCCAAAAGATGGCACTACACCAGCTGCTAGCAGGAAAGTCAACTCTGTCCCAGTTGTAACCATGACACACTTGCAGGAAAAGCCTTGAGACAGCTAGTTTGGTGGTGAAGTTTAAAATTTGTAGAAATGAGGCAGTACTGTGTCTGAGCACACCTTGGAACCTTTTGAAGTTTAATCCCTCTTATGACAGTTTTAACCAGCTTATGTTTGGGTAAGGGTTACTGCACTTAGCTGCCACCATCTGGCAGCCAGCTTCCAGCTCTCCAGAGGCCTTTCTTGGCATGCAGAGGACAAGAGTGACCAAGAACAAATCGCACCTAAATCTCATCTCCTGAGATGAGGTAACTGCTTTGGTGGACAAAGGGAAGAGCGTTGTTTGGGGCTTATCATTTTTTTGCAAGGCTGCTGCTGCGGCTTGCCACAGCATCCTCCTGGCCAGGCTGGGGAGGTAGAGGTGGGGTGGGTGGAGAACTGGCTGGACATTCAGGGGCACAGGGTGGTGGTTGATGGCTTGAGGGCTGCTGGGCAGACGGCTACCAGTGGCATTGCTCAGGTGTTGGTAATGGAGCTGACACAGTTCAGCACCTTATTAACAACCTCCATGAGTGGGCAGAGCGCACTGTCAGCAAGTTTGTCCGTGACGCCAAACTGGGGAAAGAAGAAGCGGTTGGTGTGCTGGAGGGCAGGGCTGCCATTCAGCCCAACAGCCTGGGGCATGGGCTGACCAGTCTTGCCTACTTCAGCAAAGGCAAGTGCGCCTGGGACAGAATGACCCCATGCAACAGGACGGGCTGCGCTAGACAGCAGCACTGCAGAAAAGACCTGGAGGTCCTGGTGGACAAGCCGAACACGGATCAGCCACAGTTTTTCTGTGGTTTTATGAAATTTTATGTTGGAGCTAGATTTCTATCTTAAAATGTGTTATAGAGACCTTAGGAAAGGACAGAATAAATAATGCTTCAGATGTTCATAATCCACGCAAATGGCGTGGTTGATGAATGTGTGGGTACTGAGGCAATGTGTGTGATCACGAGAGGTTTGCCTGCCCTGAGGAGGGCAAGGTACACGGGCGGCAAGTGGATGTGAAATGTGAAGGCTACGTGCATTTTTCTTAATGAGTGGCTTACAGGAACATTTTAGCTGAAGTCCTGCGTTGGTGGTTTCTTTCAAGCAAAGCCACACTGCGGGGAGAAACACTTGGGGCTTTTTTTCTTTATGCTTTTTTAAGTGTCCTGTAAGCAAGGTGAGGGAAAGAGCAGGTGGCATCCTATATGCGAATATGAAACCTGTCATGCTAAATAATATGCAGAGGTTGATTCCAAGCTGAGAGGAATATATTTTAGGAAGGAAAGAAGGAAGGAATTGCTTTTTTTTCCATTACAGGAGAGTACAAAGGTAACCGTTGTGCAGTAGTGCTTTTTAAGTTACTCTGGCTGGAAATTAGGTTACTGTATTTAACACATACTAGTGCTGCTTTTAATGGGGTTCCTTGTAACCTTTTTTGTTTTCCAGCTCCTTGCAAGTGTTCACTAATAGCACAGCGAGCAGAACTCTGTACGTCAATGAAAAACTACCAGCAAGCTCTTCACGACGCCGATGTCCTCTGCCGAAACAAACCCCACTGGCCTGCGGTACGGTGCTTGCATGTCGTAAAGGCCAAAATGAAAACTGCTCATTCTCGGGGCTTTTTTCTGTGGTGGGGACAGCGCTGCTGAGGGCATTGTTGGAAGAACATCGTGGCATTATCAGGGCTGGGAATGTCTACCAAAAGCTAAGTTCTTCATAGGACAAGTCTTGGAAGGTCCTTAGCGTATCAAGCCAGTGGGATTTCAGTGGGGCAGCTGGTGATGTGGTTTTGTTTGTACTGGTGCCTGTCGACCTGTTGGGGTTAGTGCTGCAGCTTGGCAGCAGAATCAGGTCCGTAAGGCTCTGGCAGCCTGGGATTGCCCTGCAGTTCCCTCTGGGATGGTGTGTCCCAGGTAGCGGTTGGTTTTTAATGGCCTGCTGGCTAATGTGTCTTTCTCAGGAGCACCCCAGACTATATTTCAGGATTTCCCCCCCAGCTTAAATACTAAGAGTTCACAGTTGTGATTCCTACCTGCGTCATGGTGATTTATAGCGGGGGTTGGGATTTTTTTTTTTTTTTTTTAAATGAGAGGAGGTGCTACAGGGAGCACTGGTTTGTGGGCAGTCTGAAGCAAGCATCAGAAATGTTACAAGAGAGAAATGGAAGAAGCACGTGGTGCCCATTGTTACCACCGGTTGCCTGAGGCTAGACCGGGTGTCCGACAGCTCGCCCCACAGCTCGCCCCACCGAGGATTACACCTCCAGTCAGTGTCTCACTCATCAGCAGCAAAACTGCAGCACAGGTTTGACCAGATAAAGCCTTTGAGTGCTGCCTGGAGAGAGGGTAGCATGGGGAATTGGGGAAGGATTTTAGGCAGACCTTGGATTCCTGGTGAAAACTAAGGAAGGGTTGCATGAACCCCTCGGCCACCTGCCTCAGCACAGGGGGCTGCAGGTAGCTCTCCATTTCCAGCTGGGGAAGATGTGGGCTGACTGGAGAGGTGTTGTCTGAAGCATCTAGTTTCTGACAAGCTAGATACTTGTCTCTGAAGGCTATGTCTTGTCACCCATTAAAGCCTTTCCTATTTGAAGGCAGTTCGTCATCTTCCCCCGCCTCCAATTTGCCTTTCTGTCTAGGATCATTTCTCATCAAGTCAGGAATCCATCTCAGGTGGTGTTGGCTGGGTTTCTGTGCAGAGGGAGAAAGATGAATTACGCCCGTTCAAATGTTTTCTTGAAGTGTCTTCTCTGTTTGCCTTGAATCCATGGAAATGTAATGCGTGTCAGTCGTAGGCGGATTAAAGATTTCATTAATCACATCTCTGAAGAATGCTAATTGAAAATGAAATTTGTCATCATGGCATAACCAGCAGCATCACAGACTCATTTCACTTGTGCTTGCGCGTGTGTGTGTGAGAGCTTCCACGTAAGCTGTGCTGATCCAGAATCCACATTCTCTGGGAATTCTGGGCATCTGCTTCGTTTTGTATCATGTGGCATCTCATCCAGTGGCAGAGATTAGCTCAAACATGGGCTGTGTAGTTAAAAAAAAAATATTAAAAAAAGTGGACCATAAAATTAAACTCATTCTGGGAGTAGCTCCTTGGAGGCAATTGTTCACCTTTTGACCTAATGATAACTGAAGTGTAATGGCTTGCTGAGTTACTGGTGAAACTCTTGGGTCCACTGTAGTCGTTAGAGCAATAGAGAGGTTGGTTTATTTTCAGTTGCTATGAAAACCAGGTCCTTGGACTCTGATGCAGGGAGGAGTTTCCAGTTGTACTTTTATGTGGCGGACAGAAACAGATGCCGTCCTGCCTGCTGGGCGAGGTCCTGCCTGGACCTCATCCTTCAATCTGATGCTTGTCAGCACCATGTGAAAATAGGGAAGGGAAGGTGGCAGCGGTAGTTGCTGAAGTGTAAGGGCCTCTAGTCCCTGGGCCTAACTTCTGATGTTGGATCTTCAGGTTTTTTGTCCGTAGACAGCCCATCTGAGTCCTCCCTTGCCGCTTGGATAAGGAAATTGCTCTTGCAGCTCCAAAGAATGAGGCCAAACAACTTTGTAGCCTCCCCAGTGCAGCAGAGTAGTCTTGGCAACGATGTCAGGCATGTTAGGACCTCTCTGAAAAGGTTTTGCAGAGGCTGTGCAAGCATCAAGATAAGAAGGTCAGGGTCAAGCCTCACAGTACCTCTCTTCTTACTGCATTCAGGAAAAGAAAAATGTATCTCACCTTGAGAGATTGGCGTGTACTGAGACTTCTTGTTCAGGTCACCAAATGACATAGGTTAATTAATGTGTCCTACACAGTGCCTGTTACTTGCTTTTGGTACAAGCCCCCTTCTGCCCAACAGTAGAAAGGTAAAGAACTTACTGGGCCTCAGCTTGAAGGGCTATATTGAAGGAGTGAGAGGGAGGTACCTGCTTGGGAAGGTTGTGTGATACTGGATCTTTTGACATTCGTATGAAGAATAGAAAAGTGTATCTGCTCATCTAACCAGTCTCTTAAGAGTAGTGAAGTTTTACTTTCAGCACAGCCTAGAGATACTCATGTGGATCAGAGGCAGACTTGCAGAGCACACTTCTGTGGAATAAGCAAGAAGCAAATGTTTAAATGGACACTTAGTTTCTTTTCATCATTAAGGAAGTAATTTCCATAGTCAGATTTGAACTGCAGATTGATATCCACAGGGAAATTCAGAGGTGAGGCATTCCTCTCTTGCTGCTAGTAACAAGTAAAGTAGGACTTGTCTCCAAGCTGACTACACTACCTGTTGGCCATGGATGTGTTACTCTAAGACATGGGAGAGGTAGGATGGGCTAAAAGGTTTCAGGTTAAGCATTGGTAAGTTGCCCTAAATTCATAACGTTGTTGGTCTTCTCTAGCCAAATAAAATAGGTGCAAAATCATCTCTGTCCTGGTAAGACACCCAGGAGAAATGAGAGTGTCCTGAACCTAAAATCTTTTGCTCCCTCAGCTGCCACCTCCAGCCTGCCCATGCCACTGCCTTTCCCGTGCAGCTTTATTACTGTTAAGTTTGCCCTGGCATGTGAAACCGTTCTCTGGGGTATCGAGCCCTGTGGGTAGTAGTCTCGGTCCCTGGGGAGATAAATACTCCTCCTCATTCTGCATCAGGTCCCCCCCTGAGGACAGGAGTGGTGTCTTTGGCAGGGGGTGATGCAGCAGTGGGATCTTCTTTCAGCAAAAGGGGCTGACTTTCCTTGTGTGGATCAAAGAGGTTGTTACCCAAAAAGTGTCTTATTCTTCGCTTGCAGAATGACGTGAACTTCCAAGTTTGTTTGCTGGGTTCTTGCTGCCACTTCAGAAATGATCTCTAGATTTGTGCATTTCCTTTGCCTGAACAGGGCCATTATGTGAAAGCAAAAGCTCTTTCTGGATTGGAAAGGACTGAGGAAGCATTGAAGGAGTTTCTCTACTGTGTTGCCTTAAATCCTGAATGGAGCTCGATGAAGAAAGAAGCCCAAAAGGTATAAAATGTATTTACTGTCCGCTTGGTCATCACACTGCTCTTACTCCTGTAGCTAAGTAAAATTCTTGTTATTTCACATGCTAGTAAACAGCCAACGGATAATTTGATGCAGTACATTCTCCAGACTCTTAGTAGCATTATCTTGTGTGAGGCGCCTCTTGATTTTGGTTTATGCCTCAACGAGAGGGATTGTATATTTGTGGATTCCACTGCAAATCTGTAGGCCTGGCCGCTGCCATTTGTAGATTACAGTTGCAGTGTGTTGGCCAGATTTGAGTACACCTGGATTTCGTAGGCTCGAGGCTGCTAATTTTAGTGCCCATCAGAAAACCACTTTTAAGTGGGAAGTGGCAGGGAGTTGAGAAGGGGGAGCTGTATGCTGCCCTGTCCTGGAAAAATCCTGCAGTCTCCTGCCCCTTTATAAAAACGAGGCAGCTTTTTTATAAAAGAAATGGGGATTCAGCAAGGGGCTTGGTGGGGACTGGTGAGAGGATGAACAGGCTCTACACAGCTTTTAGCTAGAGGTGAAACCTGCTTGAGGATAGAGGAGATGGATGCAGAGGATGAGAAGAACTGAAACACATCTCTGTTAACGGGTTGTGATAGGAGAGCGTGGTCTGGAGGCAGGGGTTCAAGTAGAGAGCAATGGAGGCAGGACAGGGACGCAACAGACTGCCGCACTGGGTGCTGCTGAGGAGTAGAGGCCTACGGGGAGGGAGGTGGACACCAGAAGAGCACCTTAGGATGTGGTTGTGGTGGGGCCTGCCATTCGAATTTCCTGTGGGCATTGGGGAATGCAGGATGTCCTGGTTGTTGTAAGCTTCTTGGCATCCAGAAGCTGTGAAGTTTGTATTCATACAGACGTAAATATCTGTGTCATAATTACTATTATTTTTTTCTTTTTTTTTTCTCTCTAATTGACTAGATAATGTGTGAGATGTTTTTCCCAGCCTTTGAAAATGTTCATGATAGTCTAACAGCACCTTTCTCTAGTCGAACATCCCATACGAGGTTGAAACCTGCATTTCTGAGTAGCATAAATACACAGTCAGCTGCAGAAGATAGCTCTATTGCTGGGTCCTCAAAGGTAAAGTAAAAAGCATTCAACATAAAAATACCAAAAGTGACAGAAGGATCTGTCTGATCTGTGTGACATTGTCTTTGTCTGCACTTACTTTCATGGTAAGCCTGTTTTCTCCATTGCTGTGGGATCTCTTGTTGGGATGTACTTCCTCAGAAAAATAAAGGAATGAAACTCTTTCTTCAGAAAACAACGTGGTGCCTTCATGTGGGGGGTGCTTATATTTGTGAGGTCTTTTTCCCCTTCTGTGCTTTTTATGCACTCTGGAACGTAATTTCTAGAGACGGGAGCTGTAGGAAGAGGAGTGTCCCTATTTTGTGCGACTGGAAAGCGGCCTTTAGTATGGACCTTTCTCCCTTGCTAAGCTCATTGTAGGGACATTGATCTATTGCTGATGTATACAGCTAATAGGAAAAAAAAAACAAAGCAAAATTGTCTCATGCTGTATATAACTGTTCTTAATTTTTTTTAGGATACTGTGTTCAGGTTAACAAAAACCCCGTCCCAAGAATCTGATGTATTTAGAAGTACTGATTCTTCTGTTTCCCATCATGTTCTGGATCTCTATTTTGAAGACAACAAGAAGTCTTTGGGAGCTATTCTCTCCAGTTTACCTGGGGTTGGCTTAAAAAGAAAGCTGTCCAGTGATGTGAGGGATTTACAAAGCTTGGATGTTCCCAATAAGATTCCTAAAAAAGGTTTGTGTTGTGGCTTAGAAAGGGGATTTCTTTTGCAGATACATAAAAATGATAAACTACTTTTTTCTTCCTCCCTTTTTATAGGTGTCAGTGAAACATTCCCTACAGGGACTGGAATAATATTTTGTTGTCTGGTGTGTCTGTTTCTGCTATAACAGCCTATTTACCTTATTCCAGAGCAGTTTCAATTAATTCAATGAACACTGTATATCTCTTTCTCAAATGAGCCATTTCGAGTGTGTAATCCACTAGCAGTTTAGTCTTTGTGTTGCTGGTGCTGTTTCCATTTTCTAGGTCTCAGAGGTTTAGCTGAACTTCATTGTCCTTCTATATGAAGGAAAGATGCAGTAAGCCTGGAAACTAATCTTGAACTGGCATCAGAAACAGTCACATGCAACTTTACATGAAATTTTCCAAGCAAACAAAGAAGCCTTTTGCAGGGTAATAAGCCCCCCCAGTTTTCTGTCACTTGATAGCTGTGCTTACAATTGGTATGCTTCTCAAGCTTCTAACAAAGACCTCCAAAGTGCTTTTAGTACTCTGGGATAAAAATGCTGAAGGCAATATATTGCACTGAGTAGTGAAATAATTGGTTAAAAGGGGCTTTTAAAATGCTGCTATCTATATTAGCGTGCATTTTTTTCCCTCAAAAGAAAAAAAATCCAACAACACCTTCTTGACAAATCTGACTTCTGCCTTGAAATATTAAAGTCTTCAAGTACTGCTGTCTGTCTGCGACCTCTGCAAATGATCAATGTATGGCCAGTTTCTGATCACGTTGCTGTGGAGGGAAAAACCCTGTACTGATCTGTGAACTGCAGACTCAGTAAATAGATTGTGAAATCTGACCCACCTGTATCTTCACAGCGAAGGCCAGAGATCGCGTTTTACCCGTAACCATTAATTTCTGGTCTGTGCTAGATCCCGATGCCATGTTGCTATTTGCAGAATTAACGCAGTTAGGTTCTGTCTATTACTAAATGCTAACATGCGAGATGTAGGTTAAAGATAACGCTGTTTTCCTTTGTAGGCCACACAACACTGGTGCCCTCTCCCCTATCCTATCTGTGCTCAAGATAAACCAGATGCTGACCATAAGTTATCCTTTAACAAAACATCCTAGTGTTTTAACTTNTAATGGTCAAGAATTTAGGATGTGGAGGCAGCATTCGTGGCTCTGTTGCAACTCATCACTGAGCAACAAAGATGCAGATTGTAAAAGAAGTTGCGGAGTCTGCTTGTTTAAATGTCATCAGAAGCTCGAGCTGGTAGCTCTTGAGCTTAAATGCTGCTGCTGTGAAGTGTGAAGCCCATACCCTTTCAGTGTGTTAACTACAGGGATACGTACCACCCCCCAAAAAAGCAGGGTGGGCAGAATTTTAAGTGAAGTGTTTTGTCTCCGTGTTTGCAGAGTGCTGAGCTAGTGAAACCAGTATTAGCTAATGCAGCTCCAGTAGTCCTTAAACTTTAAGCTGTCTGAACCATGGGATTTTTACAGCAGCCTAGTCTAGAACGTAAGCTTTTTTATACTTGTAAGAAAAATGACTCCTGCTGAGAAATCTATAATAAACACTGATGAAATAGTTTGACTGTGTGTAAACAAATTAAATTCTGAACTTAATGTACTTTAAAACATCTGGCCTGGCTGATGTGGGAGTGGTGGTGGTGGTGGGAAAGCAATAGCAGAGTATTTTAAAAACTAGACTTAAAAAAAAAAAGAAAACCAACCATTTTTGGAGAAGCAAATCATGGGTATTCAGCTCTAAAGTGCTTTCTCTGGCCACAGTCATCATCCTCTGCTCTCCAAAAGATTTCCTGCCAGAAAGTCTAAAACTTAGATGGAAAATGTGTTTGGAGCAAAACTTCAAAAAAGAAAAGAGATTAATAGGTTCTTTATGGAAAAACAACTTAAACTGCATCTGAAATTGCAGTAATCCTTAAATATTTACTGTAATCTTCTTACCTACTTAGATGCAGATGTTTTACCTGAAAATACTGCCATCGCTTCAGGTGAAATACCAACAACTCTGGTGGATGCGTCGGACTTTGAGTGTTCCCTCTGCATGAGGTACGACTGCATTGACCTGGGATTAGGGTTGGAAAGGCTTTCTAGCTCCTGAAAAAAGTTTTTATGGTGTCAGAAGGGAAACCTGCCAGAGAATGTCTAAATCATTACTCTGTTCTTCTTTCCTGAACCTTGCATCTGGTGAATCTTTACAGATGTGGTTTTCTCCATTAGGCATGGTTTCCTCCATTGTTTACTACTTCTAAAAATGAAAACCTTTTTCGTATCCTTAGATAAAACTGTCACCTGTGATTTACACAAAAGCTGGAAAGGAAGAGGTGGCTGGATCTGGTCACTCCTTTCCACAGTTTGGGAATCTGCATTGTTTGTGTTGGCAGCTTAGCTTTTTTGTTCTGTGTTTTCGTGTTCAGGTTGTTCTACGAACCTGTTACTACTCCCTGTGGACACACCTTTTGCCTCAAATGCCTTGAGCGTTGCCTTGACCATAATCCGCATTGCCCACTCTGCAAAGAAAAGCTGTCAGAAGTAAGTATGTCCCTGCTGTAATTAATAAAAAAAATACAAAGCTGCGTTCTTCTCAAAACAGATATGTGGGGATTTTCTGTGCTCTACTCACAACTCAGGACAACACAGTAGTACCCACAGCATCAAGCTGTGCGCAGACCTCGTTTGCTCCAGAGTACATTTTGTCATTCCTTGGAAGACATGCGTGGTTTGCTGGTGCTGAAAGGAATTGAGGATTCCAGTGTCATGTCAGGCTCATGCCTGGGGAGTCCCAACCATAGCCCTGTTCCTGCCACCTCTCCAGTCTGTATCTCTGTCTGCGGTGAACGAGGAACCGTCACTCCTTGGCCAGAACTTTTGCTCCAGCAGACATTAACGTGTCTCGTATGTGGAGTACTTCTTGGGGAGCAGTAACCTGGCAGCTCTAGGTGAAAATAATACATGTATCTTCCGCAGAAGCGAGGAGGGACTGCCTTACCTTGGTGGTAGTACAACTTCTGCCAAAAAAGGGGCACGGGGTTATAGTTAAACAGGTACTGGAGGGAACCTCATATCCTAAAGTGGAAGTTTTGATACCTGAAAGCTGGAAAGGAGGAGGAATCGGTACAACTCCAAACTAACATGCTCTTTGGCGTTAGGAAAGGGGATGGGTTGGGGATGTTAGCCGACTCGTTATCAGACTGACGAGTTGACTCTTCCTTGCAGTTTCTGGCAAGCAGAACATACAAGAAGACCGTCCTTACAGAAGAACTGATAGTCCGTTACTTGCCAGAGGAACTATCTGAAAGGAAGAAAGTCTATGAAGAAGAAATGAAGGAATTGTCAAAGTAGGCTCTCATTTTACTACTGACAGCTGTTACAAAAATGTATTTTTAATCTAAATTACTTGAAGAAGCTTAATTTGCTTATGAAAATGCATAAAATGAATGAATTTGTAAATGAACCTGCCAGATGTTTTGTATTTTTGATGTGTTTGTTGCAGATAAACAGGAAACAATATGCTTGGATGGTAGAGAGGCACAACAATATTCCTAAAGATAATTGCATTTTCCTCTGAAACAATATAATAGCTTTAAAAGTTATAATGGGGGGTTTCTGGGAGTAGAGGTCTGGTTATAAATGAGTTATATTTCAGGTCAGGAGAAGTTCAGGAGTTCAGTGTTGTCAGGGACTTGTGGATCTTATGCTACAACTCAGCTAAAAAGAAAAATTAACCATGCAGTTAAGCCTGAAAAAATAATATAAGGATGAGTGGGCTTCTTCAAAATTAAAGGGCTTTACTGAGCTTAGGAATTGCCTGCCACCTTGCTTTGAACGTGGTTAGTGCTTAGGTACTATATTACTATAAAAAGTTATCACCAAAATCTTACTACTTGGATTTAAGTATTGATACACACACATTTGGGAAATTGGCTATTATTTCCTGACTCTTTCTCTCTGAAAGTATATTAGAGGGATTGTTTCTTTAATATACTAACAGAAAGAGTCCTGAAATATGAAATTACAAACTTCAACGAGATAGACATTTACAAAGCACGAGCCTAAAGAAATCACTGGACACTGTTGTATTAAGAGTTTAGGCTGAATATAGCAGTACCCAGAAAAAAGCTGATTTTTTTTAACAATTATCTTACAGTTTGAATAAAGATGTTCCCATCTTCGTATGTACCATGGCCTTCCCTACCATCCCTTGCCCACTCCATGTCTTTGAACCTCGTTACCGTCTAATGATAAGAAGATGCATGGAAACTGGTACCAAGCAGTTTGGCATGTGCTTAGCTGATGAATTAAAAGGGTAAGGAGATGAGCTGAGAATGTCCTGTTGTTGCAGAGGCTGTTGTGACGCTAATGGAGTACTACAGCGCAATATACTTGTCTCCCCAAACCCCTGCGGTTCCTTCCAGTCCTGTATGAACCAGTACAGAAGTCGCTGACTTTTTAGTTTCATATATTAAGCATTCCTTTTGACACAAAGATGTAATTTTTATTGCTCCCCTGTTGGACGGATAGCAAGAATACAACTCATCCTGCTACTACAGGCTCCAAAAATAGCACTTAATTGTCTGTGTGGTTGGAAAGCTTTCTAACCTGTTTGTTCTAGTGAAAGCTGACTGTCTGGATGAGGTTGCTCCTCTGTCTGCTCAGTTTTAAAAACCAAAAATAACACTAAAAAAAATACCCAAGCCTTACATAGTTTTCCTGCATAGGTGCTATCATTTGAATGAGACAAAGTATACCCTTGGCTGAGAAGCCTGTTCTGCTGCTGAACGTTGAATTTTGATGTTTGTCTTTACTGCTGTATTGCAATGTCTAAACTATCTGCAGTGAGTGGGTTACATTTTCTTTCTATATGATCTTATCTTTAATTCATTTTTGTGAATTCTGACACAGGTGTGTTTCCAGCTCCCTATGCGGAGACTGAATACTAATCATTAGATAAAAACCCTCAGGTTTTTAAGTCTTTATAGATAATAGTTTTTTGGGTGAAGGGGATAAGAAGATGCTCGTGGAAACAAATGAGGTGGTCTTAAGAAAGGTCTGCCTTACGAGATGTGATAGATAGTTGCTGACTTTAGAAGGTATGTTGGAGTGATGCAGACTGTAGAATGGATGACTAGTGTGGGAATTTTTAAGAACGCATTGGACAGGCATCCTTAGGAGCAGCATTTTTGTGGGTGATCATCACTGGAGCTGAGAGGAGGGCACTCATACCAGGACTTGGCAGCCTTTCCTTGTCCAGTTCAGGGATTTTTTTTTCTCTCTCAGACTGGACAGTAAGGTGGCAGTAAGAACACAGGAGATGCTACAGCTTCCAGTCAACTCTGGCTGTGCTTCATGCCATTTGGCATGCTGTTGGTGCTGCATTCAGTGGAGTTCAGGCTCCACAGTCCCTTCCAGGCCTGTTACCAATTTTCTGGAAGCAAATACTTGTAAGAGTGAGGACAAAATGACCCTAGGACATCAGTGGTAACTCCCCTTACATATGTGAAGGCTTGTGGAAGAGCCATACTTACTTGTCAGATCTAATACAGAGTGCCAAGGGGTTACAATCCAAAAACCACAATAATTGATTTATTAAATAGTGTCATAAAGGGTATTTTAAAATGGTATGGTTAGATTTTATGTCCTGTCTGTTCTGAGTTACTGAAATAATTAAACTTTTTAAGCATGGTAACTTCTACTTAAATAAAACACTAAGGCGCAGGAAGCCTTCATCTGTAGACACCTGGCAGGCTGTCGTAGCTTCTTACACAAGTAAAGAAGTTCTTTTGTTTATTCAAAATTGTGAAATCAACTGGGAATAGAAAAAGTGGGGAAACTTGTTTTGCCTCGTCTACTAAGACATGGATATGGGAGGCTGAGATTCATACCTCCCTTGAAAAACACAGTGACAAGAGATATGTTCAGTTCATCACCTTGCTCTGGTTTATTTCTCCACTTTAAATTAAAACTGGGGGAAGAATTGTTTATAAACTTCTAATGTGTCAGTACATTTTATACCCATCTCTAGGTGCTTTCTTGTCTCTCTTTGATTAAAGTAACTTTCTATCCAAAAGTAACTTGTCAAAGAATGACAAAAAACCCCCATCACATATACATTAATTTCTAAAGTTGTTGTGAATGTCACTAAAATCCTTAATTTAAAAAATTGTTTCGTAGCTGTTTAAATAGTGTTTAGTCAAATATTGCTGTAATAAACTCAGTTGTAATCCCATTGTAGAGCGCCAGGGTTTGGCTGTGTGCAGCTGTACTCTTCTTGCTCTTCCTCAGTTTGTTTTGTACAGTGGCTGGGAGAGAACAGTTGTTCATAGCAGTCAGCTTTTTATTTTCCCCTCCCAAACCCATGATTTCTGGTAGAGCAGAAACAGGACTCATCTCCGCACACTGTCGCTGTTTCTTCATCACTCTGATGTAAGAAATGGCCAAGCCCTGGTAAAACAAGCATTTCCCCGATGAAACATTGATCAGACCCTGCAGGGATTTGATATCTTGAGATGAGACTAGATACAGTGCATTCTCCTGGTTAGCAGTAGGCTGAGGTATGGAGCTGCAAATGCTGGCAGATGAACACATCGTGAAGAGTCACTGTGCAATCAGCCTCCCTTGTGAACTCGCTACTGCAGAAATGTAGCGTAGGTAAGCCCGATAATGTTGAGTAAAAATCTCTTGCATACTTGTTTCTGGAACGTGATTAAACCCTGTAGCTACTTTAAATATAACAGATACAAATGTGGTTTTGTAAAGGTTTTGGGGGGAGGTTTTTTGCTTTTTTTTTTTTTTTTTTTTTTTCAACGTAAAGGATACAAATGCAAGAAAAAATTTGCTATATAGAAGCCTTTTCCTTCTAAAGCCTATAGCCCTCTGCTTACAGCTCAGAGCAGGTGGATGGCCCTCCCAGCCCCACATTTGTTCCTCAGTTTCTGGACTTTCTTATGGTATTGTTACCCATCTTGTTTTCTTTGTAAACCAGGTGAATTTGCCACTAGCAGCTGGCAGCTCTCAGCATGAAACACGCTCCATTTAGTTTCTTGTCCCTTTCCCTCTGCCCCTTCTCCCTCCTGCTAAAAAAATAAAAAAAAATAAATTTACACTCCAAAAATGCTGCTGCCCTGGACCTACCTCCGAGGGAAGACAGAAAGGGTGGGGGTTGTGTGGCTCATGGGAATAAGCAGAAATGTATTGTCACCAAATCAGGATCCTCTTTTAAATAAAAAGTGGTGAATTAGGCCCAGTATTTGTCCTGATGTGTATAAACACTTGCTGATGACTTCCACTTTTATGCCCTTCTGTCATTTCAGATTTGCAGATCATGGCTGTATATTAGAGATCAGGGACGTAAAGTTTTTTCCTGATGGGCGCTCAGTTGTTGATACAGTTGGTGTCCGTCGTTTTAGGGTCTTAAGCCATGGCCAGCGAGATGGATATAACACAGCAAACATCGAGTATCTTGAAGATAAAAAGGTGATCTATGGTGCAAAGTTATTCATACCCATGTATTGCTGGATTCACTTAAATAGCCTTTCCTTGTTGCATTTCAAGCTAGCTGTGCCTTATTTTTAAACCAATATCATTATAAATACTAAAGCTCGATTTTGAAAACCATAGAACAAATTTTGTCTCTTCCTTCCCTTTCTTCCTTTCTGCCCTTATAATTATCTCTGCTTCAGGTGTTTCACTCACTTCGTAGATCTCAAAGTAGCTTCTGAGACTCAGGTGCTGAGGTCTGACATGATGTGTAGGTGAGGTCAGGGTAATGTTTTAAAACTGGTACAGAATTGAAACCCTTCTAAGAACATGTGCCCCTGTTGTTAGAGAATTGACTATTCTCTTCTTACACTGACCGGACAGTTGGCAGACTTCATATGACCTCAGAGCTCTGGTTTACAGAACGGGTCCTCAAACAAATGTGGGAGTCCGCTCTTAAAATGAGATACTAGTGACGTGTAGTTAACCACGCCTGTACAAGCATACATCAGAGCTGGCTGAGAGCAGAGAAATACAGAGAGGAGGGTTGTTTTTAAAAACAAGTCCTCTTATAAAACCTGTGTCAAGTGAGGTGCTTGTGATAGGTGTTGGCCAAAGGGTGGATTTTTGGTCATGCTTAATGATGACTTCCTGGATCATCTTCAGAGCATGTCTATAAAACCCCGATCCCTCTTAACATTGAGTGCCAATTGATGAAGTCCAGTCTGGTCACAGAGCTCTTCAGCATGCTCTCATAGTTGAAATGCAAGTCTGTAAAGTCTTAGTAGGGCTTTTCTAGCCTGTGCAGGATGATGCAGTTGTTCTCCAGGGCAGGAAAGGCAAATCATACAGAGATGCCTTCCCCGTGAAAGATCAGAGTAGGGAGTCTGCTGAGAGTGAGAGCTCTGACGTGTTTCAATCCCCAGTGAGGACGGTGGAACACGGGTGTCCAGGCGTTGTTTGTAGATGGTGCCAGAGACCCACCTCTTCATAATTAGGGTGAGATTTACCTTGTCTCACTTGAGAGGCTGACGTCTGTGTTCAGCACCCTACGTTCATGTGGTATCTGATGGTGAGAAATCTCAGTCCAAAGCTGTCTATTTTATCTGCTCTGTCTTAGATACCTACCTTAAGATGAGATTAATTGCCATCTAGAACTGTTTCTCCTCGACTCTGAAGGGCTTCCAGAGCAGCTAGCTCAGATGTCCATCTGAGTAGCACAGGTGAATCACACCATTGGTGTGTACAGATTACAGGAATAAAACCAACAACAACCCCAAACCAAAAAAAAAAAACAAAACCCAAACAAAAAAACAAATCACCAATTTGTAGTGGGTTTTGCTTATGCTTTTTTCTTTTCCCTAATGGCTAATAGTCAGGCTTGTGCAACTAAAGCACTCTTTGCCTCAGCGAGGGTCTTTTTATATGGTCGTTCCTGGTGCTGGGAAAGCATCTGCTTTCCCTGCTTCCTGCCTGTTCAGGTGTCTGCCCTCCTCCTCCTCCTCCTCCTCTTCCACCTCCTCCTCCACCTCCTCGGCTGCCCTACCATGGCCTGAACACTTCTATAAAATACTGGTGATCTCTAAATGCCGTAGACCCCCGTCTCTGTGCTCGGTGGCAGTAGTGTTTCTTTTATTTTGCCAGATGATATATCAATGTTCAGGGGGTCGAGGTTGTGGGTTTGAGATGATTAATATGATGTCCCAGGATTAGAGAGCAGATTGTTGTGTTGTGCCATAGGACTGGATATGAACAAGGCAGCAACTTCTCCAAGAAATGTCACTTCAGAACACCTAGGGGAGGGTAAAAAGACTCGAACATCGTAGGTTTGAAATCTGAGACTTGGGTACAGTTTGATTAGATAAGGACATTGGAACAGCTGTAGTCACTGGATTATTTTGCTTCGCTTGCTTCTGGGGAGGCATATGAACTCCACAGTATCCAACCTGTTTTGTTCCATTTCCCTTCTTTTAACAATAAGGTTGAAGGACCGGAATATGAAGAACTTGTCCGCCTTCATGATTCTGTTTACGATCAAGCCGTTGCCTGGTTTACTTCTCTTAAAGACAATATGAAAGTGCAAATTCTCAATCATTTTGGGTCCATGCCAGGAAAAGAACCAGAGCCGCAGGTAATAAAGCTTTCCTACTTATCCAGCCTTCTTCTGTATAGATTTTTTACACAAGACTATTTTCTGACAGGTTTTTGCTGTGGTTTCTAAGGTCTTATTTACCCAGTTTTGGTCTATTAGCATGAAGCATAGAAAATAATTAATCAGTGGAAAACAATATATCAATGAAAGTTGATATCTGAAGAGATCAGTCTTAACGGTGTGTATAGACAAGGACAGCACCTGAAATTAAGTGTTTAGTTGCTGCTTGAACTGTTTTGTGGTGACTTTATTAGCAAATAGAAGGTGGGAAGGAAGGTGGTCTTCATGGGGTAGTGCCAGCAAATACGATTGCATGTCTTTCCATCCTTTTGCAGAGCAACCCCAGTGGTCCTGCCTGGTACTGGTGGCTGTTGGCAGTGTTGCCTCTGGAAAACAGAGCTCAGCTGGCTATATTGGCTATGACCTCCCTTAAAGATCGACTTATCGCCATCAGACGCGTGTTGATATTTGTGACTCGCAAAAGACCCAGATAACATGGACTTCAGTTGTGAGTGGGCACCAAAAACATCTCACGACAGGTTGTTCTGGGGGAGGGCAAAGGGGGAGGGGTTGTTTTTTGGTTTTTTTTAAAGATTCCTTCAAAAATGAACAGCCCTTTCTGACTGCGTCCAGCATCCATCGATTGCATCGGTTTGTTATCCTGGGTATTCACCAAACATTGCACTCTCTCCTGTTGTCCTGGTGAAATCTGAGCCTCTACAAAGCTGTGCTGCAGTTAGAGCGTAGCTGATAGATGTGGATAATTGCTTCAGAGTACTACGATAGAGTTTGTAGCCTGCAAGAGAGTTAAGTACTAGAGTAGCACCATTGGCCTGCATGTGATTTGGATTTCCACTTGGTAGGAAAAGGAAACTGGACAGTGGATTGAAGAGGCGTTTCGTAGATTTTCTTGAAGATAGTGAACGGAAGAGGAGTTATGCTGCTTTGCAGAAGTGTGCATGAAGACTATAACCAACAGTGCGCTCTGTTAGTGAATCGGTAGGCAGTCTGTCATACACCCACATCTCTCTCTCTCTTCAGCAAATAGCAGTCTGTGAGGAAAAAAAATACTAAGCCGTTTGTGGTCAAGGCATCTGAGGATGCTTATCTGAAAGAATAATAGCTACTGAATAAGTACACTATTTAGTAGCCTTAGGTAATCCCTTTTATTGTGATTTATGTGTCGTAGCAGATTGAGTATGTACAAAATGTTTGAAAAGGTGTACTTTGGTTTATTTGAAAAGAGGAATCAAAGTAATCCTAGCTGGTCTTATCACTAAATTCAAATCAAACCAGCTCCCTAAAGTATGATAAACTCTGCTGTGAAATAATGATTTCACCCCAAGTACGAGGGAGGCATGCTGCAGTTTGCTCTGAATGCCTGTTCTGCACGTGGGACTGGCGAGGATGAAGCGCGGGGAGATTTCTATCTCCCTCCTGCCTGCAGGGTCATGCCAACCTCCCGTTACATTGGAGTGATCTCTACTGAACATGTTTCAAACCGAAAGTATTGTAGTTTAGTACCAGTTGCTGTATGTGATGGAAATCAGTTCACAGTAACACCATCAAAGGAGGCACAAACCGAACCTATAAAGGCAAGTCTCAATGCAAGCTCAAGTCAGGTGTTAACCTTCATTTGTCTTTTTGATTATTTTTTATGTATTGTTTTGTTAATAACTAACTTTGATAGCTATTAAATTGATCGCTTGTCAGTCAAATGATCAACATTTGCTCAACTGCCAATGAAAAAAACTAACAGTGTTACCAATTCAATTGGCATAGTTTCCTATAAGTATAACTGATGCTACCAACAGGGAAAAATAGTTGACTTGAATCTCCATGTGCTGCAAGTATAGCAAAACCAATGTAAAGACTCGTTCATGTGCAGAAGTCTGGTAAGAAGAAATGGCTGTTTACCTAAATGGTCAAAGTGCCTGGTTTCTTTTTTAGTTCTTTTGTCCTTATTTGTCAATGAAGATGTATTTAACCTTTTTTTTTTTTCAATTTGCACATGAGTTCTGGAAGAAGACTGCATTAAAATGCAGCGATTAAGATATATTACCTGCTCTTTTTGGGTATTGTAGTCATAACCTGTGTGGTCTGGGAAACAAAAATACAGAGTTTTTTTCCTTTCAGCAAATGGCTACCACAAATGGTTTCTGTAACATACCCTGAATGTACTGTAACTGCCTCTACCTTGAACACGCCTTTTCTATTTAAATAGTTTGTAAGTATATTCTCTGAATTGTGAAGTGCATAACTTACACCCAATGATGTCATAACCTCTGCAGTAGCCTTCTGCAAGTTCTGCTACCGTCACCAAAATACTCAAAATTCAAGTTGACTGCATTTCCTCCAGGATTTGAAGGTGAAGAAGAGGAAGTCACTGAAGTATAAAGGAATTGTTCTATATATGGGGGAGGAAATGCCAGAAGTCAGTAGGTCTACAGCCCACTGTCAGCTGAGCTACCCAAGGGTGGTTTTGCAAAACTAATTCTCCGACCAGAAGATGGGCTGTATTTGATTGCGCAATCCTTTCCGTTCAGCTTCCTGTTCTTCCCATCCCTTTCCATGCTGTGTATTTCTTCTAGACTCACTCATCTCGCTCCTTCGTGTGTCTGGCCTAGTTTTGAGTATTACTAGTTTAGCTGCAAGGGGACACCGATGGTATTTGTATATTGCTGGTCCCTGATCTTACATGTGCTTAAATTTACATAGGAGTGCGTTTAAGAAAAAAAAAAAAGTATCAAGGTGCTAGTTAGTGTCTTCTTGGCTTTGCCTCAGTAACTAATGTGAATATTCTTCTTTGCAAAAGTGATTTTTCAAGATATCTACTTTTGAGGTACTTCTGAGAGGAAACCCTACAGAACAAGAGAGAGGTTGTTTACTGCTGTTCTGTAATGTGTAAAGACACATTTTACATGGAAAGTGACATTACTGTGTTCATGAAGGCCTGCATAATTAGTGGAATGATAGTTATTGAAGAGAAAGCTGAACTGTAGAGGGATTTTTTTTTAGTCGAGGTTTAAAGCGGTTTGTGAATATTTCAGTGACTGATGTTTTGGATAAATGGTAACAACGTAGGAATTGTCTGTGTATGGACGCAAATAATCATACTAGCAGCCCAAAGCTGACATTTCTTCCAAAACATTGAATGCTGATCAAATAGCAAAGCTTTAATAAATTAAAAAAAAAAAAAATCACCACTGCCCTGTGGTACTTGCTTCCTAAAGGAAAGTACCAATTTCATTGTTACCAAATTATCTCTGCCATATAATCTCTACAGCATCCGGTAGTACCTCATGGGAAAAGCTAGCTATCTCAATTTCTCTAGAGGAAACGTCCACGTTACGGCCGATCTACGCTTAGGTGTAACTTGTCGCCAAGGTACATGTGGAAGCATTGGAGCTGAGCTCCTGGAAGAGATAGACAGGATTCGTTGCCTTTCTAGCTCATTACACTTTTCTTGCTTGCTGTCCAAGCAAGGATGCTGGGATATATGATGAGTCTTTTCACTGTGGTGAATGTGGCCCTTCTTTATACATCATAAAGAGGCCAAAAAAAAAAAAAAATCCCTCTACCTCTACACCTGTTGTTCACCTGTAAAGCTTCAAGCTGCAAAATGATATATATATTTTAACCTTTTTTTGTCTTTCAGAAGCATACTAATTGTTTGCCACTGAGGCCTTTTATCTACTGTATTTTAATATGTTCATTTGATAGTCATCGAGATCTCTTTGTACTTCTAACCTGTAGATCTTGTCATGTTTCTTACTGCTCCTTTTTCCTCGTTCTCCAGTCCACTTTTAAATTGATAAATAGAAAGCTGTACACTCTCTATTCCTATTACATTTTACACTAGTGGAACTGGTATTTTGGTAGCGCCTTAATTTTGCAGTTGTGAAATGATTGTATCAACTCTTATCTGGGGCTTCTGACCAGATTTAAACGAGTATGTTTAATGTAGATAAACTTGAAACCATTTTTTACTGTTTTAAAGCTAGTTATGAAATGGAGTGTGTACATATGTATAAATATAAATTATTAATCTGCACCTTTTTTTGTATCTAGTAAATACAGACGTTCATGTTCTAACCACATTTGGCCCTTCTTGTTGCATAAGCAAAGCCAAAACTTTTTTTAAAAATTGCAATGTTCATTTCATGTATATTTGCAATATTCATGGGAAATGTATTTAATTTATGTGATATTTGGAATAAAACCGACTGAATTTATAAGAGCGTGAGTTTATGGGAAAGCTTGATCACTCTGCGAGGGCTGAGAGCTGGAGCCGCAGTAAATGCGGTCTAAGCAGAAACAAGGCGCTGATGTGCTGCTGTCAGGAGGGGGGCGATGGTTTGGTTTCCCCGACAGGAGCCCAAGGGATGAGAATTGGCCTCACGAGGTTTTAAGAAGCAAGTGGCATCCCAGAAGCAGTGGTTAGATGTTGGGGTTCGTAAGTTGCACGGCAGAGGTTTTAGGCGCAGTGCGAGAACAGCGGGGGAGGCTGCAGAGGACGCAGCACGGTGGGGTTTGGTGGGGACCTGGGGGACAGCCTGTGGCGCTGGGTGTGAATGTGTGTGTGTGTGGGGGGGATCTGAAAGGGAGCAGGGGGTCTCTGAAACGGGAGGGAGGTAAGGGGCCCTCAGCAGAGGTGGGATGAGGGAGATGAACCCTTAACTGCCCCAGGAGTGGAATATGACAAAGACAGGAGAGGGGTCACGCAGTTGGCTTTCCATTTTATAGCTTCTTGGATTATTTTTTTAGCCCTAAGTGTGACCTCACTGGCCACACAGAATAAATGCTGAAAAATATGGTTAGGATTAAGGACACAAAACAGTTTGTTGGTTAAGCCCGGTGAAATAAATACCTTCATGGCGCTGCAAGGTGGAGGTGACGTTCCACAGCGAGGTGCTGGGCACAGCTGGCACCGGTGCAGAGGGTGGTGGGGCACCGGCCAGGCTGCTGCAGCAGCAGCAAAATGCAGTTGTAGAAGGCAAAGCCGAGCCAGATTGCAGAGGGCATATCCCATCCCTCAGCTACATCTCGCTGCCAGCTGAACAAAACCACTCTGAAGGCATTTTTGTAAATATTAAATATTAGCTTTTTTTGGGGGGGGGGGAGGGGGATTGGATTGAGCTTGGCTTTATTC
>VZSZ01005171.1:473574-527936 GCA_013398815.1 Ibidorhyncha struthersii | reverse complement strand
CACTCTCCTTAGTTCCTTTAACAACTGTGTATAGTATCCTTGCAGCTAAAAGATGAGCATGTTTTTAATCGCATTTACGTTACACGGTAGGAACAAGTTGTTTCTAAATCGAGATGAATATCACTTGCTGACAACTTTTATAGCTGTGTTCTGCCATATGTGGGGTTCCGCCTTGTCTGCTAAATTTTGGACTTAGTGCATCCATGGAAGAAACGTTTTCACTTTTAAATGTCGCTTACATTTTATTCTCATAGACATCTGCTGCTTTTTTATTGTGTAACAGCCACATTGAAGCCCTTTCCCTGGGAGGACCTGGATTTTGAACACAAAAGCCCGACCAGAAGCTGGTCCTGAGGGCCAGGCCAGTTAACCTCACCATAGACCAAGTTAGAGAAACAGCTCTCGCCCCCTTTCCTCTGCCAAATATATTCCGGAGGCAGACCTGAAACTTCGCAAGTTATGTGCCTGGTGTCCATGCAGGCTTGAGGACGGTATACTGCAAGTGCCCAAGAGCATAATTTTCTTTAACCGTAACAATAGCACCTCCATGCAGTCCACTTGTGTTCACTGTGGCACGAAATCCTCCCACCCTCCATTGAGCTCATGGAGCCCGTGGGAGACCCACCACTCATCGCTGGGGGACCTACCGCTCATCGTGGCTGGGGTCTTTCCTGTCATTCCCAGCCCCTTCTCATCACAAGCCCTTGTTCTCCCTTGGCTGATCTGATGGATTTTTTTTTTTCAAGGGAGAAGAAATAAAAAGTAAGAAATAAACCCATTAAAGTTTTGCTGCCCGGTGGCTCCAGTTGCCAGTTTTTTTGGCCAAAGCTGCAGTCGGAGAGTAGGTTCAGGCAGCAGGACCCCTCATGTCCTGTCAGAGCAGATCTGGCAGGGAAAGAAAGACACTTTTAAAGCAGAAGGAGGGAGGAATATATAATACGGTGTTCTTCATCATAAGAGGAAAGATATCCAACCTTGCACCTAGGCTCAGCCCTGCCCTGGAGCAAATGCCTTGTGTTTTCTGCTGGTGGCTGTGGAACCTCATAGCGCTGGCTGGCTGCCCTTGTTGGCTAACAAAAGATGGTTTCTAGCAGATAGACTTGCTGTGGCTAAATAGTCATGGTATTAGGAAATGCCCATTTTCTTATATCTGAAATTATTTGGCTTGGACAGAAGGAGGCAAAATCATCCATTGCCTGAATGGAAGTCCACCCAGCACAGGTCCTTGCCCAGCACCAATGGGATTTCCCCATTCCCTCTCTGTTAATGTTTAGTGGTGTTCAGGTAAGACCTATCCCCACGAGGCTGCATGGAGATCTGAGCCTGCCACCAACATGTCTTTTAGCAGTTCCAGTTAAACTACTAGTGATGTTCTGTGTTACAGAGAACAGGTCCTATATAAAGACGTGTAACAAGGTTGCCAAGTTGAAGTTGGTTTCTGCAACTCAAGTACATGCCACCAGAGCCTAAGCTGCGTCAGGGCTTCATTAAAGGGTGACGCCATCCCTGACACCCTTAGGCAGCTGCCTGGAGCCCTGCCTGTACTTTCAGCAAACACTGTGCTGGAGCATCTGGAAATGATGCTGTTCCCCATGGGCACATCAACAGGTGCTTCTCCATGTGGAGCACTCTGAGATCAGCTGCTATCTAAGTAAATCTGTGAGGTCCTGTGTGGAAGTAGGACCCGAAGGATGTAGACCCAAAGCTTAATTGCCAATGGAAACTGACGTTCAGACAGAGTTATTCAAAGAAAGCAGAAGGTACTTACCCAGAGCCAGAATTCACTGAGTATGTGTGGTATGTGCATTTCCATCCCAGGTTCTTCCCCACTCCTCTTGGTTCTTTGTTTCCTTGGTCTCTGCTGGAAGTGGAGTGCAGAAGGACATGTGAGGGAGCACCCAAACCCCAAGCACTGTGCTCTGTGCTCACACCAGAGTGATTCCAGAGGAATGGCTGATACTGAAGTATCCAGCCTGGTTTGCTGAAGATGCATCATCCCCAAAGCTTAAGTGTGTGTGTGGAAAAACTGTTTGGAAGCGATGAAGTTACTTTAGAGTAAGTTTTTATTCTCTTGCTCACTGTTGTTACGAATCAGCTCTCTGCTCCCTCTGCCCCCACCCCAGGTGTAATTATGAAGCTCAGTATTAAGAACATTCAGTCCCAGTGGCAGAGTAAATCCTCCATTAGAATTGGATGATGTTCCAAGCGGCCTGATGTCCTTTCTCAACACCAACTAGTACCAGACGCTTGAAAAGTACAAGAAATGCTTGAATGGGAAAAATGAAAAGAATCTGGCAAGATGTTTCTCCCAAATCGCTCAATTTGAGGCTTCTATATGTCCTGGAAAGCTTTCTCTTTTCCTCTTCCAGACCTGTGGTATATAGAATTTGAGGGAGGCTCTGACCTTTAGCAAGTAATGTGGTATAGGCACGGCATTCATAACAATTATCAATGCCTTCTTTAATCCTGCAATATTGTGACCTCAGTGCCATGGTTTATCAACAAATTCCTCAAATCAATTGTGCACAGAGATATTTTTATTTCTTCTCTTTTTTTGTTTTGTTTTTTTTTTGTTTGTTTGTTTGTTTATTTGTTTTGTCCAGTCTCAGAATTTCTATTATTTCTGGTATGTTTTCTTTTGCTAGAGAAACTCAGATCGATCACACTTTCCTAAATGAAGGAATTGTAAAAAAATGTGCCTCCCACTCTTTGCACATTTGAGTGTTTTGTTTGCTGTGTAGTTGGTTACCGGACTGCATTCAGAAGCTCTGCGTCTGAATTGCAGGCTCCTTGTTTTGCAGAGGTGCCTCCTTACCAGATGGTGCTTTCAAGCAAGTAATTTTCTTGTTTACTTTGCAGCAATCAACTCTGCGTAAGTGTCAGCTTTGGCTGGACCTTTTCAAATATTGTTACTACGTGCTGATTCTACAGTGCAGAGGCTTCTTGATTTTTATCTTTACGGGTAATAAGAGGTAATTTCTCTTGGAGGATGTGTACCAAGGCGTCAGTAAGAGTTGATGTTCTTCCAACCTGATCTACCTCTTTTTTTAGTGGAGATATCTCGTCCTCTTTAGAGACCCAGCTGCTGATTGCAGTTTGCACTCAGCACTCTGTTGCTTCTGCGCTTAGTGCTGGAAAATCTGTTGGCACAGAGGAGTTAAATATTTCTGAGTTCTCGCCTGAGTCATCTGTCCCTGAGTTTGAGCGGGTTTGCTTGCAAGCACGTATGGGATTGGAGCCGGTCCGGGAACAGGAGCGCGTGGCTCACGTCTGACATGCACCCGCTCAGGCAGAAACCAAGGAACAGCCACTGCAAATCAAACCCCACCGAGAGGGGAAGGGAGGCGCAGGATTCGGGGAGGATTAGCTAAGGACGCTTTGTCGCTTCGCCTCCATTCATTTGAGGTGGAAGAAGGAATACAGGGAAAGCAGGGACGTTTTTTGGCTCTGCCTGTGCTGATACACTGCGTGTGAGACTGTTCTCTGGCACAAGCAGTGCCTGGCACAGAGCAGCTATGTGTGTCCACAGTGTTAAACCCTCTTTCCCACCCAAAATGTGCAGCTTCGCACAAAGTACCTATTGGGAATGGTCCCTGCGTTGTGTTAACTCCTGAGCTGTGGCTGCAAATTTGAGGAGCCGGGGGAGGGGGAGTGGGGTGGTAATATTATCTGGCAGGAGCCTAAAGCTTTCCTCAGTTCTTCTTAATTTACTTGTATAGACATAGCCTCGATGGTTCTTTTTAGGTAACGAGAAGTTTCACAACGAGGGACTCTGGGTGTGTGTGGGGTGAGCACAGCCGGGAGTGGGGCTGTGAGGGAGCAGTTTGGCTCTGGCTGGCTTCAGATATGACACTGGTGACTGGCACAGGGGATCCTAGCAGGCATCTCCTAGACAAGCACGTATACAAGGCTTTAGAGTGCTCTGGCTTGGTCTCCCTAAATGGAGTACAAGGTCTTGGTCTGCTAAGTGTGCAGGAAGGGGAAGGAGTGGAGGACTGCAGAAGCAGTGATAAATTTTGGATGAAATGACAGGGAAGTGTCCTAAGGGGTTTGCCTGTTTGCCACATTTCCCATTGAATGAGGACAGGATACCAGTCCAGGCCTGTGAATACAGGGCTGATGATGGCCAAAGAGCCCAGAGCATGCTGCACTGAAAAGGAGCATAAGACCACCAGTCTGGACTGGAATAAAAACCTGTCTGGCCCAGTGCCCTGCTTCTGGCAGCAGCCAAAAAACCCAGGGGAGAACAGGGACATACTTCATCTCAGCCTCCAGCACTGAAGAGACTTCCTGAGCCAGATGTGATGTCTGTGTGTTTCGGAGCCCTCAGTAGATCTCACTTCCATATTTTTTATGGCACCTTTTTGAAGCCGTGGGAACTTTCAGGATCCACAGCCTTGTTTGGTGAGGATGTCCACAGACTGGCTGGAGGGTGTGGGAAGGACTACTATTCATTTTGGACTAGGTTCTTACTAGTTTCCCTTTGTGCTCCCAAGCCCTTGTAGTGGAAGATTAAAGGTAAATTGTAGGGGCTTGGTCTGTTTAGGGCTCAGGTGGAGGAGGATGGTCTAGTGAAGGTAGATTTTTTGAAGAAGTCACAAGTAGGTGGCCTTAATAGCTCACTGTTTCTCTCTTCTGATACAGGAACCACTGTTTCTCTCTTCTGATACAGGAACTAAGAGGCACCAATAGGAGGCACCAGAAGCTGAACAAGGGAAGGGATTCTTTCTCCAAGCCCACAATCTTTTTTTTTTTTTTCCCACTCTTGTTGTGCTGCTAGTGCTGGCAGAGCTTTATCAGACCAGAGAGTCCAGGTTCAGTCACTCTCTCTTTTAGATCCCTCACAGAATCACAGAATCACAGAATAGTCCGGGTTGGAAGGGACCTCTGGAGATCATCTAGTCCAACCCCCCCGCCAGAGCAGGGTCACCTACAACAGGTTGCACAGGACAGCGTCCAGGCGGGTTTTGAATGTCTCCAGAGTGGGAGACCCCACAACCTCTCTGGGCAGCCTGTTCCAGTGCTCCACCATCCTCAAAGTAAAGAAGTTCCTCCTCTTGTTAAGATGGAACTTCCTATGTTCAAGCTTGTGCCCATTACCCCTCATCCTATCAATGGGCACCACTGAAAAAAGACTGCTCCCATCCCCCTGTAGTTCCTCATAATCAGCCTTCAGCCATATAACCATGAATGACTCAGCATTACCAAGAGAAAAGAGGTATCTCCACGCACAAGGTCTGTGGTGGGTTCATGGAGGCCCAAGTGAGCCAAGCAGTCAGGCAATCCCAAAGGTGACTGGATTGATGGTCTTTGCCAGAATAAGTCAGAGATGTTTCTGCTGGCAGCAGAGTTTGCGTGATGTGATAGAAGCATATTTTTAGCCTTTTTTTTTTTTTTCTGTTCAACAGGCAATTTTGCCATTTCCTCTGCCCACAGCTTTAGAAAGCCAAACAGCCTAGCAACACAGAACAGATGGTAGAGAAAAATCTGCCTGCAGCACCTGAACGAAGTAGAAGTTTCTGCTATCTGTGAGGGAAGTGGCCACAAAATACAGATGCTAATCAGACAAAACCATACATCTCAATCCCCTTCAATTCACCTTTGGAAGGTGGCAGCTGGGAGTGCATCCTCAGTAATTTTGCAGACGACAACAAGTTAGGTGGGAGTGTTGATCTGCTGGAGGGTAGGAGGGCTCTACAGAGGGATCTGGACAGGCTGGATCAATGGGCCGAGGCCAATGGTATGAGGTTCAACAAGGCCAAGTGCCGGGTCCTGCACTTGGGTCACAACAACCCCATGCAGCGCTACAGGCTTGGGGAAGAGTGGCTGGAAAGCTGCCTGGTGGAAAAGGACCTGGGGGTGCTGGTTGACAGCCAGTTGAACATGAGCCAGCAGTGTGCCCAGGTGGCCAAGAAGGCCAACAGTATCCTGACTTGTATCAGGAATAGTGTGGCCAGCAGGACTAGGGAAGTGATCGTCCCCTGTACTCAGCACTGGTGAGGCTGCACTTGGAATACTGTGTTCAGTTCTGGGCCCCTCACTACAAGAAAGACATTGAGGTGCTGGAGCGTGTCCAGAGAAGGACAACAAAGCTGGTGAGGGGTCTGGGGGTCAAGTCTTATGAGGAGCAGCTGAGGGAACTGGGGTTGTTTAGCCTGGAGAAAAGGAGGCTGAGGGGAGATCTTATTGCTCTCTACAATTACCGAAAGGAGGTTGTAGAGAGGTGGTGTGGGTCTCTTCTCCCAAGTAAGAAGTGATAGGACAAGAGGAAACAGCCTCAGGTTGCACCAGGGGAGGTTTAGGATGGATATTGGGAAAAATTTCTTCACTGAAAGAGTTGTCAAGCAACAGGCTGCCCAGGGAAGTGGTAGAGTCACCATCCCTGGAGGTATTTGAAAGAAATGTAGATGTGGTGTTTAGGGAGATGATGTAGTGGGACTTGACAGTCTTAGGTTTACACTTGGACTTGATGATCTTAAGGGTCTTTTCCAACCGAAATGTTTCTATGATTTTATAATTCATCGAAATACTTTCCTTCTGGAATCTTCTAAATCTAGCAGTCCTTTGCCAAGTTTCCCTGTTCTTTCCCTGCACCTTTTTTGTTTCTCTTTCTCTTTCCTGTACTGGCAGGCAAAGGAGCTGGTGGGTAAGGAGCAGAGCAGGGGGGTCCGAAAAGAAGCCAGAACTTGGGTGGTTTTGCTGAGCTACCTCACTGCTATCCCAGCCTGACTTACCCCACTTCTCCGCCCGCCCCTCCTGAACAGCCCAGGAGGTCACGGAGCTGTGTGTAGCTGAGCTGTGTGTACCTGTCCTGTGTGTACTGTGCCAGCACAGTAAGCCTTTATTTTGTTTACAGCTGGTTACCCAGCTCCCCTCCTTCCATATCATCTAACAGGAACACCAGGCTGACTTGTGACTCTGTCTTCTCTCACCTTGGCTTAGCTCTTGGCTCTTGTGTGGGCAAAAAGCCTTCTGCCTGCGCTGCACCCAGCCAACCTGAGGGCCTGATCCTGACCCTACCCTTTAGCCACCCCCGGGCACCGAGGGGGAGAGCCCTGCCGCAGTCTTTCGCGCTGCGCTGCGTCCCACCGACTCTCTTCCTGCCAATAACTTGATGCCTTCGAGGGCTGTACAGATGCAAGTCATTTTCCTAGGCACATTTGTGCAGACAGTACCTGCCCTTGTGTTCTGGGTCCCTCTGGGAGTTTCAGTATAATATTTGTACTTTGGGAAAATTCAGCTCTTTTCTCCTCGGAGCCAGGAGTCCCCTGTGAGTTCCCTGAAGCAGCTTGGGAACAGCCCTGTAAATCAGCCTACATCCACGCGTCCCACTCAGCGGCCAACGGAGGAACTCTGTCCCCAGTTGCTTTTGGAAAGAGACACCAAGGCTCCTTTTAATGCTTCATTTCTCTTGCTAGATTTTTAGATAGGAAACCATGTCTGGGTGCAAGGCTGTGCCTCTGCTTTCAGCCACACCAGTAAGCACCCAGTGCCAGATGACTGAAACCAGCTTCCTCTCCCTACAGCTACTGGGAGGTAAATACATTATCCTGCCCTGTGCTGCAGCCTGCCGGGACTGAACCGCGACCAGCCGCTGACAGAGACGGTGTGATGTTGCAATTGTTACTTATTATTGTGGTTAAAATATACCCAGAGCATGTAAAACATGAAATAATCCCTCCCATCTTTCTAGAGGGCTTTGAGTGTCGCTGCCAGCAATGACAGCAACAGTGGGACTCTGTCAGGTCTCGCGGCTGGAGGAACAATCCTTCCCACCACAAAATTTTAAGGCATTTGGTGATTTCAGCAAGATTTCCCAGTGATACAGAAGTCTCCGTTCTTGTAACTTGATGAAAATTGGTGCCCAAGCAGAGGAGAGAGATGCCCTCAATTCCAGTTCCTGTTCCCACGAACGAAAAATCTGCATTTTTAGATACTATTGATCAAGCAGAAGAAACAAATACTGAGAAAAATAGGCTGGGATGGTTCTGAGAGCCCTGGGAACTACTTGTTTTAGTAGTAAATCTGCCATGTCATCTTGTTCCCTCAGAGCATGACTAATCCCTATGGTTCACAGCAAGGGCCCGGCTGTCACTCCCACCCAGCACCGGTTGTAGCAGGCGGTCCGGCAGCAAGTCTGGGCTTTTGGCATTTTTGTCTAGTGCTCAGGCCACTCGGTGAGGGGCTCAGAGTTCCTCCCTGGCCCCATGTCGCCTGCGCCTGCTCTTTTTCCTGTTAGCAAAGATTGCGCTGCAATTTTAAAGCTAAATAGGAGAGCAACGAAGAACAGCACGGACCTTGTAACTGCTGGCAGCATCACTTTTTTTTTTGGCCTCAGTACCTATGAACAAGCCTTCCCTTCTTGTCTCTTACAGTCAGACAGACCCTTCTTATCTTCCTCTGCCCTAATTCTGCTGTGTTTTTCCCCCTCTTTTTCTCCCACGGCAACTTCTTTATAAGCCTGGACTGACTCCCTGAGCACCAGCGGGCGTTCCAGACGTGAGAACGGCAATTACATGTTGTACTGCTGTTTTCTCTCGGCAAACACGTTGTCTTTGGGAACGGGGGGACGGGGACGGGGGGGTCAGTGTGACCAGAGCAGTATTTGGCCACTGGACTTGTGAGTGACTCAGCGCTGCTTTTATCTTTGTAGGCTCCCAGGCAGGAGCCTGGCAATTCTGCCATTGCATCCCTCCTGCCCCCTCGCCCAGGCTACAACAGTTTTTCCTTTACCCCATTTTTCCTTTACCCAATACTCCTCTGGCAAATGAGTGTCGCCTGGGGGTGCAGCACCCTGATGCTCCACCTCACTCTGGGGGAGCAATTCAGCCCAGGAAACACGGGGACACATGAGACACATGGCTGTGTCTCATCCTCTTTTCTCAAGAACTTCACATCTCAGACATTGTCCAGCAGGACAATTATATTACTGTAAACAACCGCACATCACTTCAAGGATAGGTATTTAAACATCTGAAGGCCAGAGACTTGGATTAATGACAAGAGGGCTCCATCAAAAGCTGTGGGGACAGTGACACTGCTTAGGTGAAATGCTGATCACCTGGCTGTGCTGCTGCCACACTGCTGTTTCTGAAACTTGAGAGAGAGGTTTTGAGACCTGTGGAAATTTTGAAATTATATTAAGTGATGAATGTTAAGAAGTAATTACAGAAAAAGGAAAACAAGCAAAATGAACAGTGTTTTTTTTTCCCTTCTTCCCCCATGTGAAACGGTAATGGAATATGGTCTCCTGGTGTATAATGCTTTAAGTACTGTGTGTCCCAGTTTCACAATGCTCAGTACAATGTGTACAAAAACAAATACGAGTATGTTGTGGTTAGGCTGTTTATCAGCTATCTGCTTTACTGACTATGTATTTCTATATATGTGCTATTTTCACTGTGAAGTAACCGTATAAGTAAAGGAAAGAGAAAATCCATTACCAGTCAACTAAATTTCACAAGGTCCTGAAAAAAGCTACAGAGGACCGTCAACATCAGAGACTTAAACTATTGCATTGTTTTTCTTTTCTTTTTAAAGGATGACATCATTCTGCCTTTTTTTTTTTAATGATGTTATTCATGTTAATAAGTAGCCCCTGTCCAAGGAAAGCAACTATAGCATCATTTTGCAAAGCTTGCTGTGTCTCCTATCCTCTGCTATAAGCCCTCTGATTATGGGATTATTGTATAGTGTTGGCATCATTCAGTCAGTGCTAATAACTGAAATTGGTGGTGTATGCCAAAACTCCATTAATAAATACTGGTTTACATTTCAAATGACTGCTCATTTCAGCCAAGTGTGTGCTCCCTTTTTATTCGCTGTTCATGAAACAGATGATTGCTTTTTTAGGTAAATGTAAATTGTTGCTTATGTCTACCCCATGATGTATATGGAAGGGATATTTATTCTTTCTTTCGCTTCATGACATTCTGTTTGCAATCCCTTCAGGCTGCTCACATTATTGTGGGACTTTGATCCCTCACCTACTGCAGACACGGACTGGTCAAAGCAAAGACTGCAAAAAGTTTCTAGGCTCAGTGGCTGGTGTAAACTTTGCAGATTTTCTCTTCCACGTCCTTCAGCCCCACTGTAATTGTGCCAAGTTACCATAACCTTCTTCAGCCCTCCTTTTGCTGGCAGGAGCAGGACAGCTTTCTCCTCTTCTCTGATGATCAAAGTAGCCTACCTCTGCATTTGATCCTCTTTTGAGTTTGCATGCTGAGGAATACACACTGTAGTATACGCCAGCATTTCCCCACCTGCATGGGACATACCTCCTTTGGGACATACCTCCCTCAAGACTGAATCTTCCCCTTAATGGATCCCAGTGCCGTTGGTGGGTCATGATAAACTCACTCTTCCTCTCCTTTCATAATTGCCAGGTGTCGATTCCTATCTTACAGTTAACTTTTCATTGCTAGTTCCCAAATATATTTTACATGGTTGAGTTTCATTTCCATTCAGTTCAGTCCTGTGGGTCTTCAGGCACGATATCCTTGTCCTCCTCTGCACCAATGCCTTTCAGCTTTGGAAAACACTCCCATGCTTATGTAAACCTCAGGAGTTACTGGACAGGAAGGACTTGTCCCAAGACTGATTCCTGAGAAAAAACACTGGGTATTTTTCCCATCTCCAGCCACATAATTCCTCTTCTATTTGCCATTAGTGCATCCCATAAGCCTTATGATTTGTCCATTCATCGCCATCTCCTTGAGCTTTATTGCTAGGATCCCATGCTGAACCCAAGTCAAAAGCAAATAAGTAATTAATTTCTTAGACCAAGGAGGTGCAGCAGCCTGGTTAGTCTGTGTTGATTTTACCCCATTTTTCATTTAACTCCAGGTCTTTAGTTATCCTTTCATTTCAGTGTGTAAAGTCTTTATGCTGTTATGGTCAGCTTGATAGGCTTGTAGGTATCTAAAAAGTTCTCTCTCTTCTTAAATATTGGCATTACAATGTTTTCAGACAGTAACATTCCTAATTGGATAGATATATTAAAAAAAAACATCCACCATAAAAAAACCCCAGTGTGCATTCACTTCTTCAGGAGTAAGGTAAATTGATATCTCTGAGGTTAGGTGAATAAAGATCCATGACCTTTTTTTCTGTGTTTTAAGTGTCCTTGTCCATATCGCATTTAACCTCTGGTGAACATTGGCATCCTTATTGAAAATTAGGACCTTACCGAGACTGTGTCTCCACCATCGTTAGCCACTAGTTCCTTTTTCTTCTATTCATGTTATTTATGAGGTTAAAAATCTTTTCCTAGCTGTTGGCGTACCTTTTGCAAGGTACACGATTTTTGACAACAGAGGTCTGGCAAATCTTCCAGTGACAATTAGACGTTGGTGCCCTGTGTTTATTCATCCTGTCTTTCTGCAAAAGCTGCCAGCCCCTTTAGCAGAGTAGATGTGTGTCGATGAGTGTAGATGACTCAGCTGCTTTGGTACAAACCTCAGGCTCTGAGCTTAAAACACTGATGAATGCAAACTGCAGACCAGACACCTGCCTGTGACTTTGAGAAGCCATGGCATGCAGGCTAACCCCAAGTCTAAAATGGGACAACATCCAGCTGGAAAGCAAAAAGAGAGGTATGGTACAAAACATTCCGCGACACTGGTCTGAAGATACCTTTTGTGGCTGAAGTAATGACTGGCCTGAAAAGGCTTTGAAGTCAAAAGACAAATTTGATAGCCCAGGTGTGGCTATTACTGACTCATTAGAAACCAGCTTCATGGTTAGTGGCATTTTTAATTACAGAAGCACAAACAAGCTGCTTTTGCTCAAATTGATGTAATGGCTTTAATTGGAAATACCAAAATCTATTTGTGACTTCTGGGTACGGTAGGATGCTTAATTAGTAAACCTAAGGCCCATCCATTTCTCTTTTAAAACAACAACTCTCTTCTAAAATAACAACATATACGTAGTATTTTCCTTTGTAATTCAAAGATCTGGTACACTGAAATTAGGGCCCTAGCCATAAACTTGGCCGAGGGAGAAGGGGCTAACTTACATTGGTTATTCTTTTATGAACAGTAATAAATGTGCTGGAAATGCCAAAAGCAGAGCCAAAACTACAACCAGGTTAAAATAATTTTAAGTTAGAGAAGTTTTTAGAAATTTCCACTAGAGGTCACTGTTATCATTAGCAATAGATAACTAGCCCTCCTTTTAGGACCTGCGAGCTGGGCATCATTTCTTCCTTAGAGAAAACCTAAGGTCGTTCAGAATAAATATTCCCCACATAATATCTCCCTCATCTGTCTTACAAAATGAATCTACTGAGATAACAGCTTTTCATTCCTAGATTCGTCACAGGAATCCTAGATTTAAAGATGCTATCCTACGATTTCCTTGTCAAAGAACAACCTTTGCAAATCAAGACATTTTAATTAGAAGGATTTACAAGGACGTGCTTACGGTTCTGTTCATGTTTTCTCAGGGTACCGCAGCAAAAATGATAAATATAATCAGCATCGAAATTTCCCCTTTCTTAGGTTGGCAGAGGATGGCAACCTTACCATGTTACAGGTTCCTTGTCCTAGCTGGGGCCCTTTCTTAACTTAAAAGACACGTGGACTGGAGAAAATGTGTGAAATTGCTACTAGAAGTAAATGCATCTGTTTGTTAGAATATCAGGTCTATAAATTCCCTTAAGGAGAGGTTATATGAAATACTAACCTGATATCCTGACAGTAAAATTTAGTGGTAAAAAAGGGCCGGTTTTGAACTGGGACCTCAGGAATGTCAAATTTTCCATCACCCAGAAATACAGGGGCTGCCTGTAAATTCCACTGTGCCAAACACAAGGGGAGAGTTGGATCCATGTTGTTTGAGCATTCTCCTCTTTCAACAGAATTGCTTTCCGTTACCTTGAAAGAATTGCCGAAAACCAGCATATTTGAATGATTACCATGCACACAAGGGTGCCTTTCCTTTCTAGTCCTCATACAAAATGGAAAAGAAAGGTAGGGAGGTCACCGTAATTTGCTGTAGATGGTAATTCATAGCAGCGGCGCCGCCTGCTTAGCGTGATCGCTTCTAAGTATTCTGCTGTCAAATGGAGGCAGTCATTCCTCACAAAAACAGCAGTCCGCTTCCTCAGAGGGAAACAGGATGGAAAGAGCAGAGGGATATTACTTTAGGACAGATGCAGATCAAATGAAGCAGTGCTTTGACTCGGGCTTTCTGCCCAAATGACAGTGTAACTGCTGTGTTAATGGAAACCCTGGAGGTGGAATGAATATGGGCCCTTCTCCGGGCAGGCAATTGCTGGACCAGAGTAATTCTATACTGTGATTGAGGTGCAGACAACAAGAGACAAAAATAGACTTTGCTTTTTTTTTCAGCATCAATTGTGCACGTACAGCAAGTGCTTAGGTGAAATCTTCCACTCCATGCCAAAGAAAATTGCTCCTTAACCTGCAGGTAAGTTGGTCCAAGAGCATTTCTAGTCAACACCTCTACTGACCTTCTCTCCCTGAGCAAATTGGCTATAATAACTGCTGCAGAATACATCATCTGCCAATAGCTGCTTGGGAGTAGTTCCCACTAGGGCATGCTATTTGAAGAAAAGCCACTGTATTTCCAGAGGGTCGTGATTATTCAGGAGAAATAATCTTTTTCAGGAAAGCAAAGCCACCTGGTGAGCTATTCCAGAGGAGCTATTGGAGCGTGTTTGTTTTGGAATAACTATTCTGGTCTAAAAAGGCCAGAGGTTTACCAGTTAACCTAACATTCACATCCCCCTCAGGCTTGCTGGGAGGGTGCAATTGTGCACCTATTTAGGCAATTAGTGGATAAATTACATGGCCAGGCACTGAGAATGTTTAGTGGTTGTGTGCGTGACTCTTCTTGCTAGCAAAAGATGTGCTCTGTATCCAGGGTAAATACTGGACAAATTTTGTAGTGACTCATACGTAGTTTGGACCATCTCATGGACAGAACTGGATCCTCCCAACCTCAAACACAAACCCGTCACGAAGGAGAACAGTGGAACAGGTTGTTAACAGGCAATGCATTAGCACCAAAATGCATCTCAGATGAGCCCTTTTCTCGTGACTGTCTCAATTAGTTCAGGCAAGATCATTTGCATTACTTGCATGTCTCAACCCATTGTGCTTTGGCCCTTGGCTAAAAAATATAAGGCTGCTTTTGTTATTGAAGTGGACATCTTCTGTTTCTCCTTATGTATCTTAAAATCTTTAAACCTCCATTTTGACCAAGATCCTTGACATCTGTGACTTCTTCCAGTGAAAAAAAGCATTATTGCAATCTGTGTCCACCCGTATAATTATTTGAAAGTGACCTGAAGTACTGCTTGTTTATGAGCTTGCTCGTGAACAGTTTTTACAGTTGCTGGAAAGCACAGCAGCATCCGAGCCCAAGCATCGGAGGGGTAAATATTGTGAGGGAGAGAGGAGCAGGGATGGCAGCACAGAGCTGGAAACCCTTTCATGATGGTTTTCCTGTGGAAAGTGAAGACATTTTATGTTGAAACACAATTAAGTGAAAGACAAATGCTAAAACTGGTGCTTTGAAAAATGAACGTAAACCTTTCTAGGCCATCTGTTTCCTAAATCTGGGAGGCAATCCAGTCTGGAAGCGTGTTCTGAAACACCTTTCATGGTCACCAAGGGGTTTCTCCCACCTGAAGCTGAAATCTTTCCCAGGAATAGGTGCCCAGTAGTGCTCCTGAGCTAGTAATACTACCTTAGATATAGAGCTAAAGGACAGAAACTTGAGTGATTTCTTTTTTTTTTTCTGATTCAACGATAAGGAAGGGAAATCTGTGGGGTGCACTCAGACATACCTTGTCATTGAAATCCACATCTGTGACACAGTTTGATTCACAGTCACTGAATATTAGAAAGGCAACATTCATGATAGTGATCAATATATGTGCTGCATTTAATGATGGTGGTTCAGGTAATTAGGAAGGTTGCCTAGAATGAAGCTGGCATCTGAAACCTGCAGGTTTCCCTTCAGAGAAAGGTATAAAGGAGTAAAGCAGAGGGAATTATCAGATTTGTCTTTCAAGCCCTGTGGAAAGATCCTCTTTGCCAGTGGCAGAGGCTTTATCAATCAGAGGAGGAAAAGGATGCCACCTTTGAACCTCTTGGCTTTCTTACCCTGTAGAGATTCAGATCATATCAAACGAGGGACACTGACAAGAATGCGTGCGCACACACAATGGCAGCAGGTAAGGGCGCTGTAGCCACTAGAAAGAAAGGTTTCTTCCATTCAGCCCTTGTAATCCTGGGCAGGGCTTTATTTAGATGTTTCTAATTACCACAGTATGTTTAAATAGATACCCAGAGAAACCAGCAGGGAGCAACAGCTCTCCTCACTGCCTGGCAGGGCTGATGATGACAAGGGTCATGTAATGGCTTAATATGATGCCACTTAATATCCTACTTAAGCAATGTAATTATGGGGTTTATTTGATAGAGCAAGAAGGTTTATCTCCTGCAGAAGGCATGAATGAGATTGCCAGATGCAGGTGCTGCTGGGTTACAAGATTCATTTTTTATATTATATAGTTTTTACAGCCTTGTCCACTCGGGTGATTTTCATTTTCTAAATCCAACACAGTCTGTCTCTTCAGTCTGTCTCAGTGGTGCCCCTGTATAAATAAGCCACTTTCCTCTAGTAGTTGGCAGCTCTCATTACAAATATTTTCTGCCAGCTGCTTTTGGAAGATTTCTTTATTTTAGCTCTTCACAACAAAATGGAGATCTCAGACACTCATCCCATGTTTTAACATAGTGTGCCTCAAAGGAAGTGACTCAGTCTTTGTATACAGTCTTAGTCGACAGCAAAGTTTTCATGCAGGAACATAAAAAAGAGATTTATATAACTAATATAACACTGAAAACAAACAAGCCCTCCAACCAAGTTCAAAGCACCAGGTTAACACATTCTTTCTAAATAAATATGGTGCTTTCAAATTTGTCTAGACCTCATGATCTAAAACTTAAGATGCTCAAAGAACCGGGGGGGGGGAGCCCTGAAATTTCAGAGCCATTGGGGGTTTTCTGTAAAAATTTGCAAATGCTGAGCTCTTGCCCCATGTTCTGAAGGACTAGAGAAGGAGAGGGTAGGGTGTCTGTCATCGAGGGCAGGGGGCAGGAGCCTCTGGGGATGTGTACACCCATCAGTGCAACACTAATTCCTGAAAAAAATACTGAAGCAAATATCAGACACCTGGAAGGGAGCAGGGAAGGAGCAGCTGCCAACATGGATTTGTCAAACCGGTCTTATTTCCTTATGTGACAGGGTGACAGATCTCACTGACAGAAGCAAATGCATGTCTGGTCACGGCGTCTCCCGCAGAGCGCTCACAGGCAAGCGCAGCAAGTGTGTGGTCTAGACAGATCTACTGCATGGTGGGCACAAAATGGGCTGGAAAACGTTACTCAGAGAGTACCAATGATTAGCTCATTATCAAAAGGGAAGTTTTGATCAAGAAGGGCTCGGCAGGAGGCTGCTGTGGCCCTGTGATTGCTCAGTGTCTTTGGCAGTGAAGCCAACAGTGCCGATGATGGACTCGAGAATGAGCCTGTCGCATTTAGAGACAGCGGCAAAGGATGAGCACCCTCTGCGGTGCTGGGGGCAGGCTTCACATGGCTTCATATACCTGAGACATGCTCCCCCCCCAAAAAAAAAAGAAAAAGAAAAAACATGTAATTTAACAGAGAAATGTCCAAAGTATAAATGGCAAATGCCAGAGGGGGCCCAGCTCTGTGAACAAATAAATCTGTAAATCAAAAAAATCTAGAAACTGCAGCGGATCAGAGGCTGAATTTGAGGGTACTGTGTCATACTGTAGTGAAAAAGATAAATCTCATATTCCTACATGTACATAAGAACATGTAAAGTAACTTTTTATCTCTATTCAGCACTGACATGGTCTCAGCTGGAAGGCTATGTCAGGTTTGGTGTACTGCACTTGAGGAAAGGTGAGACCCAGCTGCAGACAACTTAGAAGAGACCTCTGGGAAAGGCAGAGCCAAGAAAACATAACCCATTAGACAAGTCTGAAAGAAATGGGTGCAGTTTAGCCTTAGGAGAGATAGCCAATCTGCCCTTCATGCCCCTCATGGAGACAACGAGGATCGGACCAGTGGTTCAACAAAGACAGTGTAGGTTAGACACAACGCAAGCCCTCCCGTGCCATGCCAAGGGCTCTCGGGAGAGGTTGTCAGGTCTCCTTACAGGTGGCTGAAGAAGAACTGAGACAGGCATCTCTGGGGAGCAGCTCGGATGGAGCAGACCCAGGAGTGGGTCAGGGAGGTGGTAGGTGACCCTGCAAGGAGGGCAGCCGGTTCTGCTGGAGCGATCCAGCAGCTGCCAGCACCCGTGCATGAGTTTAGAGACAATCCACTATTTTGCTGAAACTGGTGGTCAGGGTGGTCACCCTTCTTCCAGGCTGAGCTCTTTCACGCCGCTTGCTCCCCCTGCTAAGTGATAAGACAAATAATAGAAAATGCTACCAAAAGACATAAAATTGTACTTGGCACCTGGGAGGTGGCTTGGGCAAAGCGACCAGCTGCAAGTAGGGACCTTGCTGTGCTGCCTGCCTTGCGTGTGTGTCTGCACACAAGTGCTTCTACCTCGAGCTCTGTGTGACAATAATCTGTGCCTGGGTCAGTACCTTGCTCCAAATTTCTATCAGACTTATCTGTATTTTACTCAAATGACACAATTACAACAAAGTGTTTTTTTTACAAGAAAGAGCCAGTTAAAGTACCGAGTGTTCAAAGATTTAACTCTGGGAGGAAGAAGCCAATCAGTCATGGGCTGCGTAGAGTTCCGCAGTTTGAAAACCTCAAAGACATTTAAGTATCTTGCGGTGAGCTGAGGTGCGGGGCCCAAACATCTAACCTATCTTAAAATAGGCAGATCTCTCGCCTTGCTCCCTGTTACTCCATCTAGTCAGAGGGCACATTCACCAAACATCTTAGGCTTCAAAAGACAGCAATGAAAAGAGCCTGCCGCCATCCTCATCTCAAGAAGAAACAGCTTTCTGTCCCTGGAGAGAACACAGGTTTGTGACAAACTACGGGGAAGGACAACCTGCTCTGCCTGCCAGCCTTTGAAAACCGTATCGTGCCCTCCCGGCTGGCGCGACCAAGGAACTGGTCCTCTTCATGTCCGCGGGGAATTAAGTCTGGCTGAAGGAATGTAGAAAATCTGAAGCAATTCAGACAAGCATGACTCAGCCACCCTGTCACAGTACGTTTATAATGCTGAGGAAGAAATTTACTCTTGAACATATTTTAATTGACACACCAGATTATAGACACTGAAAGAATATCTTTCAAAATAAAAGATGACAGACTTTCAACATCTGGTCTAATTCCCTGCAACTATACTAGCAGATGTAAACTGTTATGTATTCTATTAGCAAATATTCTTCCTTTATTTCCTTTTTCTAAGTATATGAATGTACTTGTATATTTTTTTATTACAGCTATAATAATCCATCTTAATTTTATATATTCATGCTTGAATTCTGGATTTAAACAAAAACTGCTCATGGTGCGCAAAATTCTGCTCGTAGAAATGGGTAGGAGCTTTGCTGATTACTTATGTGGGGCTAGGATTTTGCTCAATAAGATTATGCATGTCTCAGGAGTTTCCAGAAGCAATATAAATTGTGAGACTGAAGCTGAAGTTGTGTTTATAGGCACCATAATTGCACCAGAAAAATTCTGGGATTTTTGCTGTCGTTGTTGTTGAGCTTATTTGCATTTTTTCTGGAGCTGATTGAATGAGGACTGCTTGTGAGCCCTTATTTTGGCTGTCTCACGGTGATCAGAGGATGACAGAGTGGGAGAACTGTGCCAGCTTCACTCACTGCACCCTGTCCTGCGAGCCCTCAGGCAGAGCTTGCACAGACCGAAGCGGGGCTCCCAGGGCTGGGAGGTAAAACCTTCCAAGCTGCTGGTTCAGCTGATTTTATTTTTTTAAAAAATTTCTTTTGCTTTTAATTTTTCCTGCTTGCAGCAGTTCTGCCTGAAGAAGATGCCCAGTTTATGCCACCCTTGGACCTGCCAGCTCTCTTCTCCTGTGTGCACTCCCTAACCTCTGTCAGACTCAGCCGCTGACTTAGCAGAGACCTGCCATTTCTGGCTCGTTTTCACACAGGTAGCTTGGCTGGTAAATTCAAGGGGGCAGTAACTTCGAGCAAAGCAGTGGGGACAAGTGCTTTGGTATGGTGACCTTAGCCACTGGAGCAGAAGCAGCCAGGACAGGATGTGTCACATTCTTTGCCCCGTCACCCACCACAGCCAGTGTTAAAATCCCTGCTTTTATTGACCACGCAGAATTGGTTCCGTAGGGCATTGCTCAAAGCATCTAGCACACTTCGCAGACAAAGTACGTTAATGGAGTGGGAGGAGGACGCCAGCCTCCGAAACAGCAGTAGGCTGTCAACAGATGCATCGTAGTGCTCATTCATCCAACACCAACGTCTCCAAATACCTAAGTTAAAAAGTAAGCTTTGAAGCCAGCCTGGGAGGTAAAAATTGAAGGAGATGAGAAATTTACATCTTTTTGTGCATTCAGTCAAAACTGCTCCTGCAAAAACACATAAAAGCCCCTAACCATTATGGATTTGTATATGCAGATTTAGTTCTTCAGCTGCTTTATGGTAAGACACAGAAACCTGTCAACAGAAGCACTGTCGCTATGTTCCATTAGCATGTATTTATTTACATGACTATCAGAAACCAACCGCTTAAATAAATCATTGTTAGGGAAGTGGACTACTTAAAGAATGTGTGGCCCATTCTCCCATAAAACACTAATTATCACAGCAGCACCTCTCCAATGAATCACCAGTAATGAGACACCATTATGGAAAGTATCAATTTTCAGTGCAACTCAGCCACACTGTACATGGTCAGGTAATTGTACTGAAGTGCCTAACAAATAAAACTTTTCCATGAAAATGTATTGTCTGAGCAAAATAATTTTCCAAGAGGGCTCAGAGATTTTTTGCAATTTATATTACGAGCAAACACCACCACGATCTGTGTGTTGCTTATTGCTGTTTGGAAACATGGGTAGCTTTTTACTAACAACAAAAGGAATTCTGTCCAAACCTGCCATCCTCAGGTATGAGGTCACTTTTGTACATCTGTGCTTCTTCCTAGGTGGGAAGGAGATTCACAAGGCCTTTAAAAGCAAATGTAATGTGATTTCATGATGTGGATATGCAAAGGAAAATATTCTCTGTCCAGTACCTCTAGCCACTTCTTGGTAGCATCCAGAGGCAGTGTATCTTTGTCATGAGGCAGACAGAACAGGTTTTTCAGATTTCCTGAAAGCCTTCATAGGATTCCCATGAGGAGCATATTTCCTTACACTGAGGGGGAGAAGAGGCAGTTTAATACTGGTGCAGAACAGGGCAGGACTTTGATTCATGGAAAAGAAATCTGCCTTCACCAAAAAGCAGATATCTATCTTGGATCTTATACATGAGCCCTTCCTCTGAAGCAGCTGCTGTTTACATCTCTGCCCTGACAGCCCGCGACGTTACAGAGAATCAGGTCATTGCCACAGCTCATTGCAACCTTCAGCTTCGTTTTAATGGGAGGAAATGGTGCCTCTTGCTGCGTAACGTCTAGAATGGCTAGAAGGAAATCTGCGCAGCAGTGTGCCTCCCCATCCTCCTTTGGGGGGAAAGCAAGTAAGGGGGGAATTCCACGGCTGCTTGGGGCTCAGGAGGTGGCAGCCCCAGCTGGTGGCAAGTTCATAAAGCAGGTGCCTTGACAACATCTCATGTAACCTTCATCAGCACTGCAGTTGGTGGTGCTTTCCAGGCCGTGGAAGTAGGCAGCGAGGGGAAAGGAAGTGCTTGTGTTAAGCTAGGGAGCTTTTTACACTATGCAAAGCCCTGGTGTCAGGACGCACAAAGCTGGGCAAAGATACGATTACGTCAACAAATTCCAGAGACTTCCTCCCATGTACATTAATGAGACAAAGCAGGTCCAGGCTGACATTCATGGTTAGTACTTACCATGGGGGCTCTAGAGAAGAGAAGATCCTACAGTATTTCTCATTCTTGACCTATGTGCAAACTGAGGGCCTGTTATAAAGAAATATTTAGTGATGAACACATGGCACCAGTCAATAGAGAGGATGGAATATTTCCTCCTGTCTGCTCCAGTTTCAGTGCCTGGTTTAATTTTGAATTCTTGCAGAGGTATGGATACAGGCTTCTCTGCTTGCTTTACACCAAACAAGCATAGGTTTGGCAGTAGGATACTACGGGGTCTGATTCATCACAGATTGATTTATCATGAATTCAAGCAGATGGCATGAGGCTGGAGTGGCGGCTCCTCACTCTCCAGCCCACGGGCCTCTCAGCTGCCGGCAGGGCAGGTCCACAGCTCTCACCCGGGTCCTGTTTGCGGGATGCTGCCTTTTGTGGCTGCTTAATTGCTCCTGCCACAAGCCGACATGTAATTCAAAACTGCTGGTGGGCAGCTCCACTTTTGAAAGGACAGGAGCCTTCCCTGATCCATTAAATACTTCTGGCTGTTGACTTCACGCATCAGGTTTCTCCCTGCAGAAACCCCAAGGCAGCAGTGGCCATAGACGTTGTGGGTTGTTTTTTTTTAACCTTCATTTCTCACGTAGCTACCCCTTGTCAAGCCTGGGCCCGGGCCAGGGAACGAGACTTACCCCTACATTCTTAAAAAACATCATATATCTTCTTTTTGAATTGTACACCCAAGTGAGCTATAAATAGAGAGTAACTGCCATATGCAAGAACAAAGGGCTTTGCTGAGCAGTGATAAATAATAAATTGCCCAGGAAAAATGCATCCCCTACCTTGGGTTTTGTTTTGCTTTGGCTTAGCGCAATTTCCACAAAATTTTGGCAATCTCGCTGCCATTATCTTTTCATGATGGAGGCCCTAGGAACTTGTTCAGCCCACAGCGAGAGCCCTTTATGTACCTACTAATGTGTTGGTTCACAGACAGACGGAGGGAGGCTGCTGATCTGAATAGCAATCAGATGCCAGCGTACGCTGCCTCTCCACGAGAGCCGTGGACATTAATAACGTCTCTGGGGAGTGGCTGCAGCTGTAATAAAGAAAAGATATCTGCAGTGTTTGCACAGCTCTCTTCATTCATCCTGATATGTAGTGAAGTGTGATAATAAGGACTTTACAAAATCTAACTGACAGTCTTAGGGGGGGCATTCGTCATGGGGGGAAAAAGAGGGAAGAAACATTTGTTTCTGCTAGACATAGTTGAAACATGGCGATATTTCTAAAAGTGACCCTCTGGATTTTGGTGTGGTGGGTTTTTTTTGTACACGAAACAACAGTCACAAGATGGTCCTTTCTGAGTATAACCTAAGGGGTTTTGATTTGGAGGTCTGACTCTGGAAAACTGTCACGTCACAGGCTTGCATGCAGGTTTTAATCTTCCATCTGCAACAACGGTCGTGATTAAAGCAAGCTCAGAAAAAATGATTGCTTCTCCTTTGAATGCCCAGATGCAACAAGGAATCAGTTACACGGTGAAAAACTAAAACTGTCTGTCTGATAGTTTTGACAATGCTTTAGACCAGCTCCTGCCAATGCTGACTGTGCCAGGTCAAGCCCTTTGTGTCTTCTACAAGACTTCAGGAGCAAAGGGTCAGCCAGCATACGCAGGCTGAGCACCAGGGACTTGCACTGGTGTGTAACCTCCTGAGGCTTCAAGAGCCACTTACCTTCACAGAGCAAAGCAACACCGCAGGTGCTCCCCGAGAGCCGCAGGGACTGTCCCAGCCTGTCCCTCCCCGGGAAGCGCAGGCAGATGCCCACAGGTCAGGTCACAGACAGGCTCCAGGTCTCAGCGTTAAATCACACCTTGCAAGGGTTAAGCAAACACAAGGGAAGACTGGAGACACAGCAAGGCATTATGTTTACAATCTAGTATTTTTCTTTTGGAGGCTTTTTGGCACATAACTTTTTATCTGTGACAGCAGCACGCACTCATCCCCTTGCTCCAAAGACGAGGGAGAATTCTGAAACACCGAGACAAAAGCCATTTGCCAGCCCTGTGACTCAGATCTCCGATGTGCACAGCAGGTGTGTCTGAGCCCCAGCAAAGAGGAGGAGATACATCTCTGCAGTGCCAGCCCAAGGAGACGGAGATGAGAAGGCACCCCAAGGCACCCAGAGCACCGGAAAGTCTCCTTACAGCACAGTTTGAAGTGTCTAAACGTTGGTTTCAGTGCAAAATCACCAATTTCCACAAGCAGTATCACTGGACAACCAGTAAAAACTGGAGCAGCTCCGTATCCTCTATCACTTTCGGTGGAGTAAATGCAAGATGGGAAAATGCCTGTGGATGACACAGGTGCCTCTGTAATTAAATGCAAGAAAGTTTACGTGAATATAGAAGTAAACATGCACAGTGTCAAAACATGGAAAATGTAATGTCTCATAGCAGTGTTGCCAGCTCTTTTTATGAATCGTGGGCTAATTGAGACTTTAAAAAAAAACTCGGTTGCTGGAGTCTTTTGATTATGAGAGAACCTCATCTTTCACTTCAAATAACAGTTGGACTGCTACTCCTTTTGGCTGAGTATAAATATCCTGAAATTACGACTTAAGGACTCAGAAACTAAAAGACAAATAAAAGAAGTCCTGCATTTATTAATTTTAAAACTCTTTTGACTCTTAATTCAACTGACACCTTCAAGGCCTGTGTTGCAGTTTTGTGAACACTTCAGTTTCAGCACATCTGAGCATCTTACACATGCTCAGTGTAAGGTTTTTCTTCACATAGTGAGTATATGACAGGCATAAGGGTAGGAGTAATCCTGCATGCGCATATTAATGCCTTCCTACATTTTCTGAAGATATCAGGAAGGTGGATGTCAAAAAGGAGAGTCCCTAAGTATAAAAATGTCAGCAGTTTCTTGTACGGGTTTGTTGTTTTGGTGTTTTTTTTTTTAGTTTATGACAAGCTAAGATGTAGCGCTGGGCACATCCTCAGCGCACGTCACCAGGCTGCCTTTGTGCCGCCTCGGGCATAGTCTGGGGCTAGAAGAGTTGCACAAACCCAGTTTGAGACAAAAACTGCTGCTCTCACGAAACCGCGAGCTGCTTCGCTTGGCCAACGCTCCCGTCTGGAGGGCAGCAGCCCTGCACCGCAATTGCTTTTCTTCACTGTCAACAAGCAATTCAGCGAACAACATGATCCCTCGTCTGCTGGTTCGTGTTTGAGTTGGTTCCAACTCCCAATTAACCAGGCTTGGCTTAATTTAGAAAGTATGTCTGAAGCGCTCCTCCAGCAGCAGTAACAGCAGCCGGGCAGCCAGGTTGGCCTGAGCCCTGTCAGTCGATAGCGCGGCTGTGTGCGGGGGCCTTCTCCCAATGTTGCCATCAGAAATATCACCTTCCTCTCCACAACATGGAGAGATTTCAGAACAAGATCCGCAAAAGTTGGGCGGACGCGAGCGGGAGGATGTTTAAGCCATGGCAAAGGCAGCTCTCAATGGGGCACCACAGGCAGCGAGCATTAATGAAAAGCGGGATGCAAACCCATCCATCCTAGTTTCACATTTCCCAGCCTGTACATCTGTACAGCCCAGACAGTAACTGCTTTAATCGCCAGAAAGAAGGTTTGCAGGATGTGTGGCAGAAAGGTTGCTATTTGCTTACATTTATTTTTTTCAGGGGGTGGGAAGGAGAGGAGCAAAGCCTTGGAACACCCGTGGTCCCGCTTAAATCCGAGCAGATCGCAGGGCTCCTGCTGGTGTCTCACTCCTAAACACACCTGTGTGTTTGCAGGTCAGGCCGTCGCCTTTGTGCTTTCACAGCAGTGCAGGCATCTGTCAGTCCTCCAATATGTGCTTCAGGCCTGGCTTATATACGTCTAACTGATTAATTAATCTCTGTGCAGCAACTGGAAAATGTAAAGTGCTACATAAAAGATAAGTATTACTATTACTAAATCTGTACTCGACGAGTGCGACTTGACATAAAGTGGCAGGTTTTATCTTACTCATTGCTACTATCTGAAAGAGGCCATTGAGAGCAAGTTTCTGGAGCGTAATTTATTCTATAGACATAGTGGGATAAGTGGTGCACGCAAGCAACTTGGGCTGCGTGCTCCACAGGAAGCACTTTGCCGACAGAATACGTGATGATTTTTTTTTCACACGTTGCTCGACTACCTGTGACTCAGAGGCTCAAATGCAGGGGCATCAGATGGGTACGCCGCCCTCCCTCGGGAAATTTGGACTAATAAATCAATGGCGGCATATGGTTGCAGAGCCCCCAGCAAGAGGCGGAGGGTGGGGTGTTGCGGGAGCGCGGCAGACTGTAATGGCAGAGGCGTGACTGGAAAGCGGTGACATTCGGGGTGCTGGAGAGGGGGTGCTGGAGGGAGCGAGAGGAGACGGGCGCTGCGACAGCAGCCGATGGTGTGGCTGGAGGGTTGCGGTGCTTAACCCTCTGCAGTTGGGTGTTTCTTACAGTGTTCATCGGCTGTGCGGAAGGAGCAAGGGTGGTTGGGAAGGTGAGCTGGGAAGTAACGCAACTGGTAAATATGTATATGAACTAATATTTACATCTCGTGCACTTGTGGAGAGCCTAGCGCTATAGGGAGTTAATCCTGACTATTCCTTCAGGGCGGTATGGCAATATAAATATTTAATAATAACGATAATAGTAGTCAAGAGCTTTGAAAATGGGGAACTCTGTAGGCAGTTATTTTTATTAATAGGATGGAATATTTGTGACTTAATGGCTGCTAAACACTTTCAATTGATTTGAACCTACGAAGCCAATATAAGCACATACACAACAAATCGTGCCTGTGTTGCTCCAGCAGGGAAACGGGTCAGAATCTCGCTCCTGGATAAACACTCATTGCTCTGAATGAAGTAGGTCACCCTTGTCCAAATACTCACTGTGTCTTGGATCCAAAGTAGTACAAAACTGTTTTAAACTGTGCTTAATTTGTCAGTATTTAAATAAGTGAAATAGAAAAACAATGTGAACACAACCTTATTAGTTTTAATGGGAAAAGGCAAGAAGGGTGAGAGTTATTTCTGCTGACAGTAACTCCTGCAGATATGCCCAAAACTGTCTCTGAAGGAGCAATGAGAGATGGTGATGCTGCATAATCTGAACTCGTCCGCTCCCTGCCATTGCACTGAAGTCTAGCAGCTCAGTGTCTCAATTTCCTTGAATTTGGTCTTCTTTAAAGAAACATATGTGTTAGTGCTGCTGGCTTCTCTTTTGCCTTTTTCAATCTTTCATGTTTCCTGTCATCTTTTTGCAAAACAATGGAGGAACCAGTCCCGGCACTCGCACGCAGAGAAACTACTCGCATGAGCACAACCTCTGGCATCTGCCCTTGCCCTTGTTTCTCAGTCCCCATAGCCCCAGCCTAACAGCATGCACGTGTTTGACTGCTGCAGTGTATGCCGGAGGGTGTAAATCCAGCTGGTTAGTGGTTTAGACCTCACTTTCTTAGTAAGTCAGGTGATACAAGGCTCTGCTTAGGATCAAGAGCCCTTCCCTAACAGACACAGTGTTTTGTTTCAGCCTTCAAAGCTTTCCCTAGCATTCTCTCTGGTCGTTCCTGTTCTTCATCTTCCAGGGTTTCCCAAAGTTGTATAGAAAGTACCTCACTTTTAAAGGGGTTTAAGTTAATAAATGATAAATCCAGCCACTGTCAGGTAATGTGTCATAGCCTAAGGAAAAGAGAAAGGTCACGAGCAAACCTCAGACGCAAAATATGTGGTTTCCTTGAAAAGCCTCAAATGCACCGGGAGAAATTTTTCTTCACGTGCCAAGCAAGGTTTCTGGACGAGTTCCTGAGCATCGCTTTCTTGTGGATCTCTTGCAAAGTCCTCAAATCTGCACTTAAAAAATTCTGCTGGCCTCTGAATTCACAGGAGAAACAAAAGTAAAGTAACTGTAAGGAGAAGGGGAAAGAAAAGCATAAAAGCAATGAGAGGGAGCAGAGAGAGTGCCAAATGGAGGCAAATGCAGGGGAAGAGCGAGGAAGAAGGGGAATCTGTGCTTCCAGCATCAAACTGGCATGCTACTTCTCACCACATCCCACATTTTTTTTTCTCATGTTAGCTTATTTGGTTATCATCCTAGTTGTCAGCAGCAACGCCACACAGGATTTGCTTGGCAGACAAAGCTGGTTATACCAGGGGAAACTGGAAAGAAATTTCATGCCACCCAAAGTTAGCTGATACACCGGAAACCCTGGCATGCTGTGAAGATGATGACCTGGAGTCATTCTGTGGCCTTAGGTGATGAGCACAGAAAAGATGCTGGTTTAACCTGGTGAAGGTCAAAGGCGAGATAGGACCTTAAGAAGATCCTAATCAACGACCTCATTATGCAAGATCCTGAATGTGATCCTGAAGTTCATGCCAGGGTTTAATACAAAGCTCACTGACTGCATTTACTTTTAGGGGAAACTTGTGATATAAACCTCTCATTCCCTTAGAGAAACAGCAGATGTGGCTCCAAGCTTCTCAGCCACTGAGGTGGACTGAGCATTACCCCCAGGTGGAGCTACACTTGCCCATGCCTCTCCTTTAGCAGGAGAAGATGGGGGAACGCAAGACCGAGATTGAGGATGAAAGCCTGAATGAGGGCTCACTAGTCCCACTTTAGCCAGTGAGAGGGGATGGGTAAATTGGGCAACTTCTTTTGTTGGGCTACTGTTTTCAACTCTGGTTGCAAAATTCCAGTTTCAGCCCCTTCTCCCTCCTAGCCACAATGTGCCCACTTGTCCAGTGCTTGCAGCAGGAGAGGTGGTGGGCTGTGGGGGATCACAGAAGGTTTGCTGTCCTTGGCAGCCTCCTGCCCTGTGCCCCTGCCTGCAGCTCATCGCTGCCAATGCTGCCTCCCGTGATGGGGCTGGAGGTGAACACTGAACTCTCTCTGCAAGTGGCTTATTTGTTCCATAGCCCTGCAACCTTGCAGCTCTCCAGATGCTTTTCAGGTGTGTATTCAGGGGAGAAATTTTTAGCTGTCTCAGCATCCCAGAAAATGTTTGGTTGGTTTTGTTTTTTTCTTTTTTTCTTTTGGAAAGTTGTCATTCCACTTCTTATTTCATTTTTTTATAGTCAGTCTCTGTGAGTACATCACTAGCTCTCAGTTTGCAATGGATTGTAACTGTGTGCCTTTACATTAAGGTGCTGTAGGGGAGAGTTATTTGATTCAGTATCAAACTGTGCAATATAAAATTATTGCGTAGTCTTATTATTGAAATAACTCTTTGGTGTCTCTTACATTCTGATGTTGGACCTCTTCCATTTATTTTTGTATGGTCCTGCATTTGGAAGTAATTTGTGTCTTGGAACAGCAATCTGAAATTATTGGCCAGCATTGTGTATAACGTAATGAGTGCTAGACATTTATAAGCTTAGCGGGTTTGTCAAGAGAATATCAGCTTCCGCTCCTCACCCTATTACCAAAGGTGTTCTGGCTGACCCCACGGTTGCCCCAGAGTTTTAGTCATCTAGAAGTTTTGGCTTCAAAATCAATACAAGTTTCAATTATGTTTATATATCTTCAGCCATAATAGTGGTCTCCGCATCCATCTGATGTTGAAGGCAATGTTATCTAACAGCTGACAGAGCAGACAGGAGCTCAGCTGGCTTGGGCATGCGCTGCTGAAGAGGATTTTGAGACCCTGAGCAGAGCATGTAGGTTTTGTGCTTCTTTTGTGGTCTGTAAAATGGGTGAGGTGGGTACAAAGAGGATGGAGGAAGGAAGCAGGGAGAAAAATTCTTTCTTCTTGAGAAGCTTCATTTGCACAAAACTCTATATGAACTGTAGTTGCATACACGGCAAATAGATGCTGCTATAATAGACACTTGAAAGAGAGTCTGTCTAAAGGTGCAGTTTTGCACCGTACTTGGAGACCTTCCTGATGGCAGATGAAAGAGGGAGGATCTGTTGTAATCCATGCAGCACAGACGTGCACAAATTCTTATTAGAAAGTCAGAGAAGCCATGCCATGGTCTTGAATGCCCATTGAGGGCAGCATAGCTGAAGGATTCAAGCATGACATCTTGCTTTAGCTGGGCTGCTTCCACTGATATAGTGCTATATGTTATTTGGACACCAGATACAAAAAAAAAAAAAAAAGTCAAAAAAATGTGTGCAAAGTCTGATAATGGGTTCACTTCTCCAGCACGGTATACTCAAACTAAACAGACGTGCTTCACTTTCCAGAGAAATCTCAATTTCTTGTATTCGCAGTTTGAAAGGCACTTTGAACATACAACCAAGCCACTCGATGTGGAATAGGAAACATTACCAGAGAAACAGATTGGACACTGTTTCGTTATAATTCTCTAAACATCTAGTAGTCATTGACCTACAAATACAATAGCTATTGCCTTAATAGCGTTTTTCAGTAGCGTAGATAAACACTGCTAGTAAAGAGTTGGCTTCCACGTTGGGTTCTGTTTCGTCTCCTGGACAGATGATGGCATTGTAGCCCTGCTGTATTCTGCAAACCCAGCCAAGGTACTCCCAGAGCGAGATCTTGATTTGATTGTGCTATGCACGCTTTAGCAGCTTAAGATTTTGCCTTTTGCTTTTCACGTCTTAGTGAAACAGATGAATGCTATAATAGCAGTACTTTCTAAAAGGAAGACATGAAATTCCTACATTTATAATAAAAAAGTGTTACCAACCTCATTGTAATTCAGACTTGAACTGTTCACCCTGTGCACGTCCAGAAACTCATTCTCTAATACTAGATGCAATGATCTCTGGAGGGAAGTTTTCCATCTGTTTCCTTATGATGTTAAGCTGTTAGTGCTGTTCATTATTTATTACATCTACTGGTGTATGTTAAGCTATGATTTTGTTCTTGTCTGGTATTAAGAATTCGACTTGGTTAGTGTAAAAAAACCCCTAGGATTTGCATATTACACATTGATATTTAGCGTATTTGGGGTGGGGGGAGATAGGAGACTGTAATTGCTCCCAAGCTGCTTTTGTGCTAGCAGATAATTTATATTTAATTCAGTGATACAGAGCTAAATTAACCACTTAAAATGGAGATAAATATAGACGTGCTATATATAGGTGTAATCTGCCACCCATATTCAGATTGAAGAGCATTATGTCTGCTTGATTTCAGTAGGACTACTGCAGGGTAAGATGCCTCTCAATATAAGCAAGGTAGGCAGAATCGGGCCCATCATAAATACATATGAGCATATATTTCAGCTACATGAATGAAGGCGTGTATGTGAGAGAGAGGGCTTTTAAAAATATGAGTTACCACGTGCATATGGTTTATTCTCTGTATTTTCACATCTTCTATTACTGAAAGGTGTGGGGGACTTTGGTTATTATGTTGTTCTGTGCAAAATACCAGTTCTCTCTTCGGGGTGAAGAATGGTTCAGCACTGTTCTCTGTTCCTTCACAGAAATTATTACCTTTTTCTGGAAACAGAATTCTTGTTGAGTTTATCCTATTTCATCGCTGATTGCATTAAATACTAACAACAGTTTAGGTGTCACAACATAGCTGGGAGGGATAGCGTTTGTGTTATTATTTGCAATTATTGTATCAGGAACAGCTCTTTACATTCAGCATCTTGCTCACAGAAATACCTTAGAAGATGTACAGAAATAAGATCAATATCTTATTACACTGTAATTAAAGTATCAGTTTGGGCTGTGAAACATTATCTAGATCAGCCATTGAGGTTACTCTTAACAATACCGATTCCTTTGGAATAAATACATGTTTCCAAACTGCATAATGGGAAGTTTTAGCATATCATTCTCACATGTAGTGTCTTTTGATGTGATGGAGAATTGTAGATGAACCGAAATGTTCACTTTCCTGTCATGTAGCTGGTTCTTTATCATAATATAGATGTTATTAAGATAAAATCTGTCTCTCCATATTGTAGTATTATAAAACTCAGAATTAGAAATGCTTTATCATTTCTGAAGAACAAAGACTATGACTGCTTTAAGCAATATCAAAGTCAGACTACCTTTATCAGGGGGGAACATGAAGGAAAGCACCAGCATTTGCCAAACCATAAGTTAATTCTTGTCAGACTTAACACAGGATGTTTGCAATTACCAGGCAAAATAATCACCGAAAGATAAAACAAATAAGCTTTCCTAGTGCTTTTTTAGCACTTTTATTAAGTGGTAGTAGAAATCACCTACCTGGGAACAAGATTGCTTGATTGTACATCTGCTCTTTCGAGTCTGATGCTTATGTGGAGTAAATCAACAGTGCTTTGGCAAGCCAGTGGAGCTATGTTGACCTACACCTTCTAAGCTATATGTATAGGACACTAGACTGGTAAATATAAAGGTACTATTAAGGTGCCCTGGGCACCGGAAGAATGCTTGCTTTTGACCCCACTGAAGATCACGTCTGTAAGACTGCACTCATTGGAGCTATTTGGGAGAGAATGTTTAGATGCAGTTATTGATAGATTGCAATCTATCTTCTCACAGTGGAATCATCCAGCAGTTTTTGGAAAAGGCCCCGGAAAAGTATGGTTGGTCCCCCATGCAGCCACAAGGCTCTCATGTAATCTTCAAAACCTGTCCTCTGTGCTGAGGATCTGGAGATCATCTCTATAAGGTATCATCTCTTACAGAGACCAGCTTCCATCCCTGCTTTAGCATGGTTTGCTTTTTAGATGGTTTTAAAGGGAAGGTGTGGTACTAAATGAACAGGAAGGTGGTGAAATCAAGCAGTGGAAAGCCAGGAAGCGTCGGTGCTGGGGTTATGTATGCAGTCACTGAGTAACCATCAGTAACCACGGGAGGAACCTCTCATGGACTGTGAGGAAGGCATGAATACCCTGATCTACCCGATTAAAATCTGCAGCTTTACTAGTTATTTTTCAAGGTATGGGGTTTACGTTAAAAGAGTCAAAGGCGATGTACATGCTTTGAGAGAGCACTGCTGTGATGCTGCCCCGGTGTGTGACACTGCCTGTTCACAGCGCAAGCAGGCTCAGGCCTTCTTGACCAAAAATGGTTCTTTGAGGGTCTGTCCCAGGCTCCCTTCACTGTGGCGAGAAAGAGCTGGTGAAGAAGAGGCTGATTCCCCTGGCTTAAATACCTGTGTTGGATAGATGAATCACTGCCCTTTTTTAAGGTCTATTTTTCTTTTGTTCCCTTAACTATAAGGGAAGGTCAGAGTGATAGCTTAGAAGGAGACATGTGAAGATGATATCTCCTGCTGGATTTCAGTCCCAGCAGTGCAGAAAAATCCTGAACCACATCTATCCACATTCTGCTCAGACCAGTGCTGCTGAAAAAAGATGGAGTTTGCAGCATCCCTGCTCTCCATGCCGGGCTGCTGGCTGGACAGAGAATTTCATACTGACCTCCCAAATGAAAGGCAAGGCCATTGTTGGTGTTCCTCCTCGTGTATATTATAGCCTTACTGCACCGTTGTTCTGCAAGCAGTATGTTTGGTCCATCAAGTCAGTTAGCTTATAGCGGTGCAGTTGTCTTCTTCAGGTGTCCTTCCACTGCAGCTATTTTCTTCCTAAGCTGGGAATGTTCTTTGGTCCTGTCTGGGTATTACCAAATCCTTTCAAGAGCTGGCAGCCCACCGATAGGTGCTCTGTGGCTGTGTTTCCTCATGCTCTCATGTGAATATACCCATAGATAGTCATGTGTGACTATCCAGTTAGTGTTCAGGGGTGGTTCAGACATCTCTGGGTCAGGCATTCCCACACTTCCAGGCACTTTGGCAACAGCAGTGATCATGTCACTTCTCTCATGGCCAGTTTCTGGAGCCCATAAAATTAACCTTTGGTACCAAGGTGAATCAGGTTTTAGTTTAAATGTCTTTGGGGTTTGGTTTCTTTTTCACTATATTTTGATAAATACTTAAACAGACAAATATAAGACAATTATTAGAATAATAAAGATTATACAGTATGGTTTGTAAGCTGCTCTTTGGGAAATGATGTAAAAAGGTGTGGAGGCTGCTTCCCTGCTGCTAGTAGGGATTTACAACATAACCTATGGCAATTCCTGCATGTTGTCTTGTATTACACTGGGTACGAAGCAATGTGACCTAACCACAAATTAAATGATTTTGATATCAGTTTGGAAAGATTCTTAACTATCAATATAGATCTTCACTTTTTTTTACAGTCAGTTCTTCAGTATTTTGAGTTCATCCAAAACATTAACTCCCAGAATCATGTACTCTTGTAAAATCCCATGTGCCAGTCAAAGACAGCAAAAGAGAGAAAGAACAGGAGAGAGAATTCTAGCACTTACTGTTTCAGCAGTAAGTTGAATATATAATTCAAAAAGTTCCCAAACAAGTAGATAGAATCCTTAATGGTTTCTAATAAAAATACAAGATTTTTAAGCCTTACAGTTTGCAATGCTGCATGACACACCATTACTTCAGAGAACGGAGCACATGCTGGCAGCAGCTTAGATGATCTAAAAGCACTTTGTTCAGCCCCCTGCAAAGGTGGAGCCACTTCCCACTGCTAATGAAACATCCAACCATGTCACCATGTTTGTAGATGCTGAGAGTGCCCTGGCTTCCTCAGCCTGAGGATGCTCAGTATGTCATGAGATCCTGACCATGTTAAAATAGGCTGGGAGAGGAGGATGGGCTAGCAGAGAGGGCATAGCCAAGACTGTGACAGTAAGAGCAATTCCGTGAGACCAAGTGTCTCACCTACATACAGGCTAAGGAGGTTGAAGGAATTAGACAGACATTATCTAAGACAAAGCACTATTGAAAGCTTGCTTTCCATGTCTTCAGAAAGACATCTGGTAAGACCCAGAAATGAAAGACCTGAAAATGGACCCTCCTGACCCACCCTTTCCTCCTGCTGTTTTCTAGGCAGAGAGCGTGGCAGAGCATGACCTCTGTCTCTGCTCAGGCAAAAAGGCTTGATAGCTCTGCGTGTCTTCTTTGTGGTGGTCTTAGGAGACACATAATTATGTGAGAAACCTGAATGAGGACTCTTTCAGACCTTCCGGTGAAAGTACACTGTAAGGACTTCAGAGTTCTGGATTTGCCAACTACATACTCATGCATATATAAAAATGTGTATTCATTTTATCTTGTTAAATATGCTTTTAGCAGGCAGATTATACCATCATGGTAGTAATGCTCTGAAACCACAACTAACATGGCACTTATGTTCTAAACCCTTATTTTCAGCCACTTAGAACTTTCTGAGAAAAGTAGCTTTTGCATTGATTTATCATGCTCCACCTGGGACCAGACACGATCATTTTGCAGACGAAAGGGAAGTTTTATTAACATCCATCCAGTCACTTAGCCAATTCGGAGTTGTCTGCCTGAGAAAAAGGCTTTTTCACTTTTAAATCCAGCACATAAATCCTGGGGGCTGAGATAACTCCAGACTTGTTTGGTTTAAAAAAAAACAACACAGTTTCACCTGGGTTGAATGGAGCCTTCAGCTTTCCCCTTTCTGAAGAAGAAATGAAAAATTTAGAAATAACAGAATAGCATCATGTGTGTCCATGCATACACAACTGTGTATGCGCATGTATTTCAAAAACAAATTTGCACAGGCAACATCTTGAAGGTGGGTCCCAGGTATTGAAAGGATCATAAACACGTGCCAGTCTTCAATCTTCTCCTCTGAACTGCCCACACAGAAAGTGCTTAAGCCCGTGCTAAACTGGAGTCTTGATAATTTAAAAGAAGGGAGATATTAATTATGAGGGTTGACAAATCTCCTTAGCTTTTTGACTGTTACCTGCACAGCAGTTGATAAAATGTTCAAGCTAATGGTATAAAGAAGTCAAATAATGATATTGCAGACTTACAGGTTTATCCTGGGATTAATAAATTACAGGAGTCCACAGTGAGTTGTGTTTGAAGGGATAGCAGCTGGATCCTTGAAAACAGATGGCCTTCGTTGTCTAAGTAGGCTTGATCTTGTCTAATCTTAAAAGCTAAGCAGGTTTGGGTCTGAAAGATCCACTGGAGAATAGCTGGTGCTCTAGGTTGTTGCTTTTCTATAGCAGCAATTGCTGCTCATAATGCGATATGAAATTTAATGAGAATTTTGTAAAAATAAATAAATAAATGCAAAAATTATAACTTGATTTTATGGTTTTCATATTATTCCTGGTAGCATATTGCTAGAAATTTGCTGTGTTCTCAGGATGATAGGAATTTAATACAAGCTTCCTTTGCCTTAGTGCACGATGCTTCGTTCAAACGGCAAAAAATTACCAGCCTGCTGCTGTGACCTGCAGCACGAGTTTTGAGAAAGATTGCTCGTGAATTGGAGAAATTTAAAAATTACTTAAAATTCCCAGATCATCCGTATTTATAGCATTTGTTCTTTCATGAGCAGCATTTTGGGCTGTAGGCATTTTTTTGGCTTATTGTTTTGAATGCACTTTTCTTATAGATTTTCTTAAAAATCTGAGCTGTTAACACACTACAGCATGACCATTTAACCGTGATCACTTAACATCTATGCACATAATAGTCCAGTTCCCAGCTACCTATTTGTGCTGGTAACAGGGCTGGGTATGGCCACAGGAGGCTGCGAGGCTCTGTACCGCTCCTTCCGTGCCTGCCAAGGAAGTCGAGAGGAGGTCGGGTTCAGGTTCCTCCTCCAGCTCCCGAACCGCTCTTGGGTGGGCAGGCTCCTGCCAGGCTAAATCACATGCAGCAGTCCTTAGGAACTCAGTGATTCAGCTTTTGAGGAGCAAATTTTCAGCTTACCATTTTGTTGGTTTTTTTTTTCTTTTCTTTTCTTTTCTTTTCTTTTCTTTTCTTTTCTTTTCTTTTCTTTTCTTTTCTTTTCTTTTCTTTTCTTTTCTTTTCTTTTCTTTTCTTTTCTTTTCTTTTCTTTTTTTTGTGGGAAGGTGGCAGTTACTGCGCCAATGTTACTTGATTTTCTAAAAACTGGGATCAGTAAAGATTTTGCCTTTGGCTTTGGTGAGAGCAGCATTAAGCCCCAAGGCAACTGGAGAGCGTTTATAGGTGACCGCTGTAGCTGGCTGCCGCTGAATGCTGACTGCTCACATGACAAACGCTGGCGTTCAAGACTGATCAGATTAATTAGTCTGTCAGCATGGAAGGATCTGGTTTATAGCCACTTGACTATTTGTTATGGGGCTTTTTCTCTGAGCACTGTTAACCAAATACAAATGCTTGAAAATTGCACTATTCATGAATCAAGTGAATACTGAGAGAATAATTGTCACTTCCCTAAAATGCAACAATCCAAAATGCTTTATATAAGCATATAGGATTAGAAAAATGCTGTTCTTTTCTGGTAATTTATTTTATATTGTACTGTATGATAGTCAGTGTGGTAAAGACCTATATCAATTATAGCATTTCATTACACAGTAGCACAAAACATAACGTCGTATAATAGTTTGCTCGATCAAGAATATGCAACTCTATCTGAGAGAGTAACCCCCCCCTCAGAAATCCACATTCAAATTACATCAAATGTCCCATACTGTTGCAACCAAAAAAAGCATTTTTATAAAATCTAATTGGGAAAAAATTAATTACTTCTACATAGCCAGCTTTTAAGAACAGAAAATTTTACAACCAACCTAAAATCTCGTAAATGTTAATTTTATGCATGTCATAGAATTTCTGATGAAAAATTTAAATCTTTATCTTACAATAGTTTCATACTGAATTCTTAAAAAAGACAGGACTACAAGCTAGGATAATATACATATATTTATATATATGTATTTCCCTATCCCCAAAGTACATAAATATATACAGATGCATATGCACAACATACAAGTACACGTGTGTGTGTGATCACAAATCTCTCTGCAGAGAGTGATAGTGTTATACTAGTTAGTAGTTGCTTGCAAGACCTCATACCTGACTTGCATGTGTCATTATTTTTGTGGCTATTTCTGTCAATATAACAGAAGCAGTTTTTACTAAAAATCTGTGGTCTGAAAAATCGTCAGATCCTGTCCTCCGAGGTGATGTTGATGAACTTTGTAATTTTGATATAATGAGATAAAGAGGCAAACAATAAAACAGTAAAATAACCTGAAATTCTCTCCACTAAAGAATCTCTTAAAACTATAGCTCACATAGTTTTCTGTTAAAGAAATACTTTCACAAGTATTAAACAAATTACCAGACGATTCAAGTGACTGATGAAAGTTTACACATTATTACAGCAGAAAAGTCATGAGTGGTATTTCAAAAATATTCCTCAAGAATAAAATCTTTAGTAATTTCCTTGATTTTCATCTTTATGGCAATAATCAGTGATACAGACCAGGTAAAGTTATGACTGGGTACTAAACTGTCGTCTGATTGTGTGGCCAATTTATAAAGACAATTTTTAATAATAAAATCTTCATGTCTGCTCTATGTATAAAATAAGATATAACAACAGTCTTTGTAGGAGTCACAGAGAAAAAAAAAAAAGCATAGCTATGTGTTTTTGCCTCAAAGAAAAAAAGCAGGTGACCTTACCAGCTCTGAGAAGAGCTGTGACAGTGGTAGTTTGCATTTCTACAGTGCTTTTCATATCACAGTTTCAAGGGGGAAAAAAAACCTGCTTAATGTATCCTCCCCTTGGGTGCTAAGTCTTGTTGTCCCTCTCTATGTTTGAGGAAATTTTTGAGTGCTTACTGGAAAGTTTGAACTCCTTTGGGTTTTGGGAACCCAGCTTAACAGAATCCCAGAATGGTCAGGGTTGGAAAGGACCTCTGGAGATCATCTAGTCCAACCCCTCTGCCAGAGCAGGGTCACCTACAGCAGGTTGAACAGGACAGCATCCAGGTGGGTTTTGAATGTCTCCAGCGTGGGAGACTCCACAACCTCTCTGGGCAGCCTGTTCCAGTGCTCTGCCACCATACAGTCCCTGTGTTCCAAGGTGTGAAGGTCCCACAAGTCCCCCTATTCCACTTGTGGCTGATGGCAAGTTCAGCTCTTATGAAAATCAGTCTTCATGAACTAAGAGAAAATTAAAGCCAATTTCAACTCTAGTCAAATAAGTAGAAACAACAAGTAGTGAAAATAAATGCACTGAACCCCTTAATTATTTTCTTTAATTCCTTTTTGAGGCCTGCTTCCCAGTGCAATCCTCATTCACTTTGGAGCCTGGTGGAAAAGGATTTCAGAAAGTGTCCCAAGCACCGCAAATATTTACTGGTCCCTACACCTTCCTATGACACCAGAACGAGTCCCAGCCCACTGAGTGTCCTGGTTTGAGGTAAAACAGGAACAATTTTGTTCAGTAATTTTACTTTTTAGCTGGGCCTCTTCTAACTACTGAAATTAACAGCATATTGTGCAGACACTGTTCGTTCTCAGAGTGATAAGACCTATGTTTACAGTCGATGCCAACAAATGGTATGCAGAAAGCTCCTGCTTATACTTATTGCTATAAGACCCAAGGCAGCCAACTTTGTTACTTGCCCCATTGGAGAGCTGGAAGCAGAAAAGCATAGAGGGGTCGCACCTGCGGGGAGAAGCGGACAGGACAGGTGACCCAAAACTGACCCACAGGGTATTCCATCCCATCTGCCTCATGCTCAGTATAAAAGCTGAGGGATCAAAGGGTCAGCCCTCTTTCTTCAATGGCCGATGTCCGAGGAAGACTCTCTCTGTTCCTGACGCCTTTGATCCCGATCCTGAAACCAGATCTGGAATCGAGTTCCCGCCCATCACTGAGTCCAGTCTGGGACTTCCCCAGTGCCAGCCAGTGACATGATTATTACCCTGGGATTTTGATACAGTTTTGTATATATTTCATTATTTTCTTTGTATTTTATTATTAATATTTCATTAAAGCAGTTTAGTTCCTTCTAAACTTATAAGTCTCTTTTTTCATCCTCTGCCTCTCTCTTTGAAGAGGGATAGGGGGGAGCATCTGTCGCTCGCCCGGGGGCTGGTTCAGCCCAAACGACACTGAGGCAGCATCATCGTCTTGCCAGAAAGATGAAGGCTATGAGGGGGGTGAAGGAGAGAGAGAAACGAGTAGTCTGAGGGAGCAGGTAGGTTTATCAGCCCTGAGTCCAGCTACCCAGATGCTGCGACAAGCACTGTGTGGTACAGCATCACCAACTGCATTTGCTGCTTCCCCAAAGGGAGACCTTGATATACTCATTTGTGCATCGGTGGAGCAAGCAAATATTAAAATTGACACAGTGTAAGAGGGTTTTCTCAGCTGCACTGGATAAAAGAAAAAAAAAACATCCCAAAGCTTTGTCAGGTTGAATAAAGCACTAGGATGAAGGGAGCAAAGTGATAAAGACCTAGATCCAAGCTACAGAAACAAACATGAAAACACTTTTTTTTTTAAAGTGAATGGGGTGTTGGGTCAGCCAGCCACTGTGTCTGAACTATGTTTTTGAATGAATGTGTGATCTTACAAAACCAGCTTCCCTGATGGAAAAATGGGGGGAAAAGCCGTTGCACTTTCTAAGGCAAAACAACTTTGAATGGCAGCACTAATACTGGCATATTTATTTGATTATCATTCAAAGATCTTTTTTATTTTTTAAAAATAATTGATACAAAAGTTTATAAATAAATGTTTTGAAAATCAGATTTGGACCTAAAGAGGACTATTCCAAAACATAGGCAGCATTAGAAAAAACGTGCCTGATTTTGAATAATTGGCCTACAAAATAGAACTGTGCTACTGTTCACTTACTTTAGAAGGGGAATCATATGTGTATATATATATTTCAGTCTGTCCTATATGTTACCATTCAACTAATTTTTAAATAAATATATATATGCACCAATTTGTAGTAAAAATCCAGTTAACGGCTTAGGTTTTCATTTTCAACTGGAAACTCTAAAACATTTCCAATATCTTTGGAAGCTGTTTACCAAACAGTTGGAAAGCATAGCACCGAACAGTGACATTTTCATAGTGTCTCTCTGTGTACTGCTACCTCATAGATTAATTACAGATTCACACAATCACAGAATGATAGGGGTTGGAAGGGACCTCTGGAGATCACCTAGTCCAACCCCCCTGCCAGAGCAGGGTCACCTACAACAGGTTGCACAGGACGGCGTCCAGGAGGGTTTTGAATGTCTCCAGTGTGTGACACTCCACCACCTCTCCGGACAGCCTGTTACAGTGCTCTGCCACCCTCAAAGTAAAGAAGTCCCTCCTCGTGTTTAGATGGAACTTCCTATGTTCAAGTTTGTTACCTCTTGTCCTGTCACTGGGCACCACTGAAAAAAGACTGGTCCCATCCTCCTGGCACCTTCCCTTTAAGTATTTATAAGTATTGATAAGATCCCCCCTCAGTCGTCTTTTCTCTAGACTAAAAAGACCCAAGTGCCTCAGCCTTTCCTCATAAGAAAGATGCTCCAGTCCCCTAATAATCCTCCTAGCCCTACTATTTGCCAACACTTTACTTTCATGAGAACTTAAAATTGCTAAGAGGAATTGCTTCCAGGAAAGTCAGTGAAAAAGTTGATTTCAATGGGAGAAAGTTAGCCTAACGTTTAGCTTGTTTAAAAAAACCCCAACCTAAACTGCCAGATCCTGATTATTTCAGAACTTAGCAAAACTTATTATTTTTCTTTTTTGCTAATGGAATTCTACTGTGTGTCTTTGAGATGTAAATTTGACCTGATGACTCCCTTCTCTGGCTAATTAACACTGGCTTCACCATTCTGCTTTGGGATTATAATTGGTTCAACTTGCACAGTGAGCTTAAGGATACTTTTCTCTTAATTGTTTGACTTGATTAAAAACCTCAGTAGTTAGCATTGTTTGCCTCTGCTAAAGAGATAAGTAAATTTTGGGGACATGTTCCAGCAAATCGTTTAAGTGGGTTCACACCTTAAAATGTGTGAAAAGCCCCATGGGCTTCTCCCATCTAGGTTATATTCATCACTGTGATATTTAAATGCTAAACAAATTTATTGCATAACTTTGCTTTCCCTTTCCGTCTTTCCTACTCACCTTCTTCTCCTTCCCCTCGCACACTCTAGGTCTTCCTATGCTTTACTCAGTCCAGTAAAGCATTTTGTTTGGAAAACAACTCAATTCGGATGGTATTCTTACTGGTGATACTGCAGGTGTAGTGCTCCCAGGGTACCATGCAAGGAAAGGTCCTCAGGGGAGCTGCTGCCCTTTACTGCACCCACTCAATGTCGCTGGGAAAGTGGGCAAGTTTTCAGGCTCTCTTAAATTCCCGAGACCTTCGCCCACTTTTTCCAGTGATAGCCAAAGTTCAACACAGGGAATACCATCTCCCCATGAGTCTTGTGTTTCTTAGGTTTGGGGTTTGGCTGCCAATTTGGGCCAAGCACTGAGATCGGGGTCAGCACGTGTCTCAAATGCTGTGCTAGTGCAACAAGGCAATACTTTGAGTTGAGGTTAAGATGGGCCTATGCTGTGACAGGAGAGGTCTCTCTAGGCCCAGTTCTCCTCATATTGCTTGAACAAGCAGCGATAACGAAGGACACCTGACCCATAATGCATCTTCAAAGGTGCTGAGAGACCTTTATAAGATGTTGCTTTCACAGTGTTCCTTAGAGTTATTATTGGTTCCACCTACACTAATTCACTCTCACAGAGCCTGACCCAGAAAAGAATGAGTCCATGTTTCATCTGACACTATCCTCAAAATTAATAAAAATGAGTGAAAAATAGCTGAAGAGGTTATTTTCTAATGCCTACCTTCAACTGGAAAAGGAAATGACACTTTTTTTCTTCTAACTCCACCTGGTATTTTGCCAGGTATAGGTCTTAATTCTGTTCACTGAAAAAAGTACAATACTCTAATATCTGGGCACAAAAATTGCAAAGTGGAACAAACGCATCCAGCAGTCTTTACTTGGTCTTTATACAAAGGTCCTTGTTAAAATGTCAGTAAGGCAATTTTAAAAGAACCTCCTGAGGGATTGGGTCAAGTTAAGGTATTTTGGCATCTGCGAAATAGAGCAGTGCTATGAAAGCTCAGAAAAGGCTGTTGAGGCTTGACAACCATCAAGATGTTGTGTAGGTGTGTTTGTGAAAGAGAGAAGCATGCAAGAAAGTGCCCAAGGAAGTCTCGCTCTCCTGGAACTGGAAGCAGATTTAAAACAGTGTGAGGCTGACAGACCGAGCAGGATCTCAGTAGTCTCAACAAGCCTGGAAAAATACTTGCCATGCTTAGCAAGCCAAATTGACCTCTGTTATCTCCTGGTTCCTTCTTGTGTCCACTTACAAGATGTTTCACTGTTAGGATGGAGGCATGTTTTATTATGCTGAAAATTCTCATCAGCGACTATTGCACACTTCTTGGGCTCTGCAGAGTAGTCACAACCTTGTTGCCCATCCACAATGGCTAAAGATAGATTATGTCTGCTGCAGCAAAAACCAAATCAGGATCAAAGCAGTGTATTGATTTATTAACAGCACCTAATTAACCAGCAATCATTGAACGATACTTTCGGGATCAATACCAGCAATACAACAGATAAACCACAGCACTTGACTCTCCCACATATAACATAGCATTTACGTGACTTCAAGCACGCCAGCCAAGTCTATTGCTACATCAAGGCCACACAGAACTGCTTTTCCAAATTATTTGCTTTTAGCTCATATAGATTAATTCATTTCTTGAAGTGTTATGACTTTGTAGTAACTCTATCCAGTATATATGAAGGTATATGGAGATGCCTAGAATCAAAACCCTTGGGTGGAATCCAGACATGGGAGTAAAGCTTTTAGTGCTGCGATCAGCTCCCCTTATGTTTGGTCCTGACCCGTAATTCCTCTGCCCAAGTTCAGCCCATTCAAAATGGAACGTGAAAAGCCAGCATGAACAAAGGTTTCCCTGTAAGAGAAGCTCATACAGAAACTTTTTTCCCTATTTTTATTTTTCCTTGCAAGAGCAACCTTTCAAAGATGCTGACCTGTATAACTCCAAGTCCAAGCCACTTAATTGCAGATGCTGGGTGTTTTTTTGGAGGTGGGTTTTTTTTTTGGAACCGGGGCTAAGGTTGCTCTGGAAGTGAATGACCAAAGCAGGTGATACGGGGAAATTTTGAATGCATTTTCTTTCAACTTTTTCCCAACAACACCACGCAGAACTGAATGACACATCTTCCTTTCTCTCTGTATTGGAATAAAACCTCTTCACTTTTCCTTTTTGCAGCCACTTTCTTCTAGTCATGATGAATGTTGTACAAACAGTGCAAGCATAATAAATTGGTTCTTAATTTCCTTCTAGCTGATCTTGGATTTGGCTTGTGGCTATAAGTGAAGTAAATGTACTAGAACAATAAATGGTAGGTTTTGAAAATAAGGATCTGATTGTCATAGCCAAATAGTCGTTATGAGTGTTAATCACCAAAACTGAATTCCAGCGTATACTTAACTGCACACCTGTCTGACATCTGGAAAATTGAACTAATCCATTTTCTGAAAGGAACTCCAACTTGGAAATCACATTTGTGCTTGGCAGTGTTATGCCTACTATTGTTACAAATAGCCCTGAAGATGATTAGAATGGAAAGGAAATAAAGGCAATCTCCTTTGTTTTGCGGGCTGTGTATTTTGTGAGTTTGACAGCATTGGGAGGGAGTTATTTGCCTTGTTTTATCGGTACATAGCTCACACGCAGCACCGAGAGGGCTGCTGCACTGCTTGCCCCAGGCTCTGCAGGCAGATAGTTAGAGCATAGCTTCTGGGAAGCCGAAATGGCGGGACAACCGTCAGCGGGGCCAGGGAGGTGGACCGTCTCGGGACGGAAGCGTGAACTCCACCCTTTGGTGTGATGCCCCATCCCTTCCAACTGCCCTTGCGACAGCAGGGTGAAGTGGGGAAGGCTTCAGGCTGTGCCTTTCGAAAGCATTGCAGACTCCTCTGGAAGATTTTGTCAGATTAAAATGGCCAGTTTGTTAGTGGCACTGTTTCAAAATCTTCAAAATCTTCAGGTGAGTTTGTCTATCGTGAACAAAAAAGGAGAGAAATACATTTCATCACCTAGAGCTTCTTCCCAGGACCCCTCCAGAGCCCACCAGCACCCACATACAGGTTTTGCTGGCAAAACATAAAAGTGGTGCTCAAGACTCAATGTGCCAGAGATTAAATGAATGCATTCATCTTACTGTGAATTTGTCTTGCATCAGCTACTTTTTATTTTTTATAACTGTTAATTCTTCTCTCTGTAAATAAAACAGTGTACCTTTTATCACTGGAAGTGACAGTTATTATAACATAATGTTGTATTTTCTTTCTTAAAAAAATCTAGAGAATCTTATGGGCCAATGTATTTTGTCCATATGTCTCAGCTGTTTTATCAAAATAGCAGTAACTAAAAAAAATTACACATTACAAAAACTGAATAAGGCAACTGATTTTAATTTTGGATTTTTTAGTCCTCTCATAATGTGTGATTGAAAGTTTGTGAGGTGCTCAGTGTGGTTTATAAAACCCTGTCAACCGCTTGTAACTTTGGCAAAGAAAGACTTCTTAATACACAGTTTTTAATGTGAAATTACCATATTTTCAGTTAGCAAGAGAGGTCTTTTTCAGCAGCTAAAATTAACTGTTGAAAAACGTTGGAAATGTGCATGGTAATGAGTTCATTCCTGTCAAAATGAAATCATTAATATTAATTTTTACCCTCCTCTGAGTGACTCCTGCACCATTTTTCAAGTTAGAAAAGAAGTTAACGAATGTGCAAGACCGTTTCCTGCCATACAGGGTTAGCAGGTCTCTCACCACCAGCAAAAGGCTATTTTAAGTCTTGACTTCTCCTCTGAAAACTTCTTGCTTCAGTGTTTAACTTTTCCTCTGATTATTTACAGGCAAAAGCATCAAAATTACTGTAAACCTGTTTACTTCTAAACCACGTAGGATGTACAGACCTTGAGATTGCCATAAGATGGTCTTCCAAAAGGTGGGTTTTTTTAACCGGCTAAGCAGAGCGATACATCTCAGTTCAGACTGTTCCCAAAGGACCTGTTTTCACTGAAGTCAATGGAAAAATTCCCATTGATTTCAGCATGGCTGGATCAAGTCCAAAGTTCAGACATTTCCAAGAGGTCTCCAAGTACAGCGAAAAAATAGGAGGATATGAAGGCTCTTGATTCACTAGCAGATTTCAGTAGGTATTTAATCTACACAGATTTAATTACACTTAAGCATAAAGCTAAATATAAGCATGAATTTAAATGTCTTCATTTAAAAGTTCTATTTATTTTTAAAAAATCACACACCATACTACAGCTGCGCTTACCAAGCAGGCGGGTGACATGGAGTCTCAGTGAAAATAGCTCTTAACAATAAATAGGTTTTGTTTCTGTGATAAGAATTATAATTTTAATTCCACAGTACATCATAAAACTTTTAAAAGATGGCACTAACAGTGGTATCTTTTAAATATAAAAATGTCCTACTATTTTTAACTGGATGTACCTTGTTGGCTTTTGTTTTAATTTGGAGGGAAGGGGAAATGATCAACTTTTATCCTCGTTTAATGCTAACTAAATATTCCTTAGCTACTGAAGTGACTTAATGACATGAGTATGTGGTCTTATCAAAGTCCCATTATTGTTCTGACAGTATCTCATTTGTATGCAAATCCACTTGCATGCAACTTATTCTTTGGCAAACGGTGCTAGCAAGCCAGCGAGCGCCGTTTTAATTATGTGCATGTCTCTGCGTAGTATATTTGTTACTGCATGGGAACATTATGCTGCTGTAACAACTGCTGTACCTTATATCATGCTTACGAACAGCGGTGCAGATCATCCTGCAATTTTTGTCGTGAGTGATAGACACGCTCTGTCAGTCGCTGTCACCCAAGGGTAATTGCAATACATAAGGCGTCCTCTTAAGTGAAATATTCTTGGGGCACTTTTTTGTGATTTCCCATCTTTTTCATAACGATGCCCACTGGATATCTGTTCAGTCAGCACCTTACCTTCTCTTACTTGGTATATTCTTGACCATTAAGAAAAATTAATCCTGTAAGACACAAACCAAAGGGAAGACCCCTGTGCCCCTGTAGGGTAGAGGACGGCTTCTGCTTAGTAGACGTAGGCTACTGTCCAAGGATAACTGGTGCCAGTAAGTGTGCAGTGGGGGAGAGGAACGGGGTGTAATGTACACCCGATAGTGGGTGTCTACCCAAAACTAAGGGGACTCTGCTAGGTGATTTACAGAGTGCCTTTCTGACAGCCCTGAGAAAGGCTTTGCTAGAGATGTGGCCCCTTGCCATGGGGGAGGACATGGGGGAGACCACCTCTCCTCCAGACCCTATATGCGAACCCATCCTTCTCTGTGCTTCATCTGGCTTGCAATATAAAGCTAACTCTGCTTCGTGTCAAGAAACCAGCTCGATCACTTGTGATACAATCCATGCTAGAGGAACACTCTACAGGGATGAATATTGTCAGAGCTGGAAAAATGGCTTCAGAACTGCACGATTTCAGAAAAAAAAGAAAAGGACTGTGTCAATGTCCCAGCTTCCAGTCAGGAAAATTTTATTATCAATTTTCGGAGAAAAAAAAAAAAAAGAATCTATCAGGGGAAGCATAATGATGCAAAATCAGTCAGCAGAAATACAGAGGCATAGAGAAAGTGCAGCATCCTCCTCTGAATGTAGCCTCAGCTTATATGGTTAAATGTATGCGGATGTGACTCTATAGCGCATCTACGTGTGGTGCTGTGGACAGGGCTGGAGGAGCTGCCTAGGTCATTATCTCCAGTGCTCTGCAATTGCATACCTCCCTGTATATGTTTATGTACAGCCATGTGCATGGGAAGCATAAAATCTGCACGCCTACAAAGCCACCTGCATCTTGAGAAACATTTTCTGGCAGCTAGAAAAGAGAGGCTCTAGTCAAACAAGACAACAAAACTTCTGCATTTACTAATAAACCTGACAAACTGATTTATGGCTGTTTTCCTTGCTGTGATTTGTTGACAGATTGTTCTTTATGCAAAAATTACCAAGGTTTAAATCTGTATCATATGGCCTCTAATTCAACTGACAATATGTTACCAATTAAATTCCGCTTAAGCTATCATCAACTAGCGAACCACAGACTGTGTTAAAGAGAATGACAGTCAGATAGCCAGTAAAATCATTTGTGCCGTGATTCTGAAGGCTGGCCTACAAAGGAGGGACATTAAATAACTATATGAAAGATAAAAAGAGCTTTTATTCTGTAGTGAAAATTAAACTGCTGCTGGTTTTGCATTTAATGCATCTCCTGTTGGAGAAATAGAGAAGGGATCCCTGTCCTTGGTATCCCGTACCTTTCTCACACGCAGGAGAAGCTGCACAAAAGGGTAAGTGGTTAGTGGGAAGAGTATTAATGAAACTTAACCATTTGCCCTTTCATTTGACCTTAAATTACTCTTTGGCTCGATTTTGGCCCTTGCTTTTCAGTATTGCTGTTTTCATTTGTAGGGAGAGGACACATTTACTGCAAGGCAAAAGAGTTGATCCCATGGAAAAAAAAGAAAGTGTTCTAAATGAGTTTCACTTCCCCAAGTAATTTTCTTCTTCACTAACGTGACAGAAGGACCCAGCGCAGAGAGTGACATTGAACATCATAAAGAAAAATATGGGTCCTCACTCCAAATATTGACCTTGGCAGTGCACAGCATGGGGCAGGGCATGATGCCTTCCTTTCCAAATTCACACAGGCAACCTCACCTGGAAAAGACGCATTTTAAATGTTGCCCTCAGATAAAAACCGCGATGCGTCAAGGACTGAGCGAGCTAAAAAAAAAACAGATGTGCTTTTCTGAGCAGCCATTAGCTGGGTTTGTTCCAGGAGAGGTGATAACTTCCTCAGGGCTGGAGCCCTGCGGTGTGAAGTGGGCTGAGGTCGGTTTCCATGGTGGAGGTGGGCTGATGCGCTTTCTTGGCTTAAACGCGGTAGTGCCAAAGCGTGGGGTTGAAACAGTGCAGGGGGAACGCATCTGTAAATGCTGCCTTCTATGGAACTTCCTGCTGTGAGTTTTATCTGCCTCCTTATTTCAGCTTTAATGTTGCAGTTGTGTACTAAGTGTATGTGTGCTCCGGAGAATGGGTAGTAATCTTTGTTTAGAAAATAGCACCTATCACTATTAACCCTAGCGAATTGAAAATTTACTCCTTTTCCCACTATATCATCATCGCAGTCATTATTTACTTAAGAGCTTTTTAATGTTTTGCCGTCTGTACTGATGACTGTGGTGTCCTAAGCAGGGACGAGGATTTGGGATCTCATCGTGAGGTGTCTCTAATGAATGCTTGAACTCCTCTTCCTTTCTGTACATTGCAATACAACATCATAAGCCCAAAAAACCCCACTGAGAAGCAACTAAAATCATAACACTTTCAAAAATACAAATATCCCTCTTACGGAAGATTACAATATAAATCAGGCATCTATTATTTCTGTGTCAGTATAATAATTTAAAAAGAATTTGCACATGATAAGAGGCATCCTCTAAGGATGACAAATTAGGCATAATAAAACAGTCAGGAGAGAACATAAATAAAAAGGCGTTTGGGGCAAATCCTCTTCTTCCTCTGCAGTCACGCAAATAAACAGTTTGGGGGATATATGTTCCTGCTTACAACACGATAGCCAGTCCCAGAGAGGCTGTTAGCGATCCTATCAAGTCCCTTGTCCCAGCTCTCCTCCACAGAAAGGAAGGAGGGGAGGAGCAAAGTCTTCGGTGCCCACTCCGCATCATGACATGGTCATGAATGTGAGGAATTGCGCTTCTGTCTTACACCTTTCCTTCATGGGACGGCACGCTGTGCTTGCTCTACGGGTCGCTGGGATGGAAAGACCCAGGGTAGAGCAGGCTGCCCTCCAGTCAGAAAATTAATATAACGGTAACATATAAAACTAGCTCTATCCATCTCTAATGTCTATATGCATTTCTGTGAGGTCTTCATCAGCTCTTGTCTGCACAGGAATATTCTGGTGTAACTCAACTGAACTCAGTTGAACTACTTCACGTCTGCTCCTTTATGAAGTAAGAGTCAGTCCTCGCGTTACTTGATAAACTCCTTCATGCATCAGCACTGTTGGGAGGTAGTGGTTTTGCCCGTTTTTTAATCTTGCCTGGGCATCTGCAAGTGGTGCTGGAGAAAAAGGCAATCCTGCAACATCAGACGAATCCCTTGCTGACTGCTCTGCTACAGTACATTTGTCAATGCTTTCTGCTGCTCTGCTTTCTCCTTAGGACTTTTTCCAGCTTATTTTACAAGTTGCCTTGCAGACCATGTGGGAATGCAGATCACTTCTGAAGAAGAAGTTAGTCAGAGGGGATGTCACACCAGGAACAAGGATAGATTTCTCTTCTCCATTTGCTCTTTTAGAAGTTGATACTGCAGTAGCCCCATGAGCCTCAGGTCTCTGCAGACTGACTCTGACTCTACGGGGTCTGGCAGACTCCATGTTGCCTCTGGATTTCTCTATCTGAACTGTGGTGTAGTAAGACCCAGGATCCAGGACCTGCTCCTCATACTCCCCCCTGCCCCGTTTCCCCTCCCATAGACAAGGTCAGCATGAAAGTGCAACATTCATTTATGGAGGAGAGGGGAGAGGAACAGTCACCTCATCTTGGTGCCGATAGTGTTTTATTATAGGCAAGAAGAGGACGCGATGGAGAAGTTATGGACCACTTCTTCTGAAGTGCCTCATGGTCTCTTGGAGATTGTGTGCAGGTGATGTAAGTCATGGTAAACTTTGTTGTAAATGAGCACATCCTGCACCAGGATTAGTCAAAATGGTCCCTCTGCTGACCCCCATCTCAGCATGGCGTGGGCCTGGCATAGTCCTCCACTCTGTCTCTGGAGGGGAATATGTGTTTTGGGCTGTTGCTGCCGTGGGACATGTAAAGAGCCCAATGGAAACCTCCCTCCTTGGCTGTTGTACTCCACATAGGGGCTCTGCTTGTCATTGCAGAGGTTGCCATGGTCCTCCCCACTCCAGGTCACTGAGCAGATGGAAACATGTGGTTTTTAATATGCCAAATTGATGGCAGTATTATAATTTAATTTGAACACTTAGGGATAGAACGTCGCCACCATTCACTGTGATTACAGAGAAGTGACATCAAAATAACAAAAATTCAGGAATGTCTTGCTGTCTTGCATCGTAGCTTCTTTGCCTCCTTGCTTGATTTTTCAGATGAAGCTAGACTTGCTTAGAAACTCGCTGGTGGTGAATGCATGTATTAGTTAGACATAACGAACAGCAGGCTGCATGGTATTTTGCAAGATTTCCCTTCCAGCTCTACCAGCAAACAACAGAGATAACTGCTGCCTCCCAAATTTCCATACTCTGTTTCTTTCTGGGCCTGGTCCAGCTTGCACTCAAGCTGGTCGGGAAATTTCCATTGATTTTCATGAACTTTGGACTAGTCTCTTTTTAAAAAAAAAAAAAAAAATTGTACCAGAGATGGACAATTACCTAGTGGCATCTGTGCTGCACGTGCACATAGGAAGGATACAGGGAAAACAGAATCTGCAACATCTAAAATGGTGGCACCATCTAGTCCCCAGCCAGTATGTCTGCTACATTTCCTGATTTATGCAGTGATTTAACATTACAGCGGGTCCAGCTCATTGAAGCAAATTTATATGCAGGAGCACTATTTTAATCTTAGACTTAAAATAATTTTAATTAATAATAGCTTCCTTTTCCAGTCTGTCAACATATCTCCACCTCTTGGCTTTTTAAGAATTAAAGTAAATATAGAAATAAAAATATTAAATTATTACCAGGCAACCAGAACAAAGAAAACATCAGAATCCTCAAGTCTAGAGATGCAAAAAATGGCCTAGAGTTTTCAACTCCGTCCTGTCTACTCAGTGCAACCATAGCTGGTTCCATCTTATTTAAGGCTTGCTAATTTAACTAAATATTGAAATGAAACAATGAAAATACTATAATAGACCATCTCATCCTTTATTCTTTCAGTCTCTCAGGTGCGAGGTTTCTTTCTCAAACTGCAGCTGCTAACAAATATCACCTTCATGACTTTGCCTGTGGCATTTATCCTGCTACTACTATAATTTTGCTTCCTCTTCACTGGAGACAGCTGCTGTACGCAGGTAGCTCTTCTGCAGCATGGGAGGACGTTATCGAAAAGCTTGTGGCTGATGTTAATGGAGCTGGTCTAGCTGCTGCCACAGAACACACGGCTTTACGGGATTTCAGATCCAAAAGGCCACCCGCCTCTTTCAGAAGCAAGGAGTGCGGTGTTCTGGAGGACAGAGCTCAGCCACCTCCTTGCTGTAGGAGAGTCAGAGATGTATGGGCTATTTCACCCCGCCTTGGCTCAGAAGGGAAAGTTAGCGAGTCTACACTTCCCTCATCCAACTTAAAGGAAACAAACCAAAACCAAGCTGTGTTCAGAAACCACCGTGCTGGTTCCAATAGGGTGAAAATTTCTATAGCAGTGTGCCCTTTGCAGGTTTGGGGTTTTTTAATATTAGTTGCATAAAAAAAATGGATGAGCATAAGACATTTTTTTTTTTTCCAAGGATGTACTCATTTAATGGTTAAACTTGAAAAGGGGCTACTAGAAGCATCCTGAATTACAGCTTAAATGAGTTTAAAACTCCAGTTGCTTATAGCTTAAAAAAAAGTGTCTTAAACCAAATGGTCTCAGTGGGGTGATGCATGGGCAAAATGTAAAATGACACATAATGAAATAAAGTAATTTTATTTGCAAACCTGTTCAGAAGGCTGGTACAGAACGTAACGATCGAGCAGAAACAGTCTGGCATTTCTCTTGGTGTTCTTTTGCAGAATTATGTGACCCAAGAAAGAAAACATTAAGATGTTCTGATTTCACCCTATAGGACAGAGAAATACGCTTTGTTTAATGCTTACCATAATTCTATCTACTTGGCTCAGACAGTTATATTTTTATGAATCTTACGTTACTTTCTGTCACCCTCTAGGCAACAATATAGAGTTATTACAGTATAAAGGAAAATGCTTCCTGTTGAGCTTATACTTGAACAAGTCTTAACCAAGTGGAAGCTCTTAATAAAAGGGTAAATATACTAAGGAGTAAACAGGTAGAGTGAATAAAAAGGAATACTAGCTTTATGGATGCTCAGGTTGATGGCATAGACCACAGAAACACCAAAAACTCTAAGGTAAAGCCGACACGCTGAGCTATATCAGAAATCTGAGGGAGTTAGAATTTTGTTAAGTGAATTTAGTGCTCATTAAGGGATTTGCAGTGTCAGCATTATAAAGCAAAGTCCTCAGAATCGGAACAGCACAGCGCAGCAATATTAATTCTGTGGCTGTTCCCTTCTTGGCCTCTCCAATAAAAATATTACCCAGGGACCCAATTGTTTGGCACTGCTCAGCGAGTACCTCCTCACGAGGAATCGAGCTGAGATCACCGGCCCTTTTAACGTGGCACACGGATTGTAACGCCCTGTGCCACGCTGGGCTTGAAACGCCAACAACTTCCACCTTTAGTTTAAAGGAAAACATTGTGAATTACTCTTGTTGCTTTTCTTAAGTTGGTTGGTGCTTTATATCTCCCTGAAATACCCACACAGACAGTTTTCTTTCTGCTTTACACCTCTCTCCCATCATTTTTTCCCCTTGTTCTCAGCCCAGTTATTTTGACTAGAAGTTTATTTTGCACAGCATGGGAAATAGAGAGCCATGAAGACTAACCAGTCTTAGGAAAAAATATCAGTGTGTAGGTTTTCAAATTAGTTACGTGGAACACAGGTCCAGTTGTACAGAAAACACTGATGAGGTTGAAAAAACTATACTTGTTCCCTCTGTTTGTGTATCTTTCTCTCTTAGTCGAAATACACCTACATATAGTTTTCATTCTACTGGAACCTCTTCATAATGAGTATACAAGTATATTGCAAACCCTTTTCCCCTATGGCCCCATGTGGCTTTTTAAGCCCAGATATTAAGCCTTCCTCAGCATTACCTTATCCTTTCGTCCAGACATCATTCAAAGGTACAGTTGACTTTCTAAATTACATCATATGTAAGTAGATTTATTTTTCCTTTTCTGCAGATATAGTTTAATTTCCTTTTCCAATTTGCATGGGTGCACACTCATAAATTTTAAATATATTTCACCTCTTTTTAAAAGATACTTTGAATTTCTCTAAGGTCTGTGCCCTTTAAGTTGGATACACAATATTTGTACATAAAAAACCCACTAAGACGTCCAGAAATATTGCTTTAAACATCTTATTGCCTTTCCAAAAGGCCCTCTTTTTCCCTCATGACACAAAACATTCCCCTGGATAACGCTCCATTAGCCCAGAAACAAGGGCTTCAGCTGAGAGATGTTTACTGGGGCTTTGCTGAGCATGCAGTTCATTGAGTATCAAAATAGTGAGGGAAGGTCGGATGGGGTGCTCTGGACCCAAACAGCAATCCCACAAACCCAGGGACCAACCAGCACCTGCAGCTGCTAAAGGAAGGCAGAGGAAATATTTCGACACGGCAGTGATGGGCTGGCTGACTTGCGCCCATGGCAACTCCTTTGTCACCTCCTGAGGCCTTACTAACTGATTAAAGGATCCCACATTAAACTGTTTGGGGTTTTTTTTTGAAGTGCCTGTTATTTCTGAATAGTTGCCTAGTCACCCCGGCAGATCATTACCACCATTATCTCTTGTTCCTCACCATTAGATTCCCCTTTCTAGGAGTAACCCCCCTGGGAAGCCCAGATCCACACCCGCTTTCCTACCAAACAATGCTGCTGGACTATTTCCTTGACTCTAACAAACCCTTGCTTCGCAAGGCAAGGTGTGGCAGACAAAGGACCTGCCTCCCAAACTGAGCACCTTGTCTTGGGTTTGGAGAAGAGCAGCTGCTGGGGCTTTGTGTCCGAGCCAGGTGGTGGTTGCAACCTCCATGCCCAGCTCAGGTGACCTGCCTGGGAGAACAAGCAGGGGACAGCCTGTTTCAGATGCCAGAGGTGATGACCTCAGGACCACAATGGGCCAGCACGGGAATGTGATGTTGGCCATACCCCTGTCCCCACTCCGTGCCCTTTGGCAGGTCCTGGCTGCCGGTACCTAACCCCAGCTCACAGCAGACCCCTGGAAAGCACACACAAGCCCCTGCGATTGTTCAGCAAGGACAACCTGCCTCTCCTCCTGTTTTGGTTTGTGANCGGAGGCACGGCGTGGAGGCAGGCAGGGATTGCGCTGTGCACCACTGCCTTTGTCTCTGGCTTGCCTGTGCCTGCTCGGTGAAGGCAGCCAGGCAGCAACCTCGGTCACGCGGAGGTTTTCTTCAGGGAGCCGCTGCTCCAAGAGATGCTCTGAAAGGATGCAACCTGAAAAACAGCGCAGTCGCCGAGAATTGTAATCACGGCATTTATTAAAGCCGTTT